>VDFB02271358.1:4049848-4417147 GCA_007258455.2 Sequoia sempervirens
ATAGAGAGAAGTAGAGAGGGGAGGGAGGGAGGCAGATGTAAGGAGGAGATAGAGGGGTGTGTGTGAGAGAGAGGGGAGAGAGGGATGAAGAGATAGAGTGGAGAGATAGAAAGTAGAGAGGAGAGAGTGAGAGAAAGATGATACAACTTGCTGACTACTAAAATTTGACCTCTTGATTACTAAAATTTGAATTGCTGATTACTAAAATTTAACTTAGTCTGAAATTTTTAAGATCTTCCAAAACATAGAATTTGAATTATAACTCCTAGAGATCTGAAACCACTCTCAAACATCCTAAACTTATATACATGAAATATAACTTAAAGTATAAGAAATTAAATGTCCATATGTAAATGTCAACTTATACATAAATGTTTATTTCATGTATATAGTTTCCCTGATAGAGAAATAGAAAATGAAAGAGTTTAGAAAAATGCATTCCAAAAGTCATTGCAAAACAAAAGAGTCCACAAGTTCATTCATTGCAAAATTCAAGCCATTTGGAGAGTGCCAAATTTGGTGCTCACCAAATAGGCTCAATATTACCAAGCCTATTTGGCAAGTGCAATATGGCCTATTACAGGTTTTTTTTTTGTAATTTGGAACCAAAATTGCATAACATATCCATGCACTTACCCATTGGTGTTTAACAATCACCTAATTACTCTATCTAAGGTAACTTAGAATCATATGAACATTATTTCTTAGAATAGATCTATAATGATATCCTACCAAAATATTCTCAAGAAACCCCTTGATATCTTTCTTATAACAAGGTAAAAAATACATCAAGTGCATTCATAGACATTACATTTAAATCCCATCATATTTTTTCACCCCAATGAAAAATTCCAACATGGAATACTAGAGGTCCTCTTATCTTCATACTCTAACAATGTAGGGTACCATACTAGATGCTACCTTACATTCTCTTGTACACTGTACTAGAGAATTTACATTAAATCTGTAATAGTTACATGATGTAGTAAACAATTTCATGAAATTTAGCATCATTGAGGAAGTTATATCCTTAAGACTCTTAATGGAATAAATTAAGGGGAACACACTTTACTAGTACCAACTTATGCCCACATTATCAATCAAATATTAGGATAATATAGGTGTTGGATGTTGTGGTTGTGTTGCTGATATGTGGTTTTCATTGATGTCAACACTATTATCATAAATGTATTTGAAGTTGTATATGTCGAGGATATTGAGAAAAATGTAATAAATGAGTTGTAGGTTGTTAGTAGTGAAGTGAAGTTTAGTATGTTGGTATGTTATCTACTTTGATAATCATAGGTTGTGAACTAAATAGTTTTTTTTTTAGTGTATCTAGTTTATCCATGTCAGGTTTTAGAGATCTGCGTGAAGATTTGATTGAGTTATGAAGATTTTCATTCTCATAGTTTTTATGTTTCTTCAGTTGGTGTTCCTGATTGAAGATGATGCTATTTCAATTAGTTCAATTATTTTGGATGCTTCTCTAGTGATTCATGATGCTTGTGGATCTCTCTAGATCATGCTCTATATTTTTTATATGTTTGCATTGATCGTTGTGCTCGTGATATGAGATTTTCTCTTGTGTGTTCATGTTTTTCTTGTTTTCGACCGACATAGTGTTTGCAGCGTGTTATGGATCTTCAAGGAGAAATTAATTGAAGTTTTTTTATGTTGGAGATGTTTTTTTTGGTCCTCACTAAGTTGTGGTTGACCTTATTTGATTCGCATTGATAATCTTTAATGTTTTGGGCCGACAATTTATATCCATTTTATTATTTCTTCATGGCCAACTTGTAGGGATGAAATTTCTTGTCACGGATATATAAAAGTGATTGTTCATTTCATTTGAATTATTCCAAATGTGTGTGTGCATGATTAATGTTCTAAATCATTCGAAGGCAGACCAAAGCATGAAGAAGTGTGAAGAAGAGTGGAGAAGTGTTCATGTTCTTAACTAGAACTATAATCAAGGATTAGTAGATGCTATTTTCTCAATTCAAAATTTGGATGGCTGTAATTCAAATCTCTTTGTAAGACAATGTGTCTTCCTTTGTAACTGAGCAGTGTGCTTGAATTCATGTGCATTCCCCATATTTCATTTTCATTATAATTTAATAGGGTATAATCTTGTGGACTAACCTTGACCATAGTTTTCCCCTAATAGGGTATCCATGTAAAAAATATTGGTGCTATGTGGGTTTCTGATGTGTTGGTGATTTATGTTTTCATGGCTAATAATTAGATGTGAGAATAAGGTTAATAAGCTGGATAAGTTTTGAATTAATGTGATAACTGATTCAACCCCCACTCTCAGTTGTCGACCCTTGTATTTCCAACAATAGGTATTAAAGTAGGTTCCTTGGAAGGAGTTTAATAGCTTAAGGTAATTCAGGATGGAAAGTTATAAGAAGGATAGTCCAAGATTTGATGGATCAAATTATCATTTGTGGAAGACTCAAATGGAGTGCCATCTATGATGCATTAGTGAACCCTACTGGAGCATTACAAGTAATATATATTATTCCATAGAATGGTCCTACTACTTCTACTGAGATCAGAGAAGCTAAGTATAACATCTGAGCTAAGGAAGCTTTGTTGAGTGCTTTGATTGATTCTAAGATGACAAATGTTATGGGTTTGAAGATTGCTAATGAGATCTAGAAAATTTTGGAACCTTGTATGAAGGTGATGCTAATGTGAAGATTGCTAAGTTGTAGAGTTTGAAAGGGAAATATGAAAGGTTGAGAATGGGTGATGATGAGAAAATTAATATTTTCATGCAAAGAGTGAATGAACTTGTGTGTGGTATTAGATGTGCTAGTGGAAAGATAGATGAATATGATATTTTTGCTAAAGTGCTTAGATCCTTGCTCAATTCTTATAAATTCAAAGCTAGTACTATTGAAGAGCTCTGGACTATAACAAACATAACCAGAGATATGTTGGTTGGTAAGCTGATTGCTTTTGAGTTGAGCGAACTTGGTGATTCCCTTCATAAGGTCAAATCTACATTTAAGGCTATGACTTTTGAAAGAGATAGACAAAGATATGATTTAGGTGAGAATTCATCTAAAAATACATTCAAGTATGAGGATGAAATCAGATAGATTAAAGAAGAAGAAAGAGAGCTAGAAGAGATGGAAGCACTTATTGTCAAAAGAGTACTGAGAGGAAAAGGTAAGTATGAAGGAAAATTTCCTCTTAAATGTTTTTCTTGCAATAATATAGGTCACTTTGCATTAAGGTTTCTAGAAAGAGCTACTAAATAACAAGCCTAGATTTCACGAGAAGTGGTACTAAGTTGTTGATGAAGGTGTGATAGATGATGAATCTCATAAAGGAAATAGAAGTGATGATGAGTGGGTATTTATTGCTATAAAGGAAAATAATCTTGTACCCACTGAATCTACTAGTTGTACAAATGTGGAGAAAACCCTATCTGCTTGAGTTCAAGAAAAAGATGAATGGGTAATTGACAGTGGATGTTTGCATCATATGACAAGAGATAAAAGTAAGTCTATGAGCTTGGAAAAGTATGATGGCGATGTGATATTTGGTGATAATACAACTGGTGTGATATGTGGAAGGGGTTGCATTTCTCTTGATGATAAACATAATATTGATGATGTCCTATATGTGGAAGGCTTGAAGCATAATCTTTTGAGTGTTGGTAAAATGGTTGATAAGGGATACAATCTTCAGTTCAAGGTTGGAAAGTACAAAATATTGAGTTTCAGAAAGAAAATTGCATTAGGTACAAAGAAAAAGGTAATATCTTTCACTTGAGTGCTGCTACTAAAAGTTGTTTGATTGATCAAGTTGATGAAAGTTGGTTATGGCATAGGAGGTTGTGTCATGTTAACTTTGATAATATTGTCAAGATAAGTTCCACTAAGGATATGAGAGATCTACCTAAGTTGGTGAAACCTACTAATGCAATATGCAAGGAATGTCAATTAGGAAAGCAAACTAGGATTTCATTTTAGAGTAAAAAGCATTGTTCAAATGAATTGTTAGAGCTTGTGCATACTAATATTTTTTGTCCCTCTAAGGTCAAAATTTTACAAGGTTACAGGTATTTCATGTTACTCATTGATGATTATTCTAGAATGGTATGGGTTACTTTCTTAAGGGAGAAATTTGAAGCACTAGAAAAGTTCAAGATATTTTAAGCTATGGTTGAGATAGAGACATGTTTGAAGATTAAATGTCTAAGATTGGATAGAGGTGGTGAATTCACTTCCGGTGAATTTAATTCTTTTTGTGAAGAACATGGAATAAAGAGACAATTATCTACACTGTGAACCCCTCAACAAAATGAAGTTATGGAAAGGAAGAATAGAATAATTGAAGATGCTACTAGAACTTTGATGTTGGAAGGAAATGTTCCTCATATCTATTAGAGAGAAGTTGTGAGTACTGTTGTGTACACACTCAACCAAGTACAAATCAAAGGTGATACTAGTAAGACCCCTTTTGAGCTATGGACTAGTCAAAATCCTAATGTTAAATACTTCAAGATATTTGGAAGAAAATTTTATATTAAGAGAGATGAATACATAGTAAAGTTTGATGCTAGGAGTGATGAAGGTATCTTTCTAGGTTATTTTACTAAAAGCAAGGCCTACCATTGTTATAATAAAATATTTAAGAAAATGATTGAAAGTGAAAATGTTAAGGATGATGAAGACTTAGGTACACTATCCAAAACTTGTGGATATGATTTTGATGATCAAGATGACAGTACAAACCAAGGAAAGAAAGTTCAGGCTACACATCGAGTGCAAATCAATCTGGTAAATAAAAAAAATGAAGGAGAAAATGGTGAAAGAGAAGAAGAGAGATCAAAAGAATCTGAAGCTAAAGAACATCCTAAAAAGACTCCAAGGTATGTAAGGTTAAATCATTCAGAAGATCAGATTATAGGTGATAAAAACAAAGGTGTCTAGACTAGGAGAAAGATTCCAGAAGAGTATTGTTTGATATCAAATATTGAGCCTACTAGTGTGAATGAAGCATGCAAAGATGATAATTGGGTTGAAGCAATGAAAGAAGAGTTAAAATAGATTGAGAAAAATGATACATGGATTCTTGTTCCCAGACCTAAGGATAAGAATGTCATTGGAACCAAATGGGTCTTTAATATTACTTTGAGTTCCTTTACTGATGCTGACTAGGAAGGAGATGTAAATGAAAAAAAAAAGTACTAGTGGTGGAGCATTTTTCTTGGGTAAGAAGATAATTTCATGGTTAAGTAAGAAGCAAAATGTAATTTCCTTGTCTATTGTAGAGGCCAAATACATTGCTACTACCAATAATTGTACTCAAGTATTAGGGATGAAACAAATGTTGAAGGATATCAGAGTTGTATATGATGAGCCTATTGCTATATTTAGTGATAACTCAAGTGATATTAGAATTTTCAAGAATCTGGTGTTGCATTAAAAAAAAATCATATATCTATCAAGTTTCACCTTTTTGAGGGAGAAGGTAAGTGAAAAGGAAGTCAAATTGGAGTATGTGCCTACAAAGGAGTAAATTGCATATATCTTTACCAAGCCATTTCCTAAGGATACTTTTGAATATCTCAGAAGGAAGTTAGGGGTGATTACCCCTCCTAATCAAAACTAAGATGCAAAGTAATGCATTGAATCAGTCTGTCCATAATCAAATCATATCATATCATAATCATATCATGTTTAAGATTGATGTTGTGGTGGCTACTATTCAGGGGGAGTAGTCAAATGTTAAGAAATTTAGATATGTGGTTCAAAGCTTAGAGATATTTGTCATTGATGTCAAAGGGGGAGAAGATTCATGTGAAAAACTGGGATTATTTGAGGAGAAGAGCCTTATGGGGAGAAAGATTATGTGAAAGTGTTGAGAAGATGAGTTAGAACCTAAGCATGAGTTAGTTGCATTGATAATGTTTTTCACATCATGTCTTACAATCAATGCCAAAGGTGGAGATTTTTTGATGTTGCGGTTGTGTTGCTGATATGTGGTTGTCATTAATTTCAACACTATTAGAATAAATATATTTGAAGCTATATATGTCAAGGATAATGAGAAAATTGCAATAAATGAGTTGTAGGTTGTCAGTGGTGAAGTGAAGTTCAATATATCGGTATGTTATCTACTTTGATAATCAAAGGTTGTGGACTGAAGGGTTTGTTGTTGAGTGTATCTAGTTTATCTACATCAATTTTTAGAGATCCACGTGAAGATTTGATCAAGTTATGAAGATTTTCATTATGGCAATTTTTATGTTTTTTCAGTTGGTGTTCTTGGTTGAGGATGAAGCTATTTTAGTTAGTTTAGTTGATGTAGATTCTTCTTTGGTGATTCATGATGCTTGTAGATGTCTCTAGATCATGCTCTATCTTTGTTGCACATCCACATTGATCGTTGTGCTCGTGATCCAAGATTTTCTCTTGTATGTTCATCTTTTTCTTGTTCTTGGCTGACATAGTGTTTGTGGCGTGTTGTGGATCTACGAGGAGAAATTAATTGAAGAATTTTCATGTTGGAGATGTTTTGGGTACTCACTAAGTTGTGGCCAAACTTGTTTGATTCGCATTGATAATCTTTAATTTTTTCAGCCAACAACTTATATTCATTTTATTATTTCTTTATGGCCAACTTGTAGTGATGAAATTTCTTGTTGCAGATATATAAAAGTGATTGTTCATTTCATTTGAAGTATGCCAAATGTGTGTGTGTGTGAATAATGTTCTAAATCATTCAAAGGAAAAGCAAAGTGTAAAGAAGAGTGAATAAGAGTGAAGTGTTCATGTTCTTAACTGGAATTGTAATTAGGCATTAGCAGATGCTATTTTCTCAATTCAAAATCTGGATGGTTATAATCCAAATCTCTATGTAAGATAGTGTGTCTTCCTTTTTAATTGAGCAGTGAGCTCTAGGAAGTGTGCCTAAATGCATGTACATTCCCCATATTTCATTTTCATTATAATTTTAACAGGGTATAATATTGTGGACTAACCTCCACCATCATTTTTCCCCTAACAGGGTTTCCACATAAAAATTTTTGGTGAACTATGTGTGTTTCTGATGTGTTGACAATTTATTTTTTCATGGTTAATAATCAAATCTAAGAATAAGGTTAATAAGTTGGATAAGTTTTGAATTTTTCGTGGCAATTGATTCACCCCCATCTCAATTGTCTACCCTTGTATTTCCAACACTAGGTGAAGTAACAAGATGGATGCTATTGAAATGACAGGTAATTTCAATAGTAAACCCTAGATAACATGGTAGAGAATTCTATTTGAAATGCATGCCCCATCAATATGCTCTCTATTTTTATTTAATGCAATGTATTTTGAGATTTCTATGATGGAGAAATTTAAATGAGGAAACATTATTTTGGATTATTATGATATAATTATTTCTACTAAGAATGATAGAATTAAAATTGGTAGGTTGGTCCCTAGAGCCTAAATTCCCTTATTCATAAACATACATCCTTACCAGTAACATTCTAATGTTGAGCTAGAGACCCACCAACCATCTATTAGTATCCTTTTATTTTCAACTCCCAAAATGGCTCAGGATTATCAATTTGCTAGAATATAAGCCTCTAGTGAGCTTGATGAAATGAGGAATGTGCTTAGGAATATGTCCATTAAAGTAACTAATCTACAAATATTTTTAAAAATGTACTAAATGAGCCATTTTTAAATAATTGAAGGCCCTTGATGTTGTAGCATAATTCCCTTACTAGTTAAGGATATGGAACTTACCAATATAGTCAAAGCTACTAGGTCAAAGGTCTATTTTTTTTTAAAATAGACCACCTAGCCAACCTTAACACCAATTTGTACTCATTGAGAAAATACAACAATAAATCCCCTTCAATCCCAATATAGAGCTCATTATTGTGCACAATAGTTATGTTGATGAACCTTCTATTATGGTGCTATGTAATTTTAGCCTCCCATATTCCAATTATTTGTACTTAAAATTACCAAGATTAATCTCTTATCCTTTCTAGCAAAACTCTAAATAATTCTTAGGTTAGCAAAGTATAAGAAACATCCACAAATCAAGGATCATTTACCCAAGAACAAAATTTGGTTGTACCTAGGAAGATTATGCGACTTATTCATGAAATGAATCTGCCATACTCTCTAGGAGACCATAAGTATACTCTAATTACTAAAACAACTAAAATAGAATAATATATATAGAACAAGCTTATACATTATACGTTTCTCATGCAAAAGGTAGAAGAGATTGCTCTTCATAGTGTTCCAACTATGTCCACTTCTATTCCCTCCTCCATAAGTAGCCTCAAGATAGATGATCTAGGGATAAATAAGTTACTTTAGGACTTAAATCAAAATAGGAAGTACTAGATTGTCTCCAAACATCAAATAATTGTTGAAATAGTCAAGACTTTAAGGTTGTCAATAATTTCAAGGGGACTATAATTGACATACCTTTTTGGAAGGTTCTCTCAATCCTAGAATAAATGAAATTATTGGACGAGGCCCTAAAGAATTATAATGAACCATTCAAAAAAAAGCATGAAGTTGCAGGCATATTGGAACCTCCTAAGGTAGTCAATAATTATTGAAATTTGGAACCAAACAACAATAGAACTTACAACAACACATGGTGTAAGACTAAATAGAGTGAATAACGGTGCAATTAGAAATTTTAAATTTGGTGTTAGGAAAGGAACTACCATATTTTTTCTAAGTAAGGGGTGAATTTTAAGGCCTCTCCATGCTTAAATATTCCTCATGAGAGAGCTTCTCATGACCTTCTACATATCAAAAAATTTAACTAGGTAACTAAGGTTATGGGAAATTTGTCACCTTTCGATTTCTCTATTTTGAGTAGCTCTTTTGAAGAATTTTAGTTTGAAGGAGTGGGGATCAATATTTTTGACTAACTTCTAGAGAAAAATATAGATTCAATGCAGAATGCATTGATTGGTAAGTTCTTGTTTGCTCATCCAAATATTGATGTTCTAATAAAATGAATTAAATCATTGTGGAAGGTGAAAGCTATTGTAGTGATATGTGCTATGGAAGATGGCCTTTTCCTTTTCTCTTCTACTACCTTTGAAGATCTTAATTTAAGGTCATCATTAAGGGCACATTGTTTTTGTGGAAAAACAATTTGTCCCTCAATAAATAAAAACCAAGCTTTGGCTTGTTGGCTAACCTGTTCACTATTACACCTATTTGGATTCAACTCCTTATTTTTCTCTTTGATTTAATGGATGAACAAGTATTTATAAGTATAGCCAATAATTTTATTCAATATATAGTTACAGATAAAGTAACAAAGATAAAAACTATCTGTTAGATTTTACAAGGGTTTGTGTTAGTGTACAATCTAATTGAGCCCTTCCTAACAATATCATTCTCTAATTTGAATATGGGAAGTGGAATCAAAAGATCATCTATTAAAACTCAATACTACAAAAATTGTTCAAAATTTGGTCACTTGGTGAATAAATGTCTTGTCCAAAAAGCCATCTTCATAAAATCCCAAACAAAAATCCATTGAATTTAATGTGCACCTAGATCCCTTCCCTACATAGTTTTCTCTAGTTTTCCCTGCCCTAGAAGGAAATTTCTACTAGTTGAAGCTAGGAGAAAGATTTGGAACTCTACTCTTTTCATATGTATATTATGAACCTCTTTAACTCCCTAGACCCCCTATTTTGTAGATGGGATTCCATCTATGGAACCTTCTTTAAGGATAGATGAGAGTAAATTAGAATTAAGATTTATGCCTCACTAGGATAAGAGTTTAGTCAAGGAAATATTTCTATAAGAAAATAGGTTGAAAATCTAGAGTGGAAATAGATAGCATGAAAAAAGTCAGTGTGGAAACTTAGGTGTTGGGTCATCAAAGGTGGATTCACCTAGAGTTCTTTTGAAGATAGTTGTACTAAGAAAATCCCCTAGAAGTTAAGGTATTTATCCCCTTTGATTCTTGTAAAAAAGGAAAAATAAATTTAAAATAGTTTTTCCCTCATTTTATTAAGATAAAAAGTAGGAAGAAGGATTTTAGAATGAAATATGATGTAGGCTCAAATAAAAAGGCTATAAGAACTACAATAAGGGAATATAGATCCAATGAATTAGTCAAATATTTTTCCAATGGGAAATGAAAAACTCTGAAGATGTCCTCATCTAGATGAAACAAGAAATGATTATCCTCTCCTAGAATATAAAATAGCTTAATACCTCCCACATACAAATTTTCTCTTGAAAAAATGTTAAATGGAGAACAAAGTTGATATTCCATTAATTCAAAAATCTAAGAAGAATGCAAGAACTATGGAAATGCTGATTATTTCCATCTAGCCTAGAGAAAAGTACTACTCTTCTAATACAATTGGTGCCTCGAGAGGAATAATAACTATGAAATCCTAATTTCATCGAAGGAAAGGAGATTAAAAATCCAATAGTTTCCTTCAAGTCAACTTTCAAAGGATGGATAAAAGAGTGACAGGGAGTCTAATTAATATCATTGCTCCCAATATCAAATCAAAAAGGGATTCTCTATATAACCTTCTAGATTCACACATTCTAAGTGATGTGGCTACCTCCCAAATGATAGCTAGAGATTTTAATTCCCCCTTGGCTTCTTAAGAGAAGATGAAAGGTTTGGGGGATTACTTCGATAGTATTGTAGATTTTGTTGGATTTCTTTAAAAAATTAGTCTCATGGATGTTGACCTATAGGATTACCTCTTCTCCTAGTTTAATAGAAGGTTGAGGTCTCACTTCATATAGGTTAAACATGACAAGTTCCTCATTTTTTCACTAAATAATTTCTTGTCTCCATATTTTCTCTCTTGAGAGCTAATTTAAACCATAATTCACCACTTCTCAACTAGGTTGAAACTTCAAGAAAAGGTCCTTACCACTTCATATATCAAATATTATGGTCTTCACATCTTTAATCAAGGAATTTTATCAATACTTGGTAAGGAGTAACTCACGAGGGTACTACCATGTTTAGGTTGGTCTCCAAACCAAAAAAAGATAAAAGAGAAAGTTGGAAAGTGGAACTTAACTTCTTCTAGAAACATAAATGAGTAGAAAGATACTATAAATAATAAATTAAAATAATTATAGCAATAAATAGAGAAAGGAAACAATGATATGAACATTCAAAGAGAGGAAACTATTATGAGAGAGAAGTTGATGAAAGTGGTGATAGAATAAGAAATATTATAGAAACAAAAGCCAAGAGTTAGTTGGCTAACCTTGAGTGAAAGGAACACCCAATTATTTCATCAATCTACTCTCAAACATAGGAATACAAACTCAATCACTAGCATGATTAATAAATATGGGTCAACTACACAATTCAAAGAAAAATTAGGTAACATCTACACCCTATTTTTCCAATCGTTCAACTTAGCTCAACCTATGGATTGCAACTAAATAATTGCTAGAGATATGTTGGCGGTAACCCCAAAATTTTGGGTGAAGAAGATAAAAATGACAAGACATGTATCCTCGGAAGAAGTTAAAAACAAAAATTTCTCCTTTGACTCATATAAGGACCTACATTGGATGGGTTCCCTCCCTCTTTCTTCCAATAATTTTGGATATTGTTGGTCAGGATATTTTAGTGGCTACCAAGGACTTTATAAAATCTAGATCCTAGCTAAGATGTAATTAACAATAGGTTTATTGTCCTAGTTCCTAAAAATTTGGATCCAAAAAGAATAAAAGATAAAAAACCAAACAACCTAAATATAATACTCTTTACACTATTTTTTCTAAATTATTGGTAAATAAAATTCAACCTTACTTGGACAAAATGATAGCTCCAAAAAATAAAAAATAAAGTGAAGGGGAGAAAAATACTTGATGCCTTCATCAACTCTCATGAAATAACCCTCATTAGACAAAATAAAGAAGAAAATTATTGCCCTTAACTAGATATTTCAAAATCCTATGATAGATTCAATTGAAGCTTTCTATTTTTTGTGCTCGACAAATCTAGCTTCCAAGGTAAACTATTAAAACTAATTTTGGTGTGTGTTTCTATACAAAAATTCTCCACTCTTGTTAATATTATGACCCAAGGGTTATTTTAAATTGGAAGGGGCCTTACATATGGGGGACTTTATCCCCTTATTTATTTATCTTATTGGTTGTGGTGTTGAGTCAAAATATCTCTAAACATGTGTCAAGCAAGGCTCTACAAGGCATACAATCAATGTCTAATCTTCAACCATCCTCCCATCAATACTTCATGGATGAAAGAATTTTGTTTGGTATGTCATCTATCATAGAATCATCTTGGTGGAAGAAAATCCTTAATGATTATGCTATGATCTCTAACTACAATATAAAATTATGAAAAAATAAATTATTTTTCTTAAGCATATATAGAAAAGTCTAGGAGGAAATTATTTCAATTTTTGGGATGTTCTTTGACTCCTTTTCTTCTATCTATCTTGGTCTTCCTCTTTTAGTAAAAATGACATAATCTTCAACATGGAATGGTATAATTGAAAAATCCAAAAGCAACTAGTTGGGTGGAAAGGTAAGCTATTGATCCATGCTAGTAAATTCCTCCTTCTTAAGTCTTTCATCCAAACTATCCCCAACTATTACTTGCACCTATTTAAAATCTATGTCTTTCATTCCAACATGATAGAAAAGATCCAAAATAAATTCCTATGGATAGGAAATTAAGATAAAATAATTTTGGCATTGGTTAGCTAGGACTAGACCTATCCAATCAAAAGAAATGGAGATTTAGGCTTAAAATATAAGACTTGTTAATAAATCATTCTTAACTAAAATAGACTAGTGGGTGATAAAATAAGAAAAATAATGGTACAATATATTCTAAAAGTAAAACACCTAAAAGGAATATATTTTTTGACTAATCATTCAATTCATGAGGGCTCATCCTTATGGAATCTCCTTCTAAGATCCAAGAGCCTTATTCTTATGGGAATTAGATGGAAGCTTGGGAGAGGAGACACTATTAAATTTTGGTGCTACCCAAGGTAACCCAAGGGTGGATACAATAAAGGGGATTTTGAGAAATGATCATGGTGAATTAGGAGAAAAAATTAATGAAGTTGAAGGGTTTATGGCTTGGCGGGGAGTCAACTAGGTCATCCACAATAAAGTTAAAAAGATCCATTTGGAAGGTAAATCTGATTTGTTCATTAACCTCATTAAAATTTATATGGTCCATCCATAGAGACTTATGAATTATATTATAAAAAATTAAAATACATATGAAAATTTGAAGAAATTAAAATAGCACACACTTACAAGGAAGACAACAAATCAATGAACACTATTGCTAATGTTAGGTTTATAGTAGATAGAAGGATTGCTTGGTTTTTATTTCAACAACAACCTTTATCTATTTTGAATGAGATTCAAAATGATAAAAGAAATTATGATATTTGAAAGAAAATATAGAATATGAATTCTCATGTCCTTTTAAATAACCTATACACCAAGTTGACATAAAAGTACAAATAGTGCTTCTGAAATTGTACTTCTTGGTATGTAGGATCTGCTATCACATTTTTAATTCATATGAAGGATTGGATTGAAGAGACATGATTATTAAAGTTACAATCTTGAAAAAAAATTATTATCCTTGAGGGCCACCTTTTTCCAATGATTATATTCCTATGGAAAACTAGTGATTTCAAAGGAAAGTACAACATAATCTATTCATGTTGCTTCTTCTTATTTTCTAAAATATTTGTGAGCATAAAAAGGAAATAAATCAATGGGATGGGAAAAGATCATAGTTGAACCTTCCACTTGTGAGTTGCTAAAGAAGAAAAATGACATATGAAGGATTTTGAAGATGGAGTGGTCACCAATTACTTCATAGCCATGTAGGGTCAAGATGTATTTCCTTCAAAGAATTTCATAGACTTCTAGAATCTAAGGGAATTCAAAATTGTTGGGGTGGATTTCATTGTGATTGAGGAAACAATAGTTGAGGCTACTTGTGCGGGATAAAGGTCAATAGAAGCTATAAATCTTGAGACATAGATTTTATTGAGGATTTCTTCATGAAAGGAGTGAAATTGGTTCATTTTCAAAACAACTACAAGAGGGAGGGGCTTCCCAAGCCTTAGGACTAGGTAAGCTAGCACATAATCAAATATTTAACTTTAGAAGGATGTTTTGGTGTAGTTCATACTTGCAATTTTCCTTTGTTAGTGCATTTGAGAAATAAAAAATTATTTAGCTTCCATTTCCTTATTTTGTTCTCTCTAGAAGTTTCCATTATCAATAGGGACATTCCTCCCCTAAATAAAAATTTAATTTTCTATCTTTACCAATTCAACCCCCCTATACTCTAATCTAGCCAACACTAAAACTAGAGAGCCCAAGGAACCCCTCATTAGAATTTGCAGTGGTCTTTAATTTTCCTCCTTTTCTAAATACCATGACAAAAATTAGGTACAAACCCATCCAATATTGCCCACAAAGGGAATCCCACATCGAGAAGGATAATAAAGGGAAGGGCCTAGCCAAGGAGCTGAGAATCATGTGAAAAAAGCCAATGCCAACATAAGGAGGCCTCTAGAAGTGCACTCTCTTTTAGCAGACCAACCCAAAAGTGAGGGGAAATGTAAAGATAAACTCAAAACACATGAACGAGTTGGAAAAGAAACAAGTTAGACCTATAAGTGGAGAGGTACATGGACGAGAAAGGTAATGAATAGAATAGGGGTAATCAAAATGAAAGTAAGAAGAATAATGTATATTTTGGCCAGCCAAGAAGAATAAAAAATATTTTGGCAATTCAACCAATACTAGAATAAAATTTAGTAAAAATGTGATGATTCAGGTCACCTTACAAATTGTACTATTAGCCAAATTTTGAATCCCCAATTTCAACTATTAGCCAATTATAAAGGAGGGGATTCGCTACCCTTAGGACAATGAAGTCTCAAGGAGAAAATAACCCTCAGGTACCTTAAGGATCAAATCTCAGGTGATGAAATAAAGAATAAAGAGTATTTGCATAATGTAATTAAATAAGTGCTAAACTACTAATGACAAAAATGAGAAAAAAATCAATTAATTATAGGAAAAATGACAAGATCAAAATCTCTAGTATACAAAAATGGAAAGTGCATAAATAAAAATTTTTACCCTCAAGAGGATTTAGCCTCAATCGTGGATGACAACATGTCATAGGGACGTTTGTGTATCATGTTGTTATCTCTGGTAAGACAAAGAATACAAGTCCTATATTTGAAACATCCAGCTTGTCAAACTTGTACATCTACACACAAACAAAAAAAAAGAAGTGTTGGGGACTATTTTGGGGCTTTCCTCAGTTAAACCCCCATTTTGGTGTTTGCAGGTCTCCATGGACAACTAGATAAACATAGATAGATAAAAATGTATGAAATACAAAGACATGTGATAGAAACAAACCCCACAAAAGAGGAGAACCCAAATCATGAATAAAGGCATGTAATGGAAACAAACCTTGCAAAGGAGGAGAACCCCTATTATGAATAAGGTAGACAAGATCAAATATATATTTTAAATAGACAATACAAGAGGAGAAAAGAGCATTACTAACACCCTATGGCTTTCCTCTTTCCTTGATAAATGTTATAGGATTTCATGTAAGAGAGACTTGAATTTTCCTTGAGAGAAATTTGGTAGAGCTTCACTATAGAAGAAAGAGTGAGCAAGATAGAATGAAGGAGATAGTATAGAAAGACAAAGGGAAATATTGAATAAGAGAGCTTAATAATGAATGAGAATTAGAGGGAAAAATGAGGTTTTGTGAGGTTACATGGGCGGGAGGAATCATTAAAACTACATTTCTACCATAATGACATGTGCATAGGAATATGATATAGAATATTCTCATTTGGATATCAAAATGTTTGGGAACACTAGTGTGTCATGGAGATATCCATGCATCATGCAAGTGTCCTACTCAAAATATTGCATAATTGAAGTATTTAGGTTGTTAGTGCTACATCATTATCACTTATGAAGTTGGAATTATGAAATTTTGACTTATAAGTTTTTATCATAAATGTGGGAAGCAAGATGCACAATTGTGAAATTGTAATAGGGTGCAATTTTAGAATGCTACATTTTTCCCCCACTTTAGGGAGATAAAATTTTTTGAGAAAAAATAGCTACACTAAAGTTGTAAGAGGACATAAACAATAAAACTAAAACTTTGACAATTGCTTTTTCAAAAAAAGGATATTGTAGGTGGTGTTAGAGGTTGAGCAAGCGGATATTGACAATGTCCCCAACATTTGATCTCGATGAGAAACTATAGTGCCTAACGTGAAGTTTTGTTCTACAAAACTCAAAATTTGGTCAATTTCAAAATTAGAAGAATCTATCATGACAAGAAGAATGCTTGAGAAAAAATTAGTGTATAAAAAAAAAATTTGATGAAGAAGTGGGTATATGCTCCCTTCTATTTTTTCCCCTAGTGTATCATAAAAAGGGAAAAAATTGGCCTATATACAACTGATGTGGGCCCATGGAAGGTCATTTTCACTATTCACTATGAGGATTTTATTGAATTTTCTATAGATTTTTCAAAAAAATGACTTGTAGATGAGACTTTCAAATTCCAAGGATTGACTAGTTATACATTGATGCGGAGAGGGGTGAGCAACTAGACAAGGTATGAGAAAATTTTCTCCCTAACTTGTAATTTTAATACATTTTTTAGCCATAGAAAATTCTCAAGTAGCTTAGGAATCCATTTGGTGTGATGGTGCCCTCTAGACATGTTGGAATCTTGTCAATGCATCATGGTCTATCAACCACATTGGTGTCCTTCTTGTGTGCTATCATTGACTAGTTTGGCGTTGGATTCCAATGAGCTGCAAAAATGTCTACATGACACACTATAGTCTCAAAGAAAAATTTAGATAATTTTTAAAGATTTAGAATAGAGATGTATGGTATAAATGGATTATGGTGACATGTTTTATGTATTTTTCAGGAGTTGTTAGAGATCCAAGAGTATAGCAATGGTGGGATTGTCATTACTATGGAGTCATAACCAGGAGATTGACATCAATGACTATAGTTTTCTATAGTGGGTTAGGTTGTGGTGGGTCTACACCATGCCTAAGATTCATTTCCATGTGCCTATGTTGATGGCACTCATAGAGAGGTGGGATCCAAACATCTCATCTTTTCATCTCCCAATAGGGGAGGTAATAGTTACTTTAGAGGATTTGTCTATTGTATCCTTCACCTACCCATCCATGGAAAGTAGGTGGCATACAAGGAGGGTCAAACAACTTGAGATGCACATGTAACACAATAATACTACCTCATTTTCATTATCTTGAAGGATACAACCGACCAAATCTACATGTGGTGGCTAGAGAAAGGTCATGTGACTATGCCTTTAGTACATCACATGATGATCACGATGGTGGAATTGTCCATTGTGATAGATGGGTGAGGCTCATATTTCCATATATGCCTTTTCTATTGTATCTAGGAGATAGATGAGCATATGATCATATTCACTTAGGGTTGAAGCATGTTGGGTCATCTATACCATGACCTTGTGTGGTATGTTCACTATGAGTACAATAGTATCACTACCTACATGCTTCTATTGGTGTGGGTGTTTGAATACGTCTACTACACATGACCTTCCATGTATCCTTGAGCTTGGTGAGGGACAACCATGAGAACATGCACACCAGTTGTTACATGATTGATGATATAATGATCTAGTTTCTTGGTGATAAAGATTAGATGTTTTGTAGAGTGATTATATTAGGTGGTGACGAGTTATAGGAAGATAGGGTCTAGTTGTTTGATAGGAGGCAACTAAAGAGGATGTAGTGAGAATGAATCTTGGTTGGGTGGTCAAATCACATATTTTTACTATACTACTAGCATTGGGTGGTGTGGAAGTTTAGTTAGGTGCAGTGTTGAATACCCAAGCTACTGAGAGGGGGGGTGACCTAGTATATTCTTAAATTTATTGAACATACACCATCCAAATACTCCAATGCATATAATATTAAGAATGAGAAAAATCATCAGCAGAACATAAAATCACACAATAGATGAACACCAATATTTTTACATGGAAAAACCAAAATAGGAAAAACCACATTGAGGATTAGCTCACAATATAATATAACTAGTTACAAGATATTACAAAGGGTGAATCACTATTAGGACTCACTGTCCAAAATGGGAGGCTCACTTCCTACAAAGATATAATAGAGAAATGACTTACATCTAGAATATGAACTGATAAAGTTACACCTAACAAGCTTGCTGATTCAATTCCTTTGATGCTCAGTAAACTAACTTAACACACTTCTTCTGATAAACTTGTAAATCAACATATATCTATTTACCATGATTCATCTTCACATACTTGTCTATAAACACACATGCCATCAATCTCAAAATTGGCCACAATATATATATGTATCTAAATCATTTGCAAGCATCCATTAGGTCGATGGTGAAGCCACAGTAGTGGTTTATAATTTTATGGAGGAAAGAAAATTGAGAAAAAAAGACCCCATGGAAAAATTTTTGATTTTGGGGGTTCGTACGAACTTGAAGGTTTGCATGAACCAAAAATGGTTTTGCTCGAACTAGGGTTCGAGTGAGCCCATTCAATGATTTTTCCACCCAAAAATTAATCAAAATACATGTAATCAAAGTGGTTCACTCAAACTAGGGTTCGAGCAAACCCTAGTTTGAGCAAACCCCTGGGGATTCATTCAAACCCCCCCAAACCTTGATTCTCCCCCTCAAACACAAACAAAACCTAATTTTTTATGCTTTGAAGGTTGGTTTGAGGATGAAGGAGGATTATTCAGAAACCCATCTAGAATCAGGTAGTCCTTGGAATGAACTATCCAACATATATAATTTTAATATGTTTTGGTTTCATTATATATTAATTTTTTTAGTTTTATTAAACATAGGTTTTTCATAAAAAATGAAGGTCTATGTTCTACACATGTGGAAAAATAATAGATTATCAAAAAAAAAAATTGAAAAAATATGAGTGCACCAGATATTGAAGTTCTTGATCCAACAAAAAAAAAAAAAATTTTGATATATACAAAAAAAGTTATGTGCTATATGGTTGTACTATGTCTGAATTGCAATTGGTTTGACTTTGAAACTTGATTAAAGAACAAATATTCAATAAAAAACTATCTAACCAAGTGGAAGCACTAGATATCAGAACTAGAAATTTAAATTCAAAAGAATTAGATTTTTATCTGTAATGGAAAAAAATCTGTGTTATACGGTGAAAAAAATCTGTGTTATACGGTGCACGTCACTTTTTTAAAATATTGTTTTATGAAAAAAGCCAATTTTTGTGGGAGATGGAAAAAGAAGTGAAATATGATTCCAAAAATTTTGAAAAATATATTTTTAGAATCTACAGAGAAAATGTGACAAGACTCTAGTTTGCATCATCTTCAAATTCCTCATGGTTTAGCTGCTATAGGTGCCCAAATGTGAAGATTTAGTTAAAAATAATAATTTTAGTGTCTACTTTGGCCAAAAATTGTAAACCACTATTGTGGGATCACCCTCAACCTAATTAGATGCAATCCTTATTCACCAAAACGATTAACTGTTGGCTTCAAGCTTGCACAAAACTTTTCAAAAAAAAATTCAAGCTTGTAGTATGCTACAACATGTCAGCATGGACTTGAGATTAGTCACAAACACATCCACAACACAAAAATTAATTCATTATAACATCAACTATTGAGTAGGTTAGCTAGGGATAGACCTAATAACAAAATGCAACAATTGAGTGATGCCAACATGCCATACTATAAGCACTTATGCACATGAAATTTTGAACTTACAAGCTTCTAACATCCAAAAAATATTTCCCAAAACCACAAGTTATGATATTCATTAGCAAAGAATTGTGGACCAAAATACTGAAGGATAATGATTGTCATGCTAGTTCAGAATACTATATTAGGATTGAACTTATGGTGATGCAGTTGCAACTCATATAACATGGTGATATCAATGACAACATAACAGTTGCATAATGAGAAGTTATTCTTCATTCTTACAACAATCTCCCCATTTTTCATTGATGGAAACATGTGCCAAAAGAATGTACAAACTTTCCTCTTTTCTCTTCATGACATTCTCTCACCCTTTGACATCAAGCAAAAAGGATGGTCCAAAAATATGAATATATATATAAGGGTGTTTCAGAATAGAGTAAACTAAAAAAGCATTACCTAAAGTAAGGTGAGCCTTGAAGCTCCTTAAGAATACCTTGCCATGCTGACTTTCCATTCTCCCAACTCTTCTTAATAGATACCAACATTCTATTTAGAGATTCTAACTCTATCATGCTTTCTTCTGCATCCTCTGGAGTGCATGGAGTTAGGTTGATCTTCTCTATTTTTTGCATTTTCCAAAGCATTGGCCACCAAAGTGTACTCCATTCTCACAAGGTCACCTAGCTAATCGAATATTTTGATGATGTCTTCCTTCTACTACTGTAGAATAAAGAATTTATCTCTTTGGGAAATGATAGCATTCCAAGTTGACATGTCTCTGTCTTTGGATGCATTGTATGTACTAGAAACAACTATGAGTTGGGACTCAATGGAGTCCATGAGATATTTGATACTCTGTGTGGCATTTGGGCACTTTATGCAATAACCAAATACAATATTTGCTTTAGACTCACAAGCTTGCACAATTTCCAAACTCTTTTCCACATTGGTGTGTTCTAGAGCACACTTATCATGAAGTTTCGAGAGCCTTTTCTCTACCATTTTCTCCTCAATCTTTTGCCTGGTCTTCTCACCTAGTCTAGAGGCATACACCTTAAAGGAGTCCAATAGAAATTTTATATTTTCTACCAAAGTGAGAGATGTATCTATTGATGTATTATGGGTGGCCTCCTGAAAATATTTGAGGGCATCACCAATGAGTTTTGTCCCCTTTTGGTGTGATTCCAAAATATTTTTTCTTCTAGATGCATGCAATGCATCCCCTAACACCAATTTGTGAATAGGAGATATCTTGTCCAAATCCACACTGCCTTGAACCATGGGAAGTTGTAGAAGTTCTAGAGGAATTATTGGCTATAACCTTATTTTCTTGGATAAAAATCCTTTTAATAAATCATCACTGGAGGAGGATTCTTTGGAGGACCTTTGTGATTCCATAACCTTCATTCTTCTTTATTCTTGCTCGTAGATTCCCCATTTCTTTCTTCTTCCTCTACTCTTTCTTAGATTCTTCTACATTTTCTTCTTCCTCTACTTTTTCATCCTTTTCTTTATCTTTTTCTCCTTCAGCTTGTATCAGAGGGACAACATTAATCTCCTCTACTTCAAATTCTTCCTCATTTTGTTTCTTTGTCTCTGAAGGATCATTTGTAACACCTATTTCTGAAAGGATATTTGTATCACCTGTTCTTTGAGGATTGTCTTCCTTTACCTCTACATAATCCTCTTCTCCTGATTTAGGTGTAGAAACAGATAGGAGTGCACCAAACATACCATTTTCTCACCCATACCCCTAATGTCTTATGTAGTTTCTTTCTTTATTTTCTTCATTTGCCTCTTATCTTTTGTCATCAAAGTATTTACCCTTTTCTTCATCTAAAACATCTTCCAGCATGCCTTCTTCAAAGTTTCCATATCATTTGTGGTAAAAGAAGATCCAATCTTCTCAAATTCCTCATTTTTGATATAGAGTAGGGTTGGTATTAGACATTTTTTACCATATTTCACAACAATGGACTAACTTCGTCGTCAAAATTCAAAGATCATATTAGGGAAAATTTCTTTACAAGGGCAGACTTTTGGAATCTTTGAAATTTAATGAACATGGACTCATCTCAATTTTAGCTCCCAACAAAACTCCACTCTCACCTTTTACAAACTCAAGACTCTTCCAAAATAGACTAATGCTCCTTCAAGGCCACAAAACTCCAATAATGCACTAGTGCTTTAGACCCTTCATCCAACACTTGAGACACATTAGAAAATGTTGAAATAGCATGTGTAGACCAAAAATAAATCACAAGAACTTAGGTTCCCCAAACTACTTGGCATTCTCTTACAAATAGACTTAATTCCTAGTAGTACTCCAAAATGATAAAATTTGACAAAACTTTCAAGAGAGACATAACACATAGATTACAAACATAGATTAAGATACCCTTTTGGCTCTTATTTAACATATTAAAAAATGAGGGTTTTTTTTTTGTACGAACAACCCCTAATTTTGACTGTCCTACTTCTCTAGGCCTTGAAGGTGAGACATCAAATTGAGTATTTTTGTCACAACTTTCATTGTAGACATCACAACAAGATTGAAAGGGATGATTCAAATACACATTTGGGATTTATGCAACATATTTCAAAACCAAGTTAGGTTACTTTGTACGGAACCATTCAAAAACTAATTTGTTTGCTCACTATTTTCCTAAATAGGGTTTCAAACCTATTTGTAGTAAAATGGGCACAACTTGCTTGAAACACAATGAAATTGGATGAAATAAAAAGAATTAGGAAGTAGAATCAATTATCTTTCATTTCCAATTTGTCTCATGCAATGAAACAACTGTACATGTCCATACCAATCATTAGAAAAAATAAAAACATTGTAAAATATAAAAAACAAAGATGTTTTATTATTACAACTTCAAAATTTTCAACAACCACCACCTCCAACCACATCTTCAACCTTGCAAATCTTTTTTAAGGAATTTAAAAAAAATTCCCAATAGTTAAAAACTAATTTTCAATTTCCAATTGTGGGTATGTGCAGGATCATGATGGGCCAAAAAGTGGCAATATTATGGGTATTTGTAGGGTATGTGGCTAATGACTTTTTTAATCCAAAATTGATGAAACAAAAGGGTTTTAAAGGAGATTCTCAAATTTTCACCAATATAAATTATACTTTAATTTGAATTTAATAAATAATTATTATTTATTTTATTAGACAACTAAAGTCCCAATGATAGGCGATTGAAAATCTATAACTTAAACGGATCACGCTTTTGAATCTAAAACAGATTCTATGCTTCAAATACTATAGGATTAAAAGAAAGAAAAATTAAATTTCATGAAGTTTTGACCAAGTTAAGGTGGTTAGACATACGGTTTTTTATATTTTTAAAAGTTGTAATAAAAAATTCATAATTAATTATTTACTTGAAATTTTTAAAAAAAATGCATCACATCTAAACATGAGTCCTCTACTTATATATAAAATATTATAAAAAATATTGTCATTTTATAATGGTTAGGGTGGTCAGAAAGACACCTACTTCTTATTTTTTTCTTGAAATTTAAGTACTACTACATTGAAATTTCAAATTTTCACCAAATAGATTTTATTTATTTTTAAATAAACCTAGTATTTTTAGAAACTACATTCAATTTTCTACAGATTCTATTCTTGCATATTTTTGAAATAATATAGATAACTTATTCAAATTTTTGTGTCAAGTTGCCTAATACTGATTTTTTCTAATTTTTTTGCCAATTAAGGGCCTATTTTTTCCATGATGATCTTGCACATACCCTTGTCCACCTTCTACTTGAAAACAAAATAGAAAATTTGTTTTGTACAACTATGACAATATTTGAAAACTTTTATATTTACCAATTTCTTAACACCTAATGACTCAAATTGGACTCCCACAATCATGAAATGGTCTAAAAGACCTTATTATATGAAGAAAAAACAAAACCCAAACCAAATGACTATTTTTTCCTCTTGGGGGCATGAAATCTCATGGGTGCCCCTTCACCATACTCCTAGGAAAGAAAAGAACTTAAGCTCCTCTTGAGTTAGGGTTTGCAACATGAGAACCATGCTTGAAATCTTTTTCCTGATGTCTTTAAGTTTTTGCACATTGTCTTCTTTGGAAAAATTCCATGTTTTCTTAATCTTCACTATAGGTTTCTTGAACACTTGGCAAAGATATTTGAACTTGTCAATATAAACTTTTCCCCTATTTGTGCCTCTAAATTCTTCTCTGAACAATGCTTTTACAACTGAAACAATAACTCTATATTATATATGTGAAGTAACAAACTCAAGTTGCTTGATTTTTTGAACTTGAAGTGATTGAAATTCATTTATAACTACTGCTAACCCTTGACAAAGCATATAACAGGTATATAAACTATGGGTATGTGCAGGATCATCATGGAAAAAACATGCCCTTAAGTGGCAAAAAATTTAGAAAAATCAGAGTTAGGCAACTTAACGTAATAATTTGAATAAGTTATCTATATTATTTCAAAAATATGTAAGAATAGAATCTATAGAAAATTGAATGTAGTTTCTAAACTACTAGGTTTTTTTTTTAAGATCTATTTGGTGAAAATTTGAAATTTCAATGTAGTGGTACTTAAATTTCAGTGGAAAAATAAGAAGTAGGTGTCTGTCTAACCACCCTAACCACAATAAAATGATAATATTTTTTTATAAGATTTTAGATATAAGTAGAGGACTCATGCCCCAATGTGATGCATATTTTTTTGTAATTTTTTACCAAGTAAGTAGTTAATTATGAATTTCTTATTACAACTTTTTAAAAAATATGAAAAATCGTATGTCTAACCACTTTAACTTGGTAAAAAATTCATGAAATTCAATTTTTTATTTTTTTTAATCCTATAGTATGCAAAGCATAGAATTTGACACATGTTTTCGATTAAAAAAATGTGATACCATTTGGAAGTTATAGATGTTTTTCAATTAGCTTATCAATCAAGACTTTAGTCATAATTTCAATAGAAAATGAATAATATTTAATTATTAAATTCAAAGTAAAGGATAATTTATATCAATGGAAAGCCAAGAATCTTCTTTAAAAACCTTTTTTCGTTTCATCAATTTTGGGTAAAAAAATATTCATCAGCCACATACCCATCATATTGCCACTTTTTGGCCCATCATGATCCTACACATACCCATATGCTACTACTCACTTTCCAAAGATACCTCATGTAATGAAAATTGAAATGGACCAATCTTCCCAACAAATTATTCAAACTCTTACCCCTACATTGTGTTTACTAGAAACTCACTTATCTCAACTTTCCCATTAGAATCAAATTCACTCTCTTTAAATAACTTTAAATGATTGGTCCTTTGCATTAATAAGAGCTTTTTGACTTATTAACATTATCCTTGACCTCACCTTTGGATCTTTGTCTTCATTCTCCATGAGTTGTAAAAAATCCTTTTCTCCCATCAACATAGCACTAGAACCCACTTGCAATTCATGAATTTCCTCTTTCTCACATGGCTTTTTCTCTTCCTTCATCAACAAAGATTCTTCAATGTCTGGTTCTACTATCCTCTCTTGCCTCCTCTTCTGAATGACCTCCTTGATAGGCCATTTGATCATCTTTCTTATTGGAAAGAATAAACCACTTGCTTGTTCTTCCTTCTCAAGGCACTATTGTATCTCAAGTTCCATTCTATCTTGCATCTATTCTTTGATTTCTTTCATTTTCTCCAAAGCTTTCCTCAATTCTATTATCTCTTGTTCAATATCCATTTGTTTTTCCCTCTCATCCTTCTTCTTTATCTCATTTCTCTATTTTCTCATTATTTATTTCTTTTTTGGTACCTCCTTACTTTGCAAGTCTCCACAAAAAAATCTTTTCAACATTTCCATTCTTCTTTCTTAAGCAAGTCTCTTTCACCTTGCTTCTTGTCTTCATGATACCTCACCTAGGTTTCCTCATTTCTTCACTACCTATTATTTTGGTATCTAATTTCTTGCTTCAACCTACAAAAAGAAAACATATAAACTCCAAAAAAAATTATGCCTAGATCTTTGGGCTTTGATACCAATTTGATGTAGAGCAGGGGTTGGTATTAGACAATTTATACTATATTTCATAACAAATGGACTAACTCCATCCTCAAAATTCAAAGACAATCATATCAAGGAAATTTTCTTCACAAGAGTAGACTTTAGGAAATTTAGGAATTCAATGAACATGGAATCATCTTAGTTTTGGCTCTGAACAAAACTTCACTCTCACCTTTTACAAACTCAAGACTTCCAAAATGGACTAATGCTTCTTTAAGGCCACAAAACTCTAATAATGCACTAGTGCTTCAGAACCTTCATTCAACACTTGAGACACCTTATAAAATGTTGAAACAACATATGTAGACCAATAATGACTCACAAGAACTCAAGTTCCCCAAACTACTTGGTATTCCCTTACAAACAAACTTAATTCCTAGTAATACTCCAAAATGACAAAACTTGACATAACTTTTAAGAGATACCTGACACTCAGATTACAAACATAGATTAAGTTACCTTTTTGACTTTTATTTAACATCTCTCAAAATTATGGGGGTTGTTTTGTATAGAAAAACCCTAATTTTGACTATTCTACTTCTCTAGGCCTTGAATGTGAGGCAACAAATTGAGTATTTTTTTCATAACTTTCATTATAGATATTACAACTAGATTATAAAAGAAGATTAAAATACCCATTTGGGTTGTATACAACATAATTTATAACTAAGGTAGGTTACTTTGTATGAAACCCTTCAAAAATTGATTTGTTTGCTCACTATTACCCTCGCTAAGGTTTCATACATGTTTGTAATAAAATCGGCACAACTTGCTTTAAAAAAATGACATTGGATTAAATAAAAAATAGTAGGAAGTAGAATCAATTATATTTCATTTTCAATTGGTCTCACACCATGAAACAATTATAGAGGTCCATACCAATCACCATAATAGAGAAAAATATTACAAAATGCAGAAAATAGAGATGTTTTATTATTCCAATTTTAAGATTTTCAACAACCACTACCTCCAACCATGTCTTCAACCTTAAAAAGATTTTTTAAGGAATTTCCAATAGATTCCTAATAGTTACAAACTAATTTTTAACTTCAAACCATTCACCTTCCACT
The DNA here is from genome assembly GCA_007258455.2 of Sequoia sempervirens. Taxonomy (NCBI): domain Eukaryota; kingdom Viridiplantae; phylum Streptophyta; class Pinopsida; order Cupressales; family Cupressaceae; genus Sequoia; species Sequoia sempervirens. The sequence continues at coordinate 4,076,824 of VDFB02271358.1, forward strand.
TGACAACAAAATACAAAAGTTGCTTTGTGCAACTATGACAACATTTGACAACTTTAATGTTCACCAATTCCTTTGCACCTATGGAATCAAATTGTACTTCTACAATCATGAAATGGTCTAAAAGACCTTGTTATACGAAGAAAACAAAAAACAAAAACCAAATGACTTTTTTTTCCTCTTGGAGGCATGAAATCTCATGGGTGCCCTTGCACCAATTTCTTATCTTTTCTTCTAATTCAACAACCTCTGATCTTGTTTTCATCAAGGAATCCCATAATTTCTTAGGTAAATTGGAATTAAAATAGTCCCAACTAACTTCCAAAGTAATAACATATTGGATAATAGCTAAAATCAATGTTTTCATGTCCTCTCTACCTACTTGAGTATAAATTTTTGTTGTAAGTTGTAACTTATCTTCAAAATGTACTAGGCTATTAACTAATGCCTCTAACCTGAGAGGGGAAATAGGTCTTACCAGTGAGGCTTTTTGTTCTTCTTTTTCTAGAGATGCCTATTCTGACATCTTGTCCTTCTTCAAGTCTAGTTTGGTGTGCACTTGAATACCAAAATATTTTTCTTCATCTTCTTCAAAGAATGACACATATAGATATCTCTTAGTCCCAACACTTGCTTCCTATGAAGCACCTTCACTAGAGGGCATGTTCCCTTTCTTCCTTATCAATTTGGTTGTAGGGTCTTCCTCCCCTTCTTCTTGCTCTTAAGTGATATTGAGTTTCTTCTCTCTTGATGCCTTTTCCTTCTTATGTCTCTTGAATAGTGCCACTAGAGAAGTCTCTTTCCTTTTCCTAATCTTGTAGTAGGTTTAGAAGGAGCTAGGACTTTTCCTTTACCTTGAGCACTGGGCTCTACATTCATTGATGCAGGGCTATAGTTGGTTTTGAAGGAGTAGTCCTCTTGGATCTCCTTAGTCCAGATGATTCTCTAGCCATTTTCTCCCCCTTGGCTCTTTCCTGTGCAATATGTTCATCAGTGAAGCCTTCATTTCTAAGCATTTGATCTACATTCTTTCTTATCATAGGCATCATATGCTTCAAGTAAATTTCCACATATTTTTCTTCATATGTACTAGCTCTTGGTTCACTAGAATCTTTTGGGATTTTCAATAACACTTGTACATATCATTTTAATGCATCCTCTGTAACTTCATAACCTAGTGGTTGGATACAGATAATCTGGGGTTCAAATGCTTCAATCATGCACTCGTATGAGGAGACATGGAATATGATATTATCCTTGTATTTTTCAATAATTTTCCTTGGGATCCTTTCTTTTTCATTCATGTTGCTTTTAAATACAACAAATAATGTTGTCAAAGCATTGTATTCAATCTTTAGATCACCCAAGTTGTGCATATAATAACAAATTTGATGTGCAACAGGTCTTGATGTATCCCAAATTACCACATCATCTCTTCTAGGATTCTTTCTAAGAAAGTAGAACAACAAACAAACAGGGAACCAAACTTAAGTGCATATTTCTCTCCCTTATCATGTTTAGGTTTTAAAACAATTTCTACTGGAGAAGTTCACACAGATCATATTCTACCCCATTTGCTGCCATGTCATATCTGATGTATATTGTTGTAGCAAACATAGAATTTTCCCTCTTTGTGAAGTAGATCTTGTGTCTAACCATTATGGCCACATACTTCACAGTAGGATTGGTGATAGGTTTTGTTGCAAGAGCTCTTCTATCAAATGTTGCTCTGGTGAGTTCCATCACCACTTCATTTTTCACAAACTTCAACATTGGTACTGGTCGAGTATCACAAATTTTGATAACTACCTTAATCACTTATTTGGTTATTAGGTGAGGTCTTTCTATCCAAAAAAACTTATCATGAATTTTGCTAAGAATAGGTTTAACATACTTTTCATCAACAATGGAACTAAAGTTAGGAAAATGATTCTACCGATCCAACTTCTTCACAATAATATTTTTATACTTGGGTTTTATCAAGAAATAATCCCCAATGAGCTCATTATGACACATATCTATCAATTTGTTGTGATTATATTCCTTATTCTTAACATGAATGCACATTCTACTATCTTTAGTGGGCATGGCACTGTGAGGAATGAGAAGACACCTAGAGGGTTGTCTTTGAATACCTTCAAGGAATACTTCTTGTAGGAAGGTCTAGGTATTTCTGACATGTTTACAACTACATGGATTTCCATATTTTCACAAACTAGGCTCTAATGATTTTATAAAGAAGATTCACACAAACCTACAATAGCACAAAAGTGTAAAATATCTTTTTCTTTTTTGAGAACCAAAACTAGAGTTTTCATGGCTCACTCTTCAATTCGCCTTAAGATTTCTCCAAATCACTCTCCACATTCTTCAAATGCACAAGTGATCAAAACATCTTACAAATATACTTCATAGATCAATGAGCTGACCTAATTCACATTAAATATGATAGACTTCAAAAAGTTGATAGAAGCCTTCTTCACTACATTGAAAAACCCTAATTTTATTTGCAAGTGATCATGCTTCCAAATTTTCCTCAAGTTCCTTTTGCATAAGCTCTATTTATTAATTCTTTACAACATATCTTTGTACCAATGTCCAACACACTAGATATCCAAAGGGTTGAATAATTTTTAGTTAATGATCCCCTTCAGACCATGCTAGGTCTAATTTCTAGAGGGATTGTCTGCATCAGATGAGGGAACATAAACAATTGATGTCATTGGCTCTTCTTTCTTCTTCCATATCTTATTCATTTCATGCTTAAACTCATTCTTGTCAATTGTCTTCATTGGTTCATTCTTATTTATCAAATCAGATTGATTTCCTCCTTTACTTTTGCATACTTTTGAAATGTTCCAACTTGTTGCAATTGTAGTAAACAATTTTTTTTTATTTGTTTGACCTCCATTAACCCTTGATCTACACTAATTTTCTTTGTGTTCAAACTTATTACATGCATAGCAATAGCCAACAAAAGATTCATTCATTCTTCCTCCATTAAACCAAGTCATCATCTGAGTTTTGCATTCACTAGCTCTATGTCCAGTTTTCTTGTATGCAAAACATTGTCTTAAGAAGGAAATACAATACTAGTTTATTCTACTTCTACACTTTATTGCCTCATGACCAAATTTATTGCATGAAAAAAAAACACCATTGAAAGATGGGTACCTTTGAGCATTTGACTATCTAATAGGCGATCTTCTAGAAAATCTTCTTAAATTTCTTGTTTATTTTCTTTTATCTTGATTATTTTGATTGTCCACTATGTTTGAGGTCTACATAGCCTTTGAGCTTTCACCTGCTTCCATTCCCAAACCACCTTTGTGTATAGTTGGTTTCTATCCTGCAATCAACTATCAAGCTTGGTAGAGCTTGTTTTGAACTTATCTTCACATAGTATTGCCTTTCCCAGATCTGCTTTTAGGTTTACCACTTCTTGTTCAAGCCTTGAGAATTCATCAATCTTTCTTTGCACCACTGTATTCATACAATCTTCAATTATTTTCTTCTCCTTTACTTGTACCTTCAATCTAGTGATATCTTCATTTGCTTGTTTTAATTGCTCAATTACTTCTCTATATCTTTCTTTGAATGTCTTCAATTGCTCTTTTAATATCTTGATTCATTCATTTTCCTCATCAATATTTTCTTTCAAATATTTTTTTTCATTTTCATCCTTGGCAAGATCTTCAAGAGTTGTCTAGAGTTCTTCTTTATCATCCATTTATTCAATCTTTAAGATATTCATCAAGCTATTAGGCTTCTTTGGAGGAACCACACTTTGATACCAATTGTTGAACAACCAATATACTAAGAGGGGGGTGTGAATCAGTATCTTATTAAATTTATTGAACATACACCATCCAAATACTCCAATGCATATAATAGTAAGAATGAGAAAAAGCATTAGTAGAACCTAAAATCACACAACACATAAACACCAGGATTTTTATGTGGAAAACCGAAAATGGGAAAAACCATAGTGAGGATTAGCTCACAATATAATATAACCAGTTATAAGATGTCACAAAGGGTGGCTCATTGCTAGGACTCGCTATCCAAAATGGGAGGCTCATTGCCTACAAAGACACAATAGAGAAATGGCTTACAACTAGAATATGAATGGATAAAGTTACACCTAACAAGTATTGATTTAGTTCATTTGATGCTCAACAAGCTAGCTTAACAAACGTTTTCTAATAAACTTGCATAATCACAGATATGCATTCTCCTTGATTCATCTTCACATACTTGTATATACACACACATGCCATCAATTTCAAAATTGTGGACAATATATATATTTGAATCATCCACAAGCATCAATTAGGTTGGCCTAATTAGATGCAACCCTTATTCAACAAAAAGATTAACTGTCCACTTCAAGCTTGTACAAAAAATTTCCAAAAATTATTCAAGCATTTAGTATCCTACAACATGTTGGCATGGACCTAAGATAGTTCACAAATACATCCAGAACACAAAAGTTAATTCACTATAATATCAACTATTGATTAGGTTGGCTAGGGATATACCTAATAAAAAAATGCAACAATTGAGTGATTCCAACATGTCATATGAGCACTTGTGCACATGAAATTTTGAACTTACAAGCTTCTAACATCCAAAGACCATTTCCCAAAACCTCAAGTTATGATATTCATCAATAGAGGATTGCAGACCAAAATACTAGAGGATAATAATTGTCATACCATTTCAGAATACCATATTAGGCTTGAACTTATGTTGATGCAATTACAACTCATATAACATGGTGACATCAATGATAACAGAACAATTACTTAATGAGATGTTCTTAATTCTTCCAACATGTAGGCTAGCCCTTTGATGGCTCTAATGTATATAAAATCCCATAGGAGCACATTGAGAGTATGTGATTATTTGTATTTGATCATCATTGATGTCACACTTAATAGTGATGATGGATTAGATGAGGATCAATCTAAGGAACTAGTGATCCATGATATCGATGTATTAATTAACTTCACCAACTAGTGGTAGACAATAGGTCCTATCCTAATTTTCCTAGCATATTCCCCAATAGGTGATACTAGTGCATGAGGATCCAAGGGTAAGGCACTAAGGAGCTGTAATGAGAAGGATGAGGGAGCGACATGTAGGAAAAATGAGAGGTCAAGTCAAAAGTGACATGTGGCATCATTGATATGTGCTTCAACCATCTTAGTTGCACCACCTAGCATCCAACTAGTCGTGATTCCTTTGACAATAGTTATAGGGCTAAGAATCACTTCCAATAGCGGTGCTCCACCTTAGGATCCACATTGGAAGGTTGGGGATTAGGTATGAGTTTGGCACATGCTATTTCATTTTAGTTATTTCATTTCACCTTCCTATACATATATATGTATATCTTGATGATATGGTATTGACATCATCCATTGTCTTTGTGGGTGTAGTGTTCACACAATAGTGGCTCAATTTCTTAGGGTAGTGCATCTTAGAGGTAGTCCTAGCTATCCATATCTGGGGGATATTCCTTGATGCCTACAATCAATGCACAACAAGTTTGCATGCCCCATTATTCAATCTTGTAGTGCATCTCAAGATGGCCTATGAGAAGGTGTGGGTGGAGCTAGTCCAAAAAACTATCATACTTATCACAATAACTAGGAAAATGGATTAGAGGGGTGCAAAGATCCTCTCCACACTCACTAAGAGAGATCAGACCATGAGGTCTAGGATAAGAGTGTCAAGCAAGCATGTGAAACCTTGAAAAGCTAGTTCAATAAGCTCATGAGGTAGTTGGAGGCTACTAGGACAACACCCTCTAAACTCTAGTATCCTTAGCTATAACAACTTAAAGATGAGCTATAATAAGCCCAAGAGTAGGAGGCTACATTACTAAAGAGCTTCACCACTATTCAAGAATAGGAAATAGAGCTACGAGGGGAGGTATGAGGATTATGGTCATGGATCATACCTATGCCATGATCTCATTGTTCTCACTCACACACATTGACCTAACAACCACCTCTTCCACCACCAAATATATAGGGTTTCAGGAGCCATGCATCTAAAGGCTAAATATATATTTTTGTTGTATAGATTCATATACAAATATATAGACACCACATTTTGTGACAGGAGTGTGATACATGTATATGGCATTATTTTGATATATATATATGTAATTTTGGGTCGACATCATGTGGTTTTTTATGTATGTACTTATTTTCAAGTATGATTATGTGATGGATGTATGCTAAAATTATATACCATCATGATTTAATAAAAAAACATTAGATGCATGTTTAATTAAATACAATGATGATCTAATGTGTGGCTGAAAGAATTAATCAAACACAATGCAAGGATACATAGCATATAAGTAAAACACATGTATATATAATTGCTAATTAAAGAAATTAACTACATACACATGTCTACATCATAACATAAATTAAAAATATAATGTGTTAACGAAGGAATGCCATAACATAATGGACTACAATCCCCCAAAAGGGGGACAAGTGTCATGCCTGTGCCACATAGACCTTATGCATAATATCAATGGCGATTCATTGAGTTGACCAATTATTTTAGAGGAGTACCATCTATAGACAACAAACCATATACACCATAACCATACACAAAGGTGATTATGTAAGGACCTAACCAATTACGACTAAAATTTCCATTTTGATTAGGTGGTGCATTTCTATTTCTTTGGTTCTCAAAGAGAATAGGATCACCTACCTTGAAGGTATGAGAAAGAACAACTTGATTGTAATTTCTAGAAATAAATTTTGATAACCATGGAGATGGTCAAGGTCTTGTAATTGGTTCTCATTAAGTAACTTAAGATGGTTTTGATGCTCTGTACAGTGTCATATTCAATTAACCCTTTAAGGGAAACTCACAAATACAAAATTTCCAACTCTAAAGGCATGATAGCCTTAGTACCATACATGAGGTTGCACCAGTGGCCATACAAACACTTAAGAGATATGATAATAAGGGATAAGTTAATTGAGTATGTGAGTCTTTACCAAGTTTATTCACCTTTTTTGAAGAATTAGCTCAAGATTTTCGTTAGATGTTTCTACTTGGCCATTAGAATGAGGATAGTAAGGTGTAAAAAATCAATGTTGAATGTGAGATTTTTCTAAGACTAGCTCCACTTTTTGTTCTTAAATGAAGTTCCATTGTCAGAAACAAGGGTAGAAGGAAATATAAAGTGAGGAATGATATTGTTTAGAAGAAAGCTACAAACTTTTTCAACATTAGTGGATTGAAGTGGAATAGCTTTGGCCCATTTTTAAAAATAATCAATAGTTATGATGATGAAGGTATGGGTCTTAAAAGGAGGTGATATTTTCCCAATAATATTTGATCCCCATTTTGGAAATGACTAAGGAGAGGTCTCATTCTAAAGCTCTTGTATAGGAGCTCATATGAGATTACTATGTTGTTGACATTGAGGATATTTCTTGACAAAGGAAAATGAGTCTTGCTCCATTGTTTGCTAATAATATCCCATATGAATAATTTTATGCACTAAGGATTTACCACTAAATTTTCCACCCAAAGCTTGAATTAATGTCTTGAAGGGAAAGGGGTATTTTATCCTTAGTGAGAAATTGAAGAAGAAGACCATTATAGGATTTTTGATAAAGAAAATTATATAGGATAATATAATGAGCTAAAATATTTTATATCCAAATGTGAGTATTCTTAGTAACACCATTGAGAAATTTTCCAATCTTTAGATATTTATAGATGTGAGAATACCACTCCCATAAGTCTATGTGAGCACACTCAAGACTATCATATTCAGGTTGATTTGAGACATCAAGAGAGCCGAGAATCTAAACCATAAAGTGATACTTATCTATAACATCATTTGAGCATACAAGGGAGGTTGTACTCACCATTGCATCTACACGGTTGTATTCTCTCATAGGAACGATGTTTATTGTAAAGGAAGAGAATAAATCAAGCAAGGATAAAGTCAAATCTAGATATTAAGATAGCTTGCTCTACTTAGCTTGATACACACATATGATTTGATTTACAATAAGTTCAAAGTCACCATGATTGTGAATGTGATTAATGTTTACTGCTATTGAAATACATAAGCCAACAATAAGTGATTTATGCTCAATGATGTTATTGGTATAACAAAATTGTAGTAAGAAAGATAGAGGAATCAAATTCTCTTCTTCCAATTGATTGATAACTTGTCCTTTGATTTCTTTAAGAGTTACAAAATTAATGTCAAACTCAAAGAGAAACATCATCCATTTCTCTAACCTTCCTAAATGATCAATTATAGTGAATAAATTCTTAAGGAGATCACGTTTTATGATCATGTCCAGGTTTGTGAAAGTGAGTAATACATTGCTTCTCCCTAGCCGAATATAAAGTTTCATAATCAACCAAAATATGACTAATGTAGTTAAATGCTCTTTCTTTACCATCATCATCAAGTTGAGCTAAGAAAGCTGCTAAAGCATAAGGTGATGTGGAAATATAAAGTATAAAGGGGTTTATCCTACATATCCAACAGTGAGATAGGAGGATTGGCCAAATAACTCTAGATATATTCAAAATATTTGACACATTCATCATCCCATTGAAATCGGACATATTTCTTCAAAAAAATACGTGAATGGAAGGTACAATTATCCAATTGAGATATGAATCTATGAATTTCCTAGACCTTTCCTTGCAAACTATGTAGTTGACACATATTCTTAGGTGGAGGCATGTTAAAATTGTGTCAATCTTATTCATATTGACTTCAATTCTATGATGGAAAAAATAAATCCTAAAAGCTTACTAACATCCATGCCAAAGATGCACTTAAGAGGATTTAGTCTCATCTTATAGGGTCAAATCCTTTCAAGGATAAGGAAAATATTCTCAACATGATCTTGGTGAGCTATAGACTTAGCCAAGATGTAATTGATGTAATCTTCCAAGATGTTATGAATGAAGTCATGAAAGATAAGAGTCATTTCCCATTGGTAAGTTTCTCTAGCATTCCTTAATCCAAACAACATGACTATATAATAGAATGTACCCTAAAGGGTTCTAAAGGTTGTATTATACTAATCTTTTGAGTTAATAAAAAATTGATTCTATCTTGAAAATCCATCCATGAAGGACAATAAGACATGATCTATAGTTGAGTCCACAATCATATCAATATTAGGCAATGGAAATTCATCCTTAAGAGAATCCTTATTGAGATCACAAAAATATATACAAAAGTGATTACAACCATCAGGTTACTAATGGAGACTATATTTGATATCAAAGGTGAATAGCTAATATGATGGATAAAACCAACTTAACATTCTTGTCTAATTTAATCTTGACTAATAAAGTAATCTTGGGATTCATTTTGTGGATCTTTTTTTTTATGGGCATGACATTGTGATAATGATACTATAGACTACCATGGATTCATCAATACTAGACATTTCCTCATATGACCAAGTGAATATATTAGGATGAGAATACAATTAAGTTAGTTGTTTAAATCATTTTTAAGAGAGACATTTCTCAATCTTAATCACCTTCTTAGAAGATTTAAGATCCATGAGAATATTAGAAGTATCCCCTTTGAGGAGAGTACCATGGTCTTCTACCAATAGCTCAATAGTAGCTATAGGAAAAAAAAGGAGATAAACCTACGAATCATATCAAATAACATTCTCTTCTATCAACACCTCAAAGTCCTAATCTATGTAATGTATTATATCCTTTAGATCCTAACCTATAAAAACTTCACAACATAAAACTATTTAATCTCATAAATAAAAGAAAAAATATATATCTAATATACCTAAAATGGATGCAATAATATTTGAAAAAATAATATCAAAATATTAATCTATTTCCAAGACTAAGAAATTGGCCAAATAACATATCCTAAAATTCTCATCACAAGCTACATCATAAACCAAACTAATATTAATAAGGAGATGAATATATCAAACTAACTAATAGTAGGTCAAGATCCATATCCATGAAAAGATAAATCATAAAAAATAATTCATTTGAAGACAATATGGGAGATACACTTGAAATCATTATCAATTAAGTAGACCAAGAGTAGGGAATATGATTTATCCTTTAAGATACACCAAGCCATAATGAATATCTCTAATTATAATCTCCCATGTAGGTCCATCATGAACTCGCATCCATATCCACATGAAGGATTATTGATCTTCCTATTAAAACATCCATAGTCAAACCATTGCAAAAATTATCTATAAACACAAGAGAACTCTAGACTAAACCAATTATCCAAGTGTACATGTGCACCTACAACCTATGAATCTATGCTAAGATCAAAATGCAACACTCCACTCTCACAAATATCTTGAGAAGACTACCAATGTACTAAATACACAAATAAGTATCTAAATAGCTATCAAAGAACCAACCATCAAGTTACAACTACATCATGAAATTGTGACATTTTAACATCTTATCCAAAGAGAATAAAATGCTCAAATGAATATATTTATCCTTCCAAAAATTTAATGTTTAATTAGACATCCTCTCAACCAAGGACAACTTGTCAAAGTCTAATGTCCCCTTTTGAAATGAGATTTTAATAAAAATAAATAATATCTATGTATATTTGTGAAACATAAAATAGGGTACACCCTAAGTTTAATACTCACAACTTAGGGTGTATTTCATCATTTCTAGGATTTCATTAAGATGCAAATCAACAAGGTGCATAGATTGAATTTCAACTTGAAAGGTGAGTCAATCAAACCAAGATCTACATCTTTTTGAGGATAGGAATAATTTGGGAATGATTTGAAATGATTAAATTAATTAGACTAAATGACCTACTATGATAAATGTAATTTCCTTAAGATAAAAAATAGAAATAAAACTCTACAAGTGGATCTAGAAAGTGTAGATTGATGTCTACCTATCACCAAAAGTAGCATTTGATTGTTGTACCAGGACTGGGTCACCCCTGGGAAACTAGGTCTTTGTTACAAAATATTTCTTGAATTTTTGGGGTCCTCTAGTGTTGGATATAAGCTTCTATTTTCCACTTGTCCCATTGTTAGAATTCCATCGGTCAATTCTATAATTGAGTTTCCATGTCTTGACAATTTTGATGATAATAAATGCAAAAATACAAAATGGATCTTCAAGCTCTCTTCAATCCTCTTCAAACCTATAACTTGCATATTCACAAAGAGGGGAAATTTTGTGCCATATAGGGGTTTACCTCTAAAAACCCCCGTATAAGTGTTTCCACTTCCATAATGGCAATTCCAATGATAAAATAATAATGGAAACAAAGGAAATGAAAAATGAACAAAATGTTTCAACTCACCACCCTCCAAATACTTTCTTAAAGCACTAAAGAAATACAAATCACATTTGAATCTTGCTTGATAGAGTGCTTGAATGCTTGAAGTATTGAATTGTTTGGATATGTACAATGATGTTATTCTACACAAAATATGAACATGAACACACCTAGAATTTAAAATAGTGTTGGATCTTGAATTACTGTAATAATCTTTAACAATGTTTCTCTTGACTTGCTCAATAATGATCTTGATCATAAGTTTGTTAATAGATTTCATGTTAGATTTTAAATGATAAAAAGACTAGGTATTTATAGGTGTTTATCTAATTTCCCAAAACTAATATTCTAAAATCTAACATTTCATATTTGAATTTTGGATATTAAATTACTACCAAAAACATATTTAAATTTGGGTCCTGACTAAGAATGGGGACCCAATCACCCACGTATGATTTGGTCTTGGCCCAAAATTCTAGGACACTTAGAGTCATAGATAGTTTAATGATTGAATGATTTTGATTAATACTAGTCCTTTAGAAAATGGTAAAAATTAGGCTTTAGAATGCATTATTTGAAAAATTAGAAGCTTAATTAAGTCCAATAAATTAGGTGGCCAAAACATAATGTGAGATTGTGAGTGTATACAATTTTCTACATTACATTTAGCCCCACTTTAGTGAGAGTGTGAAATTATGCTCAGACTCACATTAAAGTGGAGAAATATGCCAAGATGGGTTCAATTGTCCAAATATTAGATCTCAGATAGGATGAATAAGGATCAAGGGAGGTGATCAATCCCCTAGGATCCAAGATCCCATGGAAAACCAACATAGGCACACAAGAAAACAAAGGTATGATATGAAACAATATAGGATACACAAACATACAATATCAAAGAAAATGCAAAGAAAAGGGAGAAAAATGGGTATGGGATACCAAGCTGTATTATGATAGTGGCCCTACAAACAAGAAGGTACACAGGCTAGTGAGGATTGTTTTCACTAGGTGAGCTCCCAAAACAAGTAGCAAAACAAGAAATATAAAGTAGGTCTACAAGGTGTTCCCATAACTATAATGAGAGCTATACTCCTTGATAACCTAGATAAAGAACTAGAAATTGATCAAAATGCTATGCCAATGCTTACACTAGGTTCAACCTCTATGAACAAAGTGAAGCCAAAAATGTCAAATGTCAATGTTAGTGCACCCCTAAGTTCAAACCCTATGAACAAAGTGAAGGAAAAATTACAAGTGTCAATGTCAATGCATCTCTAAGTTCAACCCTTGTGATCAAAGTGAAGCAAAATAATTCCAATGTATTCCCCCACATTAAAAAAATTACAAAACACCATGCTATGATAAATTACTTTAAAGTAGAGAAATGATAAATGCCATGTAACAAAATATCACAAGAGGTTATTTGGAAAGCACTATTCCAATGATATGTTTCTAAATAAACTACATCATGATAAGGGGTTGCCCCCAAAATACAATTCCATGAATAAAATGGTACACTAAGGGATCCACAGATCTAAGGCTAGTATACGTCTTTGCTATAGAAATATAATAGATCTCAAAACCAACATCATTTTGAAATACTCATGGAACAATGAACACAAAGGAGGAATTACACATAGAGAGATAATGAAAGGAATATTTTGGGTCAACATGGAAGAGACTTAAATGTCTCAACACCTTGCATTGTCCCCAAAAGGAAAACACAAGATAAAAGTAAAAGGAAAAGTTTACGATATATAGAAGAATGAAGATACAAATAAAAGAATGTCATGACAGGTTCATTTTCTTTTTATCATTGTGCTAATGGAGCAATGATGGTCATCCAAAGAAAGATCACAAAAATAAAGATATGCTAGGAAATACAACATAGGAGATCACATCACACATAATAAAACAAGAAAAATATAGAAAGTAAACACACAAAAGAAGTACTTCACATGTGAGCCAACCTAGAGTAGGTCATCTACATCCCAATCTTGCTCATCATAAAGATAAGGAAAGTAACTAGTTAAAGGAACTACAACAAGTGTCATACTAGGAGCATCACCATGTTCAACATGTGGTGGGACACTCTCATCAAGAGGATCATCACAATTTCCCCCATCTAACTTTGTAGAAGTGGAGAATAAAAAATTAAGCTTATTATGAACTTCATCAATCTTAGCAATATCATCATCATCATCATCCAAATAAATCATGATAGGATGTTTTATGACAATTGCATTTGAATTTTCTTGTTTATCCTCTTGTGTTTGGTTCTATGCCTTTTTTTTCTAAAAGTTGGGTTTATTCTTGAGTTTTTTTTATAGGTGTTAGTTTACCCTTTTCTTCCAATTGAAAGGCAACAACATGGAATCATCACCTATGCTCTTTAGCATTGCGGTTTCTTTTTGCATGGTTTTCAAATTTTGGGGTATGAGCAAGATCATGATGGGCCAAAAAGTGGCGATATGATGGGTATGTGGTTGACAACTTTATTTTTACCCAAAATTGATGAAACGAAAAAGGTTTTTAAAGAAGATTCTTAGCTTTCCACCAATATAAATTATGCTTTACTTTGAATTTAATAAATAAATAATATTTGTTTTCTATTTGAATTACAACTAAATTCATGATTGATACGTTGATTGAAAAACATCGATAACTTACAAATGATATCACATTTTTTGAATTCAAAACATGCGTCACATTTTATGCTTCACATACTATAGGATTAAAAAAAAAAATTAATTTATTGAAGTTTTGACCAAGTTAATGTGGTCAAACATACAAGTTTTTATATTTTTTAGAAGTTGTAATAAAAAATTCATAATTAATATTTACTTGGAAAAAAATTACAAAAATATATGCATAAAATTGGGAAATGAGTCCTCTACTTATATCTAAAATATTATAAAAAATATTATCATTTTATTGTGGTAAGGGTGGTCAGATAAACGCCTACTTATTTTTTCCCCGAAATTTAAGTGCTACTGCATTGAGATTCCAAATTTTCACCAAATAGATTTTTGTTTTTAAATAGACCTAGTAGTTTAGAAACTACATTCAATTTTCTACAAATTCTATTCTTACATATTTTTGAAATAATATAGATAACTTATTCAAATTTTACATTAAGTTGCCTAACCCTAATTTTTTTGAATTTTATTGCCACTTAAGAGTCTATATTTTCCATGATGATCTTACACATACCTTGTGATGGGGGTAGGAGTGGGTTTATCAATCCTTGGTGTCTTTGTTACCTTATAGGAGGAACAAAAGGCCATTGGTGGTTGGGAAACCACTATCTCTTTAGTTCTATATACTTGTTTTTATCTTTGGTGGCACAAAAATAATCATTTTATTATCTCTTGGTATTTTGTAAGAAAGTGGTGGATTAACTACAATGTACTTATCTTCATTTCCTGGAAGGGTTTTTTGCTCAATAATAGGTTCATCAATAATAGGACAGGGAGAAGGAACAACCATGGACTTATTAGACTCATGAATATTGCTAAGAGATAACTCTACTATGCACTTTGATTTGAAATTTTGATATGATTTGAAAAACATTTTTTCACAAGGCTTTATAGGTTTGGTAGGTCCATGAAAAAATAAGTCCAATGAAAAATTCCCATGGGAAGAAAAAGGATTGAATCCACTATGGTGCACTATAAAATATCTCATTTTCCAAGGGAAACTTTATACACTTATGAATAACCAATGAGACAACATTTATGGAGTAAGACCATGGGTTGCCTAGCTCCACATGAAATTGGTCCAATGATGGGATGACGAAGAATGAAACACCTAATTTATTTGGTACAAATTTCAATGGAAGAGTAATTGAACCTATGAACTAGTGATCTTGACCTACTCTAAAAACATATGCAAAAAAAGATGCAAAAGAGAAAGGAAAAGAACACTAAAACCTCGTGATAATCCTAGTTGAATTCAAAACAAAGAAAGATAACAAAAAGAAAATATTTACCTTGTCTTGAATTGATATTTTGGTTGGCTCTTTCTTGTAGATTTTGTGTGCTCCTTTGATGGCAAGATGTACTAAAAGTGGATTCAAAATGATCTTGATGAAATTTAGATTGAAATGAGATAATTGGGTAGTTGAGGAGATGAACAAGATAGATGTAATGAGAGCATGAAGATCAGCAACAATGGTGGATGGAGAGCTTGAGTGAGGATTAGAGTATGAGAGCTTTAAAATTGGTTGAGTGTTGAATGATTTGTGTTGTGAATTCATAATAATGAGAATGAAAGAAAAATCCTTCATTTTACCCTAGGGAAACAAACGATTGAGGTCTTGCCACCATGGGCAAGATGGAGGGTTGAGATCTTGCCACCATTGGAAAGATGGATAAGGACACATGAGGTGGAAGGTGACATGTGATGGGAAGGTACTTGTAAGTACCTTGGAATAAGGATGATGTGACCTCTGAATGATCACATAGAGAAGAGAATCTTGGAAAGATAAAAGTGAATTTAAAATTCACATGATTGGAGATATCTTAGGGATAAGACAAGGTTGCCAAAAAGGTAGGTGAGAAGTACCCTAGATAAAACAAAGTCCTTAAAAAGGTAAGTACTTATTCACATGTCAGTGATGTGACAAGTTAAAGGTTCTAGAAGACTTTGACATATGTGAGTGATGTGATAAGTCAAAGGTTCTAGAATTTGCATGGGAAAGGGGGAAGCCTTTGAAAGATAAAAAGGAATTAAAAATTCATTGGGGGATGGGGAGTGTTGACCAAGGTACTAATTAGGCTTAATTGATCAGTGATTAGAAGATAGTTAGTGGCTAACGAATATTAAGAGCCAACTTGCAAAAGTTGGAGGATGTGACATGTGAAGAATTAAATAAATGTATTATTTATTTAATTATTTGAGAAAAAAGGGGATAAAGGGGTAAGGTATTTAATTATTAACTAAATACCTTAGGGATTTAGAATAATTTATGGGTATTAATTAAATAATAGTAATATTACTTAATTAATGCAAGTAAGAGGATATTTAGATGAAAAGGAATAAATTTGGACCAATGTAAGTGTCCAAATTTAGGTGTCTACATTTTTCCACTCTTTGAGATGGTGTTACGAAGTAGCATCATTTCAAAGAATATTAAAACATAGAACTTGAAACAAGATGGTTAGATTGGGAAAGATGTCCCAGTCATCAAAGGAGTAACTAGGAAGAAAGATAATGGGAGTGAAGATGAATATTAGGGATTGAGGATGCCCCCTTGAGAGGGCATGTGGGTTCAAGAGAACATGGGTGTGCTCTTGAAATGGATGAGATGATGAAAGGGGAGATGGGGAAGATGCAAAATGATGGATAAGAGAGGATGATGATGATGAGCGATAGGAGGTTGGGAAGGAAAAATGGATTTAAGGACAAAGGTGATGTTACCTGGTAGTGAAGCTATAATCTAGTGTTGGTTTGATGATGGATGGATTGTTGTCAATGAGAAAATTATATATCTTGAAACAACACAAGGATAGGAAAGGATACATCCCAATGAGTGTTGTTGATGAGGGAAGGATACATCCCAAAACAACACCAAAGGATAGAGAAGGATACATCCCAATGATAATGATGAAAGTGATGATGAAAGTGTTGTTGATGAGGGAAGGATACATCCCAAAAGAACACCAAAGGATAGGGAAGGATATATCCTGATTATGATGACAATGAAGATGATTAGATCAAGGCTTATAGCAAGGTTGGGAAAAAGACCAAGGATGCGATTGGATGATTTGTGCTAGATTGAATGGATAAGGATTGGATGGAGATGTGAGACAGATGAACAAAATGAAAATGATGGAGGAAAAGATGCTTAGAATAGCCAATCTATATTATTCTAAGAAGATTGAAGGGATGATGATAAGAGATTGGATGGATAGGGGAGGGAGAGTGATGAATGATGAATGGATAGGGGGAGTTTGATAGATGAGAGGATGGGGGATGGAAGATGAAATGCAATCCTAATGCAATTTTCCATTTTAAAGCACTAATTTTTGCTATACCATAAGACACAAGATGCCAGGGTATCAATAACCAAGGCCGATTAGTTTCTAATGCATAAAAAAAACACAACAAACAAGAAGGCTATCCCAACACCCCAAAGTTGCAAACATCTTGGTCAAGCTAGGTATTGGGATAACCATAAGCACAAAAGGATGCCCCAACATAACACAAGACTTTGGGGATCTTTGTGGGTACTACATGGGACAACCAAGAAGACAACAACTAAAAGAAAATGAATCAAGATATGGCCCTATGTTGACCAGTCAAAATTCACCATAATATGATGGATCATAGCGGCCCTGACAAGCGATGATAAGGAGCTCAAGTGATAAAAAAAATCCAAAAGCATCAAAAGATCACAGTCAATTTCAAATGTGGGTATGTGTAGGACCATGATGGGCCAAAAAGTGGCAATATTATGGGTATGTGTAGGGTATATGGCTGACAACTTTTTTTAATCCAAAATTGATGAAATAAAAAGGGTTTTTCAAGGATATTCTTAGCTTTCCACCAATATAATTATGCTTTACTTTGGATTCAATAAATAATTATTATTCATTTTCTATTTGAATTATGACTAAAGTCCTAACCGATAGGTAAAACATCTATAGCTTTCAAATGGTATCAAATATTTTGAATCCAAAACATGTTTCACATTCTATGCTTTGCATACTATGCGATTAAAAAAAGAAAAAATAAATTTCCTGAAGTTTTGACCAAGTTAAGGTGGCCACACATATGAGTTTTTTATATTTTTTAAAATTTGTAATAAAAAATTCATAATTAATTATTTACTTGGAAATAAAATACAAAAAATATGCATCACATCCAAACATGAGTCTACTTAAATCCAAGATCTTATAAAAAAATATTATCATTTTATTGTTGTTAGTGTGGTTAGATAGACACCTACTTATTTTTTTCCCTAAAATTTAGATACTACTACATTGAAATTTCAAATTTTCACCAAATAGATTATTATTATTTTTAAATAAACCTAGTAGTTTATACACTACATTCAATTTACTATAGATTCTATTCTTACATATTTTTAAAATAATATAGATAACTTATTCAATTTTTTTACATCAAGTTGCCTAACTCTAATTTTTCTGAATTTTTTGCCACTTAAGGGTCTATTGTTTCCATAATGATCTTGCACATACCCATGTCCTTTCCCATAGGATCAAAAGGATGGATGGGGATTGTGAGGTCTGTTAGGAAGGATGGATCCTATTGAGACCGATGATGGAAACTAAACTAAAAGATCATTATGACACAAGAGATTCAAAACTGATTGGATCTTATGATACTGGTGGATCTCATTTGTTAAGAACCAACTAGATAAGGGCATAACCTAACGACATAAGGAAGACAAGACATGAGACTGACACACCCTAAAGACCTAAGGGCTTGGGGGTCAATAAGAGATTAGCCTTGCCTACATGAAAGCCTAGAGACCTCATAGTTCAATAAAAGACCATGGATAAAAGTGGAAAGAGGACAATGGAGATTGATGATAGATGATAAAGAATCCCCAAGGCTAGATCAAATGATCGACATTTCCTAGGTGAAAGTGCAAGGGAAATGTAGTATAACAAAAGGCCAAAGACAAATGATGGATAAAGGGTGATGAGATAGCATTGATAAGTTGATAAAATGATGGGACTGAAATGATGAGATGGGATAGACCTATTGGATGGGAAAGGATAATAGTGATCACACAAAGCTCAAGGATGGGATAGTTATCCAAATCATCAAAATGAATTGGGAGGATGATATGATGGATAGATGAATGATGAAAAGTGAGAGGAGATTGGAAAGATGTTTAAAATAAAGGGGAATGATGATGATGAGATGAAAGGAATTGGATTGCATGGGGAATAGCCTATAGCTGGATACCATTGACAAGGGATTATGAGATGGGAGGAGGATAAAGATGAAGGGATGGATAGATAAAGATAAGAAGATAAGAAGATGCTAGGATGGATGGATAAAAGGGATACAAATTTGAATGGGGAAAATTTTACTAGATGGATAGACAGAAAGGTAATGGTTTGGAAGATGGAAGGGATTGCAATGATGGATGGATAGAGGGATAAAGGTGAGGAGATGGAAGGGATTTTTTAGATGGAAGAAATTGCTTGGAGGGATAGAAATATAAGGTTGGGGAGATGAAAAGGATTGTTTGGATGGATAGGAAGATAAGGATGGGGAGATGACAAGGATGCCATGATGGATGGATAGGAAGATAAGTATTTGGAGGATGGAAGGTATTGTTTGGATGGATAGGAAGATAAGGATGGGGAGAGGGAAGGGGTGCTATGATGGGTAGATAGGACGATAAGGATGGGGAGAGGGAAGGGGTGCTATGATGGGTAGATAGGACGATAAGGATGGGGAGATGAAAAGGATTTCCATGATGGATGAATGATATCTCTAGTGACTATATCATAAAGGAAGATAGATTCCCCCACTCTAGATATGTCATGTATGATGAGGCATGAGGGATGGAAGATAGAAGGATAGGTAAATAATGGAGTGAGATGGATATAGGTAGGAAACATGGATAAGGAGAGGAGATTGATGGTAGCATGAGGGGTGGACAAGGAAGGTATATGGATGTGGATAAGGATTGAGATAGTGTGTAGGTAAAGGGGAATATATACCAAGAGGTGTCCAAGAGTGTATATATGTCTTTTCCCCTATCTATAACAAGATAACAAGGACGTCATAGGGGTGGGGATAAATGGGATATGAATAAAAGGATGTGTAAGATAGGTTGGACAGAGGAAATGGGTGGAGGGAATGTAGTTTCCCCCAAGTGTGGAAGTAAATTGGATGGGTGATTTACACATGACACCTATTTTCGAGGTTTTCATCATGGTACTTATCCAAGGTTCTTGTTTGCCAAGTTTTCACCATTGGACAAATTATTTCTCTTTACTATTTTATTTTTTGACTTTTTTATTTTTGGATTTTTTTGACTTTTTTGACTTTTGGATAGTATGCAGATGAAGATGGATAAAGATAGGGATGTGGATAAGTGGATTTGGAAGACATGTGATAAGGAGATAGATGGAGGACTCAAGCATCAAGATCCATATGAGGTATTAAGAGCGCATGTGTGAAATGACTATTGGATGTTGATACAACCTTATTAGGATAAATGGATAATGCAAGGGAATGGATTAAAGGGTATGATGGGGGGATATGTGGGATAATGGATGGGATATTGGAAATGGTATGGATGGAATGATGGGGTAGGTGTGTGATGGGATGATGAGTTTAGGACCAACATTGGTACATATGGTGGTGGATGTGAAATGATAGGTGAATTAATGGATGGATGATGTGGGGATAATGGAGGAGATGGGATAGTGAATTTTGGGACATAAGGGCCCAAAAAAAAGTTTGGGGATGGTGGATGAGAATGATTAGCTTTTGGATTAGCAACTTTGGATGTTGTTATAGATTTTTCATTTGAAGGCATTGCATCTTTTTTCTTTGGGATCCACATGGTTTTGATTTTTGCTTTGGTGGGCCTTTGTGAACTACATATTTTATTGGGATTTTGGATTTGATTTTTCTTACCTCACCATGTATTCTAGAGGGGACATGGGGATCTTTAGATTCATATGGATGTTTAGATGTATGTATTTTTACTTTGGCATCCAAAGTGCTTTTAGTAGCAATGGGAGGGGTGAGAGAAGATGGATGATGTGGAGCAATGGAGGTAGGATTATGGGGATTATGTGTAGATGGAGGATGTGTAGGGATGTACCTTGTTGATCCTGATTAGGGAACATGATAGTGGGATTTCGATGATGGGTGACATGGAGGGGTGATGGATGGATGAAAGGATGAATAGGATGAGATGGAGGAGGTGATTTTGGGATATAAGGGCCCAAAATAGATGGAGAACTCGAAGGATGCATGATAGTGGGTGGAGGGACATAATGAAGTAAAATGGATGGAGTGGGTGAAGGATTGGAGATGGTGGATGGAGGGATGTAAAGACCCAAAATGGATGCATCAGATGAAGGAGGAATATGGATGGTTTTTTTGAGGCGATACGATGGAAGGGGAATGACAACAAATGATTTGATGGAACGATAGGAAGAGCATATTATTCTTTTGGAGGAGGCTTGTTGAGGATGTATAGAGGTCGTACCAACATTTTTGGATTGTGAATCATAGGCAGTACATCTAAGACCTCATGTATAGGATTGTTCTTTGACTTTGATGGGCTCTAAAATACCTTGCTCATGAAGGCCTAGAAATTTTCCTTGATAGTTCATGTTCTTAAGCATTCAATCTATGACAAGATTTTTGTTATTTTGGAAGAATGATGTGATTCCATTATAAGGTGGGGGATGATGGGTGGTATATATTATTTGTTTTTACTCTACAAGGAGACCAACATGGAAGAATTTGAGAGTACCAAGGGGATATAAAAGCTGTGAGGGGATAGTAGGTTTAGGTGAAAATGGAGGATCATGGGTGGGAGATGATGAGATAGCAACATCTAGATGGGTGCTATCAGGAGATAGATTAGGTGATGTGACATGATTTGGATTTGTGGTAGTGGGTGATGAGGGCTCATGTAATGGAGTGATCAGATCTTGAGTGACAAGGGGATCATGGAATGGAACATATGGGAGACTATGATCTTGAAATGGACTAGAGGGAAAGGTAGAATCTTGGTGTAGAAGAGGGGATATGTTATGCTTTATATCAAGCTCTTGGCATGACTCGTCATGTGTAGGAGGCATGTATGATGGACTCTGCAAGTGGGGGAGGTGGAAGGATGAGGGGTTCATGAAGTTCATGGGGATGGATTGTGGTGATACTAGGAGTGGGAGGAGTGGATTGGATTTCCAGATTTGTGATGGGTTGGGAGGATCTAAGTGTAAGAGGAGTGGATTGGATTTGGGATGTGCAAGTAGTCTAGCTAAGGAATCAGAAGATGAAGATGGGACAAGAGCCTCTAATGGTATTTTTGTGAGTATGATATTACATTATGATTGCATTTAATTGGTGATATTAGTTTGATTTCAGTAACGTTGCGATGCATTAATTTAGTAAATTATGTTATTATATGATTTGTTAGTTTAGAAATGATTAATTTATCGGTTATGTTATGTTGATTGGATAGATGTGATGAAGGACATTGTAGCACCACTCGTTCATGGGTACCCTACTACGCTGCGATTCCTTCTCACGAGGTGCTTGTATTTAAATAGATATATTGTGCACAACATTATTTGTATGTAGGGATTGCAGGTACATAGTCTCAATTCCACTTGCTTCGGCAGGACAGGGTGAGCACCAATAACCCAACGACATAATGTTGAAATAGAGATGACTTGGAAGTCATCATGTCCCATGATGTCAGACTGTCTTGTTTGATTGGTATTGTACATTTTTTGTAGTTGTCATTATTGTGGTTTGTGGTTGTGTTATCTTGTATTTTAATTAATGTTGGTATTTTATAAGTTGTGATTTATTTTATTTAAATGATGGAAATGATTGTTTATTTTAATGTTAGATTAAATTGTCTTTAAATTTTTAAATGTGTTAATTATTTTTAAAAGTCATGAGTTTATTAAATGATAATTAAAATATTAAATTGTGTTTTATTATTATAATTAATTATCTTGTTGAGGATAATTGTTAGAATAAATTATTTAAATTAATTAGATAATGTGATTTGCAAGTAAAGTTGTAAAAACGGAAATTAAAAAAAAAGTATTGAAAATAGAAAAATAAATAAATAAAAGAATGAAAAAGTTGTGTGAATGAATGAGAATTGAGATTTAACTGAAAAGATTGCTTTTAAAAAATATAATTTTTTTTATTTATGATTTTTGAGAGCTTTTGCAAGGGAATGGTATTATCTTTTATTTTAATTAAAAGTTTTGTGAGTTTTCACACACAGAGGATTATGGAGACAGAAGCTACACAAGTGAATAGATATGTATTGTTGAAATCTTCTGTAGTTTTTTTTTTTTTTAAATAGTTTTCTTTCATTTGTTTGCATTAAGTTAGGGAGGTTTTCTGGAAAAAGTATTGGATTCAAGTTCGGGCACGAAATTCTGGAGAGGAGATTTCAAAGCAGGAACAAGAAGCTCTTTGGAGAATCCATCAGAATCAACAGGCATCATCAGATTTTCAAATAAGCGCAAGACTCTAGGTTTTATCTATTTCTTCTTTGGTTTTCTGATTTTTAAGAAAACATAAAAATAATTAGATTAATTGGTGAAAGAAAAATGAAATCTTAGAAAAGAGAAATTATGAAAAGTGAAAATTACTGTAGAAATTAAACAAAGATTGTCTATAAAAATTTATTCTATGAATATTCTTTCAATTTGGCTTTGGGAAAATAATTTTGTGTTTCTAAAAATAAACTATGCCTTAAATTGATTTTGTTTGTTTCTTTTGAAAATATACATAGTTTTCTGTGAAGATAGTTTGTTTTGAGGATTATGAAAATATATCCTTTATATATATATAATAAGTTATTTTTATTCTATTATTTTTCTGTCCTCTATATGGGTATTTGTTCATCTTAAATGTATATATATAAATATATTATATATATGTATATATATATGAAAATTTCATATATATTTATATATACATATATATATATAAATAAATTATTTTCATGCTTGGTAAATATTCAAAATTTTAATTAAAATCAAATTTTATTTGGCCATAATGGCCATCAGAATCCGTACCTGTTAATGGATGGAAGTTTTCATTTTTAAAAAATATATATATTGTATTGGGGTTTGGGGAGGGGACGGCAGGCTGTACCGACCCTGCCCCCTATGGCAAGGACTGGCCACAACAGTCTGCGGACTGCTGCACGTAGCAGTCCTATGGACTGCCATGCACAACAGCCACAAGGATTGCCGTAGGCAGTCCTCTCTGCCCTACGTGCAGTGTGTGGGGCCGATGGCCTTGTATTTTATTTTATATTTTTTTATTATATATTTTATATTTTTCAATATATATATTTATTTTATTTAATATTATTTTATTTTTAAAAAGGGTAATGGTAATTATTTAATTTTAATATTAAGTTATTACATTTAAAAAAAATAATTTTTGTATTTCATTCAAAATGTTAAATAGTATTTATATATAGGTATTTATATTTTTGAGGGCATTATTTTATTATTTGTTTTGGTTGAACAAATATTTTAAACAGAAAATAAGCCTTAATTCATTGTGTGGTCTATATCGAGACAATTGTATTTGGTTATATTGAAGTTTGGAATCTTCTAATGATCAATCATTTGGTGAACTGATTTAATTGTTTAATTGGGAATGAAATTAAATTTAATGGTGCAACCTTGCAAAATATAATGTGAGTTTTCTTTTATGTTATGGTTTTCGTTTAGTGTGGTCTATGTGGGAACCCTATTGTTTTGCAACCCTTGATCCAGAGGCATGTTTAATTTTGATGTTGTCTTCATTTTAGTTATACCTTTGGATTGAAAACTTATTGGTTTAATGCTTGGAAGGGTTGAACATTTTTATTAAGATCTTTGGTTATGAGTTGTTGCAAGAGAGTTAATCGCTTGCATTTTCCCATTTTGAGTATTATGCTTTATTTTTTTTAGTTCAACCCTTGCCTGGATTTGTTTTATATTAGGGGTCTTAGGGAGAGTGGCTTTTTGTGGGGGCCGACACCTCAGTTGGAGGAAGGGCTAGTAGATCCCATGAGAGCTATGTGATGACACTCTCCACTAAACACCCTTGTACTTGGTTTTTGGTTGCCTCTGGAATAGTAAACTTTATGTTGTATCTGATTCTTGTGAATTTGAATTATGGTTGTTATTTAGTTACTTGTTTAATTGATAATGCTTTACTTAATTGTGGTGAGTTTCATAGCTTTATCTTGTTATGTTTGATTCGTGAACATTGATGGTTATTTTATTGTATACCTTGAGTTTGTACTTGTACTATGTTGTTCTTGGAGTCAATTTGAAATTCATGGTCGGGTTCTCTTCCTTGTCACCTCTGATCATGGGGGGTGAGTTATTTATAATTCACATGGTTGGGTGGAACATGCTCCTCACTTGTTGGGTTCCCCATCTACAGTCTATCTTCTCAGCGTTTCTGCAGTTGGTGTTGCACCAGTGTTCCTTTGTAATTCAGATTTCAATGTATTTATCTTATCCCACATGTTTTGGGAAATTTGATGTAATTATTAATCAAGAGCTTTTAATGTAATATTAAAATGATGATGTAATAGTTAGGATCAATTGTAACTTGTTAGAAGAGATTCATTATGATTGTATTATGTGATGTATTAATATTCTCGCTCTTAGTTATTGGATGTATTCTTATTCATGGTTTATAAGATTAATAGTTATGTTGTTATCTTTTACTTTCATTGATTAGTTGTTTGTGAAGTAACCTCACGTGCCCCAGAGAGCTAAGCGTAATAGTGTAATGTAATGTGTTATGTGATTATCGTTAATGTTTCTTGCATGTTTAATTGTATTTTTTTTTAAAAAATTATTTGATGTGTGTGTTCTTTGGGGTTTGCACGATAGGCGTTACAGAGGGATTAGGTGATATGACAATATTTGGATTTGTGGTAGTGGGTGATGAGGGATCATGCAATGGAGTGATTAGATCTTGAGTGACAAGGGGATCATGGAATGGAATAGATGGGAGACTAAGATCTTGAGATGGACTAGAGGGGAAGGCAGGATCTTAGTGTAGAAGAGGGGATATGGTATGCTTTGGATCAAGATCTTGGCATGAATCATCATGTGTAGGAGGCATGTTGGATGGACTCTGCAAGTGGGGGAGATGGAAGGATGAGGGGTTCATGAAGTTCATGGGGATAGATTGTGGTGATACTAGGAGTGGGAGGAGTGGATTGGATTTCCAGATTTGTGATGGATTGGGAGGATCTAAGTGTAAGAGGAGTGGATTGGATTTGGTTATCTTCGATGGGATCAATAGATCTCGAAGTAGGAGATAGGGGTTCAATGGATTTAGTCAATGTGATGGTTTCAATAGTTTGAGTGGTGCTAGGGATGGTAGTATCAATGATAGGAATGGGTTGGGGAAGGGTCTCATCAGTAGCAACTATGGATGATGGATTGGAATGGCCTAGTTCCATGACTTCAAGATGTGAAGTGGGGAATGTCTTCTTTTTCATGAGTCCTTGGAGAAATTTTGGGGTGAGAAACTTGCATACTCTAGGCTTGGCTAGGGTGATGGGCATAGATGAAGGATTAGGGATTGGTGAAGGATTGGGATTACAAAGTGGTGGACTAGGATTAGATGGAGGAATGGGATTGGATGGAAGAATAAGAGTATGTGGAGGATTAAGGTAGGCATATCAGGATGGTGAACTAGAACAGGAAGCCACAGGTGGTTTTTTGACATTGGAGGAAGTAGATGAGGAATTAAGATAGGAATGTTGGGATGGTGGATTAGGATAGGAAGATGTGTATATTGGATTGGGATAGGTTGATGGGATTGTAGGATTAAGATAAGAAGGTGTGGACATAGGATTAGAATGGATAGACTGATAAGGAGGATTAGGATAGGGGGATATGGATGGGGAATCATAATAGGAGCATTGGGATGGTAGATTAGGATGGGAAAATTGGGAGGATAGGTTGTGATAAAAGGATGTGGGTGGTGGATAAGAAAATGAGGTAGATGAAGGAATGACGAATATGTGGATGAGGAAGATATTGGATATCCTTTGTCAAAGGTACCATAAGGAACATGATTAGGCATGGATGGAGACATAAAAAGATAGCTTGAAGGGATGATTGTATTGTGGAAAGTGGGTGGAGAAAGCTTACTAACAATGATCACATGAAGGGGATCTATGTCATATACCTCTTGATCGACAAGACTTTTGTTATCATCATCGACATAATTAGGGTTCCCCTTGACTACTATTGGTGAAGGATAAGGGTTCATGGTTGCATGAAATGGATACAGATTGAAAAGATGGGAATGAATGATGAAAGGATAAAGAAGAAGAATTGGAAGAAGATGGAAGAATGGATCTTAAGAATTGTTTTGATATTAGAAGATCTTGGATGCAAATGGACTAAAGCTCAAATTGGGGTTTAATCAAAGTTCAAATTGGGGTTGAATCAAAGCTCAAATTAGGATTGGATGAAAGCTCAGATTTGGATGATTGGAAAATTTTATGGGATTGATTTTAAACCAAATTCAAGGGTGTAACTAGTTGGTGTAAGGTGCTAATAATTAGATTTTTCCAGATTTGGTACTTTTCAAAAATTATCAAATTTTGCCATTTTAGGAAATTTCATAGGGATACCTTTGAGAGTTTAGTTTTCCCACAAAAAATTCCTAAAACTAAGATAGGATGAATTTTCAACTAACATCCCAAATTTGAGACATGCATTTCAAGTTATTAACTAAAATGATTTTTCAAAAACTAAAAAAACACTACATTGTGATTTTGAAGGTCAAGATGAAAGTATGAGGCCCCGAAAATGTGTCAAAATGAGGTCCAACTAACCTTTAGTGAAAAATAGGCATAAACGAATGCTAAAATCAAGTACACAAGCACTTGAAAGGAGGGGGTAATAGATTTGAATGAGAAAATGATTGCTCAATATGATGAAAGGATGTTTAGAATGAGGAGACAACTGCTCAAAATGGTCAATGAGTACTCGAAGTGAGCAAACGGGTGCTCAAAATTGGTGAACGGGTGCTCAAAATGGCTGAATAGAAGATGAAAATTACTATTTGGAGGGCAGGTTCTCTCCTATCAGGGCAAGTTTTCCTATCTTAGGGTAGGTTCACCCATTTGTAGGGTAGGTTTGCCCCTCTATGGGGCAGGTTCACCCAACTGCTAAAACAAGTTGTTCGACTAAATGGAAGGAAAAACTAATTGTTTAGAGGGTAGGTTCGCCCCTCTATAGGGAAGGTTCACTCCTTTAAGGGCAGGTTTTCCACTTTTTGGGGTAGGTTTTTCCAACTTAAGGGAAGGTTCGCCCAAGTTAAGGTCAGGGTCACCTATTGAGTGAAAAGATAGGTAATTTGGACAAAAACTAATTGGGAAATGACTAAGGTAGAGGGTAGGTTTTCCTCTATTAGTTGACTTAGAGTCAATTCAAATGAAAATGACTATGACAGAGGACCAAAAATGTTGCAAACAACAAGCACACGATAAGAAATGCATTGGTTTCACACAAAGAAGACAATACAAATGACACAATCCTAAGATTAGTGATAAGGGGTATGACCGACAAAGTCCTTAATCTAGGATGAACATGGAATTTAGGGATTCCTTGATATACTCTTGGTACATGAGGCACAACCATGAATACCAGCCCGTCACAGGTGTGAGTCGGGAACCCTAGCAAGATACAAAAGGTCTCAGACCAACTCTTCATGTCTATTTAGGTATCACCCTAGCTTTGACACTTCGCCAGACACGACATGACTGGATTGAGGTACAACTTTCACTCTCCCCCCTTTATATACCCCACTGATGTGAATGGTTTAGATCATCCCTTGGCATGATGAAATCCCCAAGAAAGTCATGCTAGAAAGATAGCACTAATCATTTTCGGCTACTCCCAGGCTCACATGAAGTGCAAGGGGAAAGCATGAATGAAGTAGTGCCCCCTTGGGTGACACAATGAACTTACATACACAACAATCAATAAATTGAATCCCCCTAATTAGACTATGTGCCTAGATTAATCAACAAAAATGATAAACAAACTAGATAAAATGATCATACTGCAAGAAAGGTGTTAGTTGTTTTGATCTCCCTTCTTCAACAAGTGTAAAATAAACTACACAAATGTTAGAAAAAAAAATAAACACACTCACAAAATAGACGATGTTAGGGAGTTAGAATCTCAAAACAATTTAAATAGAAGCCAAAACGAAGCTTAAATGATTGTTTTTACCTCACAAAAGGCTCTATCTAGGTAGGTTTTCCCCTCTGTAAGGGTAGGTTCACCATTCTATAAGGGCAGGTTTTTCCCTTTATAGGGAAAGGTTCATCACTCTATAGAAAATAGTTAGAAATAGAGGCTAAAAACTAAAATCTGAATGTTTTTTTACCTATGTCAAAGGTAGGTTTTCCCCTCTGTGAGGGTAGGTTCACCCCTTTGCAGAAAACAATGAGAAAATAGAGGCTCTGATGCTCAGAAGGGAGACCCTACAGGTTAGGTTTTCCTCTGTGTAGGTTAGGTTTTCCTATTTGGGTGTAGGTTCACTCCTCCTTGGAAAAGTTTTCCCCTAACTAGGGTAAGTTCACCTCTCTATGACCCTAACTTGAAAAATGTTAAAAAACAACAAACATAAAAGAAAGAGACTAGTTTACGAGTCCCACTAGGTGTGCCAAAAATGTGAACCAGTGATCTTGACCTAGTTTAAAAAAGATGCAAAGAAAGATGCAAAAGATAAAGGAAAAGAAAACTAACACCTTGTGATAAGCCTAGTTGAATTCAAAACAAAATAAAGATAACAAAAATTAGATATTTAACTTTGCTTGAATTGATCTTTTGGTTGGCCCTTGATGGTTGATTTTGTGTCCTCTTTCAATGGTAAGATGTGCTAAAAGTGGATTCAAAATGATCTTGATGAAATATAGACTGAAATGAGATAAGTGGGTAGTTGAGGAGATGAACAAGATAGATGCAATGAGAGAATGAAGATGAGAAACAATGGTGGATAGAG
This sequence comes from Sequoia sempervirens, assembly GCA_007258455.2. Classification (NCBI taxonomy): domain Eukaryota; kingdom Viridiplantae; phylum Streptophyta; class Pinopsida; order Cupressales; family Cupressaceae; genus Sequoia; species Sequoia sempervirens. The sequence continues at coordinate 4,106,924 of VDFB02271358.1, forward strand.
AGATTGAAAATTTGTTGAATGGTGAATGAGTTGTGTTGTGAATGCATAATAATGAGAATGAAAGAAAAATCCTTCATTTTATGGAGAGAAACTCTAGGGAAACAGATGGTTGAGATCTTGCCACCATTGACAAGATGGATAAAGACACATGAGGTGGAAGGTGACATGTGATGGGAAGGTACTTGTAAGTACCTTGGAATAAGGATGATGTGACCTCTTAATGATCACATGGGGAAGAGGAGAATCTTGGAAAGATAAAAGTGAATTCAAAATTCACATGATTGGGGATATCTTAGGGATAAGACAAGGTTGCCAAAAAAGTAGGTGAGAAGTACCTTGGATAAGACAAGGTCCTTAAAAAAGTAAGTACTTACCCACATGTGAGTGATGTGACAAGTCAAAGGTTCTTGAACTTTCCTAGGAAAGAGGAAAGCCTTGGAGAGATAAAAAAGAATTAAAAATTCCTTGGGGGATGGGGAGTGTTGACCAAGGTACTGATAGGCTTAACTAATTAGTGATTAGAAGATAGTGGCTAATGAAGATAAAGAGCCAACTTGTAAAAGTTGGAGGATGTGACACATCCTAATCATGGATTAGCCATGTGTACAAACCTAATGATGGGATTAGGCAATGGGTTAATATTAAGGAAAAGTGATGGAGAATGTGACATCTAAGGAATTAAATAAATGTATTATTTATTTAATTTTTTGAGAAAAAAGGGGATAAAGGGGTAAGGTATTTAACTATTAACTAAATACCTTAGGGATTTAGAGGACTTTAGGCATATTAATTAAATAACACTAATATTGCTTAATTAATGCAAGTAAGAAGATATTTATATGAAAAGGGATAAATTTAGGTATCTAAAGAGCCTAATGTAGGACAATCAAAACTAGTATGTGTTTTAACCCATTCCTTTGATTGTTCATAGGAACTTTGATAATGTTCATGGAAAAATAATAAGTCCCCAATGATTACATTCTTTACACACATGAGGTCAATTTAAGAATCCCAATTGTGGAATTATAATTAATATGTCCAACAATATATAGATGACCATTGGGTGCATGTACAAAATCATCAATATGTGTGAAATTAATGTTAGATAACAAGGTTGTTTGGTCCTTATGAGGTTGAACATATATAAGAGTGACCATGTCATGTAGGTCATCCTCATTATCACTCTTATCATCATCATTATCATCATTCATTTCCTCAATCTTATCAACACTCATCACATCATTCTTTACTTCACTAGCTTTCACAAAGTTTTAGTTGAATGATTTGGAATTGGGTTGGTGAATATTTTAAAATTTTCATTCGGTGAGGTAATTGACTTATTGTATATTTCATTAACACCTCCCAACGGAATATGATTATAATAGATGATGTCTTGAACTTGACGTTTAAGATAGATGTACCATTCTATGTCATGTCCACTTTTTTCAATGATATTGGAAAAAGGCATTTGGGTTATAATTTGGAGGTAAGGGTTTGTTTTTGTCCCTTTGTTTGATGGGAGGAAAATGAATTGGGTTCTTACTAAAAATTTGTAACATGATTGAATGGAGGGAATTGGGTAATGGTGTAAATTGTCTATCCCTAGGTCAGAATTGGTCTGGGGTAGAGCTTATGGTAGCAACTTGAGGCTCAACATGGCTTGTTTGGGATGGATTTATCTTTAAAAGATTCTTGCCTGATTTCTTAAATTTTTGGTAATTGGTTTGATGTACAGCCTCATACTTCCCAATATGTTTAGATGAAAATACTTCACACTTATTAATTGAGTTTTGATAATTGGCACAAACTTATAAAGGATGGAAATTTTTGCAATATGTCTTTTCTCTTATGTTTTCTTGTATGTTTTCAATGAAAATCCTTTACATTTCTACATTAGGAAGACTTAAATTAACTCGTGATAGTACCAACTAATAGTGGGCAATGAACTCTATAACTTTTTCACATTATATTTGTTTGCATCACATTAAATTAGTTATATTGATCTTGGTACCAATTTTCACTTAGAAATGGTTGAGGAAGGCATCAAAAAGATCATTAAAGGAGTGAATTGAATTATTTGATAATGAACAAAACCACTCCAAGGCCATGGCATTCAATGACCTAGGAAAATTTTTATCCAAGAGTGTCATGTCTCAAAATTTTGCTTGCATTTAATAAATGTTAAGTTATTTAAATATTTATGGAAAATGAAATTTATCCATTTGGATATGATAAATTTAAGATTTTAATGTCATTTGAAATATATTTATACTCATGTGATTGAATATGAAAGATGAACTTTATGATGTGAAGGGTATGTGCAGGATCATCATGGAAAAAACAAGCCCTTAAGTGGCAAAAAATTTAGAAAAATCAGAGTTAGGCAACTTGAATTTAAAAATTTGAATAATTTATCTATATTATTTCAAAAATATGTGAGAATAGAATCTGCAACAAATTGAATGTAGTTTCTAAACTACTGGGTTTGTTTAAAAAAAAAAATCTATTTTGTGAAAATTTGAAATTTCAATGTAGTGGTACTTAAATTTTAGGGAAAAAATAAGAAGTGGGTGTTTGTCTGACCACCCTAACCGCAATAAAATGATACTATTTTTTATAATATTTCAGATATAAGTAGAGGAGTCATGCGCTAATGTGATGCATAATTTTTTGTAATTTTTTTCCAACTAAATAATTAATTATGAATTTTTCATTACGTTTTTAAAAATATAAAAACTTATATGTTTGACCACCTTAACTTGGTCAAAACTTCATGAAATTCAATTTTTCTTTTTTTAATCCTATAGTATGTGAAGCATAGAATGTTACACATGCTTTGGATTCAAAAAATGTCATACCGTTTGAAAGTTATAGATGTTTTTCAATCAACCTATCAATTAGGACTTTAGTCATAATTTGAATAGAAAATGAATAATAATTACTCATTAAATTCAAACTAAAGCATAATTTATATCAGTGGAAAGCTAAGAATCTCCTTTAAAAACCCTTTTCGTTTCATCAATTTTGGGTAAGAAAATAGTCATTAGCCACATACCCATCATATTGCCACTTTTTGGCCCATCATGATCCTACACATACCTTGAAATGGCATCTGTTTGTTTTGAGCATTGGTTATTAGTATTTGGTGAAACTCTACAAGTGCAAGTGTGTGAATACCTGAACAAGATGAAGAACAATAACATAGTTGAGGTAGAAGTATTTAGCCAAATGGGAATTGGTAAGCATGTTGGAATCTAGAATGCGTACACACCACCAAAACCATAGAATCTACATTTGACTTGGAATTTCATAGACAATTTTTCTTGTGTGAAATGTATTGATGATAAATAGATAAGCTTAAGGAGAAAAAAATTATAAATGTACAAAATCAAAATCAAAGCAACAAGCCACTAAATGCAAAATCAAACTCTTGATCATTTCCAAATATGTTAGTCAACTTTATATCAATAGCCCATCAATCAAACTTATCAAACCATCATCATCCTATACAATGCATGTCCTAGGATATATCGTTCTGACAGTAGGAATCATTTTGGATATCACCTTGGATTCTTATCCTATCAAAACAAATCCCTTTTGCTAAAGGTATGAAGAACATTGGCTTGTTTCTGTACTTGATCTTTTCTTTTATCTTATTGCACTCATTCCAAGGACCTCTCGATGATATCCGAATGAAGGATTTAGAGAGATAGGAATGGGGCAATGATCATTATCTTTTTTCTGCTATGCTTGTTGGAAATTCTTGTAAAATAACTTGGCGAATACTTGCTTTGTTAGGTATGCCCTAGCAAGGTTTCCATATGTCAAGTGTGAACAAGAATAATCCTATCTGTTTGTCCAGTCAAATTCCATCGCACTAGGTACAATGTCATCCTAGTTATTTATACCTTGATGCATCATATCTATGTGTGTAATCAGGCATAAGGTAAGTAGCCCTTTTAAAATCTCAATCCTTGATAAGAAAATAATCATCCAATCATCATCATCTCTAATAAAGTCTCGTCAGAATATGGACTGATTGGATCCGCTTGTCATCATCTCACTTCTGCACTTACATTGCATCATGAGTAGTCAATCATCATCACTAGTACATCCATCATGCATCCATCCATCCTGCATCCATCATGCATCCACCTTGCATCTACAAAACTCTTAGCATGCCACATATCATTCATATCATACATAATAGGAAACAACGATCATTTCACATGCATTGCATAATCATCATCATAATATAGATCTATTAGTCTAAGCATCTACATAAATCATCCATTGCATAATCATCGCATATCACATCATCCATCTCATCCATCATCACAACATCTCATCATTTAAGTTGTTTCGAATAATATAGATTTATTATTCTAAGCATCTTAAAAAACCATATCATTTGCATCATCAACCATAACCATCCATTTTGAACCTCTTTATTGTGAGATCGACCCTCAAATTGAATCTTTTGACTCGATCTCTCAAGGGGGCAATGAACTAGTGTACTTCTTTCAGTTGGGGCATCCAAAAAATAAAATAAAATTTAAATTTTGAACACGGCTTGTTTATTCTTTGAACCAACACAACAAGTACGTTGCTTCAAAGAGGGAAAAAATGTAGACACGTCAAATGTACATTATGCATAATCATATTCTATTCATCAAATAAATCAAGACTTTTAAAATCTCCAAATCATATTCCATCATTTTCTGATTCAAAGAAATCAAATATCAAAGTCCTAAAAGTCAAACTCATCCTAATCATCATCCTAGCTAATTAATCCTAATTAAATACTAATCCTCACCACTTGCATTCTCTAGATTTAGCCACTTGCACCAATAAATCAATTTATTGATTTATTAAATCACCATTTTCACTCAACATGGCATTTATGGGGAATATTCCCCCATGTTTGAAAAATGTGACAAGTTGATTTTTCCCTCAACATTGCATTTTTTTAATCATTTTCTTATTCCCCACTCATCTTGCCTCTCAAATTTAAATTTGAAACTCCCTCTCTTGGGCACATTTCCCAAATCTTGCACATGCATCAACCACTCACCACTTGATAAGTGTCTCTCTCATTTGTCCAATCTTAGTCCCACATTGGTCTCTCTTCAACTCTTAGCATTTGAAAATATTTAAATAGAGGCTTCATCCTCAAGCAAATCCTCCACAACTTGAGCTACATCTCTTGCAAAGTCACTCTCCTTGAGAACTGATTTTGTCCATCATCATCATTTGCATTATCAAGGGTTGGGAAAGGGCTTCTTTCCACATCAAAGAAGCACCAATCCAATTATGAAGTGAAGGTTTAATCCATTTTAGATAGGTTTACATATTTTTGATTTCTTTGTAATGCTTTTTTTTTATCATGTTTCCTTGTCTTGATGTGATTAAGAGCTTCATAAGGAGTTTGATGTTTGTTTTGGCTAACTTGACTAATAGTTTGTTGTGTTGATTTAGAAGCCAAACAAAAATATAGCTCACATTCTGGCACTAGAACGAATCAAATTAATTTCATTATGAGCTTCATAAGGAGTTTGATGTTTCCTTCTAGCACCATTTGTAGGACCCTAAATCTGCAATGTTCCTCAAACAATAATCACAATTAGCTTGGTTAATCAGTTTAGAAAAAGAAAACCTAAGATCCCCATTAAACAATACATTAATGCTTCCCAAATGCAAATAAATAACAGAAAAAAAAAAAACTAAATAAGTACATAAAAAGCATGATGTATGTTTATCTCATGGTGGATTGGTGCTATTGTTGAAAATAGCCCTTTCCCAATCCTTGATAAATAAGCTATATGATCAAAATTATATGAAGATGGTGGAGTGATGATGAGAAAAATCAATTCTAAAGGAGAGTGACTTTGCAAGAGATGTAGCTCAAGTTGTGGAGTTGTGGAGGATTTGCTTGAGGATGAAGCCTCTATTTAAAGATTTTCAAATGCTAAGAGTTGAAGAGGGACCAATTTGGGACTAAGATTGGACAAATGAGAGGAAGACACTTGTCAAGTGGTGAGTGTTTGATGCATGTGCAAGATTTGGGAAATGTGCCCATGAGAGGGAGTTTCAAATTTGAATTTGAGAGGCAAGATGAGTGGGGGACAAGAAAATGATTAAAAAAATGCAATGTTGGAGGAACAAATCAACTTGCCATGTTGAGTGAAAATGGTGATTTAGATAAATCAATAAATGGATTTATTGATGCAAGTGGTTAAATCTAGAGAATGCAAGTGGTGAGGATTAGTATTTAATCAGGATTAATTAGCTAGGATGATGATTAGGATGAGTTTGAATTTTAGGACTTTGATATTTGATTTATTTGAATTAGAAAATGATGGAATATGATTTGGAGATTTTAAAAGTCCTGATTTATTTGATGAATAGAATATGATTATGCATAATGTACATTTGACGTGTCTACATTTTGCCCCTCTTTGAAGCAATGTACTTGTTGCATTGGTTCAAAGAATAAACTTTCCATGTTCAAAATTTAAAATTTTTCTTGGATGCCCCTGTAGAAAGAAGTACACTGGTACATTGCCCCCTCAAGAGATCGAGCGAAAAGATTCAATTTGAGGGTCAATCTCATGATAAAGAGGTTCAAAATGGATGGTTATGGTTGATGATGCAAATGATATGGTTTTTTAAGATGCTTAGAATAACAAATCTATATTATTCGAAACAAATTAAATGATGAGATGTTGTGATGATGGATGAGATGGATGATGTGATATATGATGATTTATGTAGATGCTTAGACTAACAGATCTATATTATGATGATGATTATGCAATGCATGTGAAATGATCATTGTTTCCTATTATGTATGATATGAATGATATGTGGCATGCTAATAGTTTTGTATATGCAAGATGGATGCATGATGGATGCAAGATGGATGGATGCATGATGGATGCAATGGTGATGATGATTGACTACTCATGATGTGATGTTAGTGCGGAAGTGAGATGATGACAAGAGGATCCAATAAGTCCATATTCTGACGAGACTTTATTAGAGATGATGATGATGAGAGATGATGATGATAGATAGATGATGATGATTGGATGATGATTTGCTTATCAAGGATTGAGATTTTAAAAGGGCTACTTACCTTATGTTTGATTACACACATAGATACGATGCATCAAGGTATAAATAAATAGGATGACATTGTACCTAGTGCGATGGACTTTGAATCGACAAAAAGATAGGATTATTCTTGTTCACACTTGACATACGAAAACCTTGCTACGGCGTACCTAACAAACCAAGTATTCGCCAAGTTATTTTACAAGAATTTCCAACATGCATAGTAGACAAAAGATAATGATCGTTGCCCCATTCCTATCTCTCTAAATCCTTCATTTATATATCATCGAGAGGTCCTTGGAATGAGTGCAATAAGATAAAAGAAAAGCTCAAGTATGCAAACAAGCCAAAGTTCTTCATACCTTTAGCAAAAGGGATTTGTTTTGATAAGATAAGAATCCAAGGTGATATAAAAAATGATGCCTATTGTTGGAACAATATATCCTAGGACATGCATTGTATTGGATGATGATGGTTTGATAAGTTTGATTGATGGTCTATTGATATAAAGTTGACTGACATGTTTGGAAATGATCAAAAGTTTGATTTTGCATTTAGCAGCTTGTTGCTTCGATTTTGATTTTGTATTTGAAGCTTGTTTTTGCTGAATGCTATGATTGTTTCTATTTGTTTTACCGAAGGATGAAGGTGATGATTAGTTTATTATGGATGATTGATTATTGTGGGTGCAAGTGAGATGAGATGGATGGATTTTTTTCAAATATTTGGATGTTTTTGATGTTTTGAGGCTGTTTTTGGTATTTTCAAGATTTTCAAATGTTTTGATTTTTTATTTTTTTTTAATGTTTTGGGGTTTTGATTTTTTTTTGAATTTTTTTGGATTTTGTGTCTCGGGGGCTGATCAAAGTTTTAGCCTCACCTACATTTAAGCTCAGAGACATCGTAGTTCGGATTTCAATGTTTTTGATGTTTTTTGCTTTTTTTGAGTGTTTTTAGATTTTTTGATGTTTTGGATGTTTTTGGATTTTTTGATGTTTTGGATTTTTTGATTTTTTGGATGTTTTTGGATTTTCACATGATTTTGATGATTTGGATATGGATATGTGTGATGATATTAGTTCTCTATTTGAGGATTTTGTTGACAACCAAGCTAAGGTTGATTGATTGGATCGATGGATGGATGATGATGATAACATTGTTGAGGATACACAACAATGCAAGGATTTGATTGATCAAGATTGATGGCAATAACATTGTTGAGGATGCACAACAATGTAAGGATAGTGTTAAGTAACACAAGGATATCCTCAGATGATGATTTTTTTGGTTGGATTTGATTGATCATGATTGATGAAGCTTTATTTTGGAACAAAAGTTGTTCAAATTATTTGATGTGACATTGGTGTGCAAATTAGATGTGACTGATATTGATTGTTTGGACAGATATTTGATTAAAAGATGAAGACTGATAAGGAATGTCTTCTTGTCAAAATATGCCATAGGCTAGTGATTTGGATTCTAGATTATGAATTCTTTGACCAATTTGGTTTCACGTTTACCAATGTTTGGATCGCCACATAAGTTGGAGAATATAGATCAATTTTTATTCTCAAAGCAAGATGTACATATCTGCCCCCAATGTCTAGCAATGTATGAAATGACATGGATGGATGCTTGGATAGGCATGTGGATGGATGGATATGGATTATCTTGCAATAAGATAAGGTGTTTGAATGAAAAAATGCTTTATTGGATAATGCTTCATGGCTCAGTTATTGTTGTATAGGATAGGATCCTTTGAAGTTGACCCATGTCAAAGACTTGATCCAAAGCATGTCGAAAGTAACTCTGAAATCATTCAAGATCAAGAATTTGTATCATCAAGATACTAAAATAATCTAATGGAAACTCTCCTATCTATGGAAGATGATCATATCCATGTAGCACATACTCCTCCATCTACCCATGAGATGCTCTCTATGGATGGACATGTAGATGATCTTCATCTAGAACAAGATTTTGTTACACAAAAAGAACAAATTTTTAATTCCTACAATAAAACTAAGTTGTCAACATCAAGATTGGATATATCCCAAATTCAAACTAAGGACATCATGTATCCACTCAAAGAAGCAAGTTAGATAGAATAGTATAATCCATAGATAGCGGAGCGGAAGATTGAAACAATGTCATCTACAATGGTCATTCGTTAGAGCACCTTTATTGAACAAAACATCTCAAAATAGGCAGAATCAAAGCATGAGGGTACTACTTCTACCATACTGGGGGAAACTTCATCTCAAGAAAATGTCAACATAGGGAGCATTAAGAGTCCTTATGATGAAACTACTATCAATACTACAACCAACCGCATCATGAATCTTCATCCATCCATCACCCCATCCACGAATTGGGACCAATGTCAAAAGAAAGAATTGAAGTAAAGTACGAAGAATGTTATCAAAGAAAAAGAAGTTGGAAGGCATAATGGACAAATCAAATACAAATGGGTACCAAAGAATACAAAGAAAGATCATCCTTTTCAAACTCCATCAGTCAAATAAACTATGGGGAAAAATAAAAAAAGGGAAAAGTATCCACCAAAGATGTCCACAAAAGCAAAAGCAGGATTTTCAAGCAACATACAAAGTGTATCAAGCAATTGGTTCTAATTCCATGTACACTTTCATATCCACCCATCATTGCTCTTCTTCCCAAGTTTGGAGAGTCAAAGGTTCCAAACTGTCAACCAATTCATCTCTTATCCCTAAACACACTCCATCCACACCTCCACGCATGATATCCTATTCTAAAATTGATCATGTATTGGAAATGACCCTTTATCATAAGGATTTTGAAGGAAATCTATTGCGATGTACGAACAGAGACAAAGTTAACTCTAGTATCAACAAAGTATATCAAGCATCTCAACAGTTTTATTCAAGTGCACGTATCTTAGCAAAGCAACTTCTTTAGGTAGGATACCGATGGCACATTATGAAAAAAGCATCTACATCAACACCACCAAGTGGGATAGCATGAATCTTTAAGAAAAAACCAAAAAAAGAAAAAAAAATGAAAATCCAAAAAAAATAATTAGAAAAGGGATTAAAAATAGTAAAGAGAAAAAAAGCATCCTCTAGTGAAAACCACATGGGCGACACTTTGGGCAAGACCATGATGAAAACTTGGAAAACAAGCATCATCTGTAGAATCAAGCATCTACATGCACCAATTCTAGTGAAAGAATCTCATCCCATCCATAATAAATCTAGCATTCCATCCATATAATCCATAAGCCATTTATCCAATCCATTTTTATTTGTCTGCATCCATCATCCAAGTTATCTTGATCTTAATGAAAGCTTGTTACACACTTTACAAACCAAGGAATGATGTTGGTAATGGTGGTGGCAATTTCCCTTGGAGCAATGCCTCAAATATTTTAGAAAGTGCCGCAATTTTATCTCACCAAATTTGTTCTTGATTTTGATCTTGACTCTCTTGATATAGTTGATTTGGATCTTGTTTAAGCAGATTTGGAGTGTGTACTTGTGTTTGATTTTGGACAATGTTCTTATTTGTGATGACACTCAGATTTGGCATTATAAGTTGAAATTGACCATTATTCATGTTAGGAATATTTGTATAATTTTCAAATGTATCCATCCCAAAGCTTGTCAGATTCATGTTTCGAAAATGTGTACTTGGTATCTTCTCATTCGGTTTGTAAGGATTTGGTGGGATGGCATTGTTTGTTTCAAGGTTCATGCATTGATTGTTCTATTGATAGACTTGTAGGTTTGGACTTGGATTTACCACTGGGAAATGTGTTCCAATCTTTGATTTAGGCATACTCACACTTTTTGTTCTATTGATGTTTGTAGGAGACAACGATCCCATGTACGGATTGTATAAATGTGAGTGTTGATAATCAATCGGCATTGTAAGGCTTTGATAACTTAGTTGACTTGGATTACTCATGATGTATGGATCAAGTTTGTATTCCATGTTCTCCTTGTGTTTTGACTTTGTTGCAAAAGTGAACCTCTAAGTTTCCTAGGACCAATAACAAGATGAAGGATGAAATGTATAAATGATATGAGTGTTTGAATGTTTAGGGACTTTGTATCAATGCTAGACTTAGGGTTTAATTTTGGTTGGTTTGATTTGGATGATGAACTTGTAAACCCTAAGATTTTGGATATGATCTTTAGGATAAAATTTTTTCAAGAAAGTGATAATTTAGTTAAGTGTGTGAGGAAGGATTCACACTTAACTAAGCAATTGACTTTGATTTGGTTTTGAGGATGGTTTACCCAAGTCTAGGATGATTCTTTCAAATCTCTAAATTTGTTTGTGGGATGAAGATGATAAATGTTTGGAAGATAGATGAAAGTTTTGATGATCCTAAGAGACTTAGAGAGACTTTGTTTACTAGGCCAAGTTATTGAAGAACACACTTTTCTCTAAGAGTAATTTCAAAATCAAAAGACCAATGTTTTCTCCAAAGACGATAAAAAGATAAACAAGCACATGTGTGGGCTCCAATTTGTTATCTTTGCTTAATGAGTTCTTTTTACCACAAACAAACTTATTGATTAGGTTTCAAATTGAATGTCCAATGTCACAACTTCGTTTCATCCCACAAAGTGCTATGTGGAAGTTCCAAGAAATTAGGACAAGGGTTGCCCAATGTTGACCTTTGTAAGAGCAAATTAAGATGTAAACCCAATTACTTAGAAACCTCTAAGGACTTAATCCCCAGGGTAAGCAATAGTTCTTGGGTTTTTTCAAAGGTATTTTCTTTAACTAAGGGGTTTGAAATTTTGATGATGATGTTGAATATTGGTTTTCCAATGTTTTTGATAAACACACTGTGGTTTCAAACAAGCAATGTAACATCCTAGCTCAATTGGTACGTTTTTCTTGGTGGGCTTGCCTCATGCCCTTCATAGTAGAAGAGATGATTTTACATACAACCAAGGATAAAATATAAAGGTATGTTAAGAATTAAGTCTTAACCTCTATATTTCAACCAAGATCAGACATGGCAAGTAACTTCTTGGAATCTAAGTTCCAATGCACCACTTTGATAAACTCGTTGGATGGACTGGTTGGAAACTACAAAAAAGGTTCTTAATGACACAACATCGGGGACATGGCACCTTGCAAGCATCCAAAAAGCCACTAAAGGCTTTAATCAATCCTACTAGGGGCTCTTATACATTTTACGATAGTACCCCATTCTGAAAGGCACTGTATGACTAAGGCCTACATACCATTAGGACTTGACAGTTTAGTCTTATCCATTTGTATATTGGCCCAAATGAAAAACCGGTTGGAGTCACCTTCGAGTTCTCCTTTTAGATGTGTCTCTTAGGCAGGCCCCTCTAAAGGTGACTCAAAGTAGTAAAAATGCATTTTGATTGTTTCTCTTGCACCCTAGATCCCACGAAGCGCAAGGGGAGAGGATATGCACTTCAAAATGCACCAAAAACAAGATCACTCAATTTAGGAATTTGTTCATTTTATAGCCTTAAAGAAATTATGACTTCATTTTAAAAGTACCAATACCAAGTGTGAAGATTTCCTTGTTCAATTTTAGTCCAAAATCAAAAGGCTAGTCAGTTTGTAAGTTGAATTTAAATCCAATTTTGAAAAAAAGAAACAAACATTAATGATCTAGTTGGCCCAAAAAAGAGAAAAAAAGCAGAAAATGAATGTTAGTCATTAGGAACCTTGTTTGTAGTTGCCATCTAGTCCATCCAACGAGTTTATCAAAGTGGTGCATTGGAACTTAGATTCCAAGAAGTTACTTTCCATGTTCGATCTTGGTTGAAATATAGAGGTTAAGACTTAATTCTTAACATACCTTTATATTTTATCCTTGGTTGCATGTAAAATCATCTCTTCTACTATGAAGGGCATGAGGCAAGCCCACCAAGAAAAATGTACCAATTGAGCTAGGATGTTACATTGCTTGTTTGAAAACATAGTTCATTTATCAAAAACATTAGAAAACCAGCATTCAACATCATCATCAAAATTTCAAACCCCTTAGTTAGAGTAAATAACTTTTACAAAACCCAAGAACTATTGCTTACCCTGGGAATTAAGTCCTTAGAGGTTTTTAAGTAATTGGGTTTACATCTTAATTTGCTCTTACAAAGGTCAACATTGGGCAACCCTTGTCCTAATTTCTTGGAACTTCCACATATCTTTTTATCGTCTTTGGAGAAAACATTGGTCTTTTGATTTTGAAATTACTCTTAGAGAAAAGTGTGTTCTTCAATACCTTGGAATAGTAAACAAAGTCTCTCTAAGCCTCTTAGGATCATCAAAACTTTCATCTATCTTCCAAACATTTATCATCTTCATCCCACAAACAACTTTAGAGATTTGAAAACATCATCCTAGACTTGGGTAAATCATCCTCAAAACCAAATCAAAGTCAATTGCTTAGTTAAGTGTGAATCCTTCCTTGCACACTTAACTAAATTATCACTTTCTTGAACAAATTTTATCCTAAAGAACACATCCAACATCTTAGGGTTTACAAGTTCATCATCCAAATCAAAACCAATCAAAATCAAACCCTAAGTCTAGCATTCATACAAAGTTCCTAAAACATTCATCACTCGTATCATTTACACCTTTCATCCTTCATCTTGTTATTGGTCCTAGGAACCTTAGAGGTTCACTTTTGCAACAAAGTCAAAACACAAGGAGAACATGGAATAAAAACTTGATCCATACATCATGAGCAATCCAAGTCAACTAAGTGATCAAAGCCTTACAACGTTGATTGATTATCAACACTCACATTTATGCAATCTGTATATGGGATCGTTGCCTCTCACAAACATCAATAGAACAAAAAGTGTGAGTATGCCTAAATCAAAGATTGGAACACATTTCCCGGTGGTAAATCCAAGTCCAAACCTACAAGTCTATCAATTGAACAATTAATGCACAAGCCTTGAAATAAACAATGTCATCCCAGCAAATCCCTAGAAACCAAATGAGAAGGTACCAAGTACAAGTTTTTGAAACATTAATCCAACAAGCTTTGGGATGGATACATTTGAAAATTATACGAATATTCCTAACATGAACAATGGTCAATTTCAACCTATCATGCCAAATCTAAGTGTCATCCCAAATAAGAACATTGTCCAAAATCAAACACAAGTACACACTCCAAATCTACTTAAACAAGAGCCAAATCAACTATATCAAGAGAGTTAAGATCAAAATCAAGAACAAATTTGACGAGATCAAATTGCGGCACTTTCTAAAATAGTTGAGGCATTGCACCAAGGGAAATCTCGACCACCATTACCAGCATCATTCCTTGGTTTAGGGCTTCCCCCTTTACCTAGCACCAATTACTCCATCCAAATTAATTCACCTAACATCAATCAAATGATCATGTCAAATCCTTTGAGTATACCATTAACATCACACCAATCGATGGTATGTAATCAAACAACAAGATTGATCCCAAGTCAAAACATGGTCTCCCAAGGACCTATCATCTCTGTCATTCCAACCATCCCTATCACTTCAAACATTCCAACCACCACTATCATGCCCATCACATCTCAAATCCTCATGATCACTCCAAGCCTATCTCAACCACTTGTCACTACATCCAATGCAATTCCAAACCCGCCACCACTACCACCAAAACCAAATGCAACAAGACAATATGACATTGCACTAAAGGCTCACCATTCCTACCAAAAGGCCATCCAACAATATCTAGCCACACAACAAGCAAGACAAGATCAACAAGTGCAACTAACCTCTCAAGCTACCCAAGCCTCTCAAGCTACTCAACAAACACAAGCACAAACACAAAAAAATGACAACTATTGAGAACATGGATCAAGATCATTCCATCAATAAGCACCTTAAAGCTATGTCTACTTCATCCAATGATCAAATCGACATATGTCAAGAGTCACTTTTGAATCATGATCAAAATCCACCAACAATACTCGATAATGAGCCAATTCAAGAAATATCAATGTCACTTGACTCTGTGGTCAAATACATTCACAATCTCTCCACTACAATTGTCAAAAATAATGATCAAAATCTCTCCATCAAGGAGCACATTGAGGATGTTCCTACCCCATTCGACGACCAACTCACCATACATCAAGAGCCATTTTTTAGTTATCTCTTTCAAGGAGTGTTAGGATTATTTGATCCAATTGACATAATGCATGATCCATTGACCTATGATCATATTGAAAATGTCTCTACATTGCCTTATGAGTTAGAGGATATATCTCAAAAATTTATGCCAAAGCATGATCAAAATCCTTCACCAAAGTCTAGCAATGGTGCCTTCCAAGATATGTTGACCTCCTTTGACCTCATCATTACAAATATTGAAGGAACCTTGAACTTGACACTTGAAGATATTGAACCACTTACCATGTCTAATGGTGACATCCAAGAAACCTTTATAAGAAATCCATCCTTTGGAATTGACCTATGTAATGAACTTGATCCAAAGCATGTCAAAAGAAACTCTGAAAACATTCGAGATCAAGAATTTGTGTCTTCAAGATACTACAATAATCTAATGGAAACTCTCCTATCTATGGAAGATGATCATATCCACATAGCACATACTCCTCCATCTACCCATGAGATACTTTCTATAGATGGACACGTAGATGATCTTCATCTAGAACAAGATTTTGTTACACAAAAAGAGCAGATTATCGATTCCTACAATCAAACCAAGTTGTCAACATCAAGATTGGATATATCCCAAATTCAAACTAAGGACATCATGTATCCACTCAAGGAAGCAAGTAAGATAGAACAGTATAATCTAGAGTTAGCAGAGCATAAAATTTAAGGAATGTCATCTACAGTGGTATTTTTTCAGAGCATGATTACTAAACAAGAGCTCTCGGAACAAGTAGAATCAAAGAACAAAGGTACTACTTCCACGATACTAGGGGCAACTTCATCTCAAGAAAATGTCAACATAGGGAGCATGAAGAATCCTTATGATGAAACTGATGTCAATACTACAACTAGTCACATCATGAATCTTCATCCACCCATCACCCCATCCACGAATTGGGATCAACGTCAAAAGAAAGAATTGAATCAAAGTATGAAGAATGCTATCAAAGCAAAAGAAGCTAAAAAGCATAATGGAAAAAAAAATACAAATGGATACCAAAGAATACAAAGAAAGATCATCCCTATCAAACTCCATCAGTGAAAGAAACTATGGGGTAAAATAAAAAAGGGAAAAGTATCCATCAAAGATGTCCACAAAAGAAAAAGAAAGTTTTTTAAGCAACGTACAAAGTGTATCAAGCAGTTGGTCCTAATTCTACACACACTTTCATATCCACTCATCATTGCTCATCTTCCCAAGTTTGGAGAGTTAAAGGTTCCAAACTGTCAACCAATCCATCTCTTATCCCTAAATGCACTCCATCCACGCCTCCACACATGATATCCAATTCTTAAATTAACCATGTATTGGCAATGACCCTTCATCATAAGGATTTAGAAGGCATTCTATTGTGATGTGCACATAAGGACAAAGTCAACTTCAGTATCAACAAAGCAGATCAAGAATCCCAAAAGTTGCATTCAAGTGCACATATCTTAGAAAAGCAGCTCTTTCAGGTAGAATATCAATGGCACATTATGATAGGGGCATCTACATCAACAACACCTTGTGATTCAGCATGAGCTTAAAATCTTTCAAAAAATAAAAAAAAATAAAAAAAATGAAAATCCAAAAAAAAAAATTAGAAAAAAGGATTGAAAACGGTAAAGAAAAAAATCATCCTCTAGTGAAAACCACTATGGTGGCACTTTGGGCAAGACCATGACGAAAACCTAGCAAACAGGCGTTATGTGTAGAATCAAGCATCTATGTGTGCCAGTTTAGGTAAAAGAATCTCATCCCATCCATAATAAATCCATTCATCCATGAGCCATCATTCCATCCATCTTATCCATAATAAATCCATCCCTCCATAAACCATTGATCCAATCCATCTCTATCCATCTGCATTGATCATTTGAGTTATCCCGATTTTGATGAAAGTTTGGGGTACACTTTATACTTCGCTTATGGTAAACATCTTGACATGGGTAATTTTCATTTATCCCATCCTATGCAGCATTATCTAAGCCATGAAGCATTATCCAATGAGAATCCTTTATCCAAACACCTTATCTTATCGCAACCTAATCCATATCCATCCATCCATACAACTATTCGAGCATTCATCCATGGCATTCCATACATTGCTAGACATTGCCAGGGGCAGATGTTCACATCTTGCTTTGAGGAATAAATCTTGATCTATATCCTCTGACTTATGTAGTGATCCGAACATTGGAAAATGTGAAATCAAATTGGTCAAAGCATTTTTGATCAAAATTCCAAAACACTAGCCCATGGCGTATTTTGACAAGAAGATATTCCTTATCAGTCTTCATCTTTTAATTGAACATCTGCCCAAACAATCGATATCAGTCACATCTAATTTTCACATCAACGTCACATCAAATCATTTGAACAACTTTTGTTCCAAAATCAAGCTTCATCAATCATGATCAATCAAATCCAACCAAAAAAATCATCATCTCAGGATATCCTTGTGTTACTTAACACTATCCTTACATTGTTGTTCATCCTCAATAATGTTATCGCCATCAATCCTAATCAATCAAATCCTTGCATTGTTGTGTATCCTCAACAATGTTATCATCATCATCCATTCATCGATCCAATCAATCAACCTTAGCTTGGTCATCAACAAAATCCTCAAATAAAGAACTGATATCATCACACATATCCATATCCAAATCATCAAAATCATGTGAAAATCCAAAACATCCAAAAATAAAAAAATCCAAAACATCAAAAAATCCAAAAACATCCAAAACATTATAAAATCTAGAAACACTCAAAAAAAGTAGAAAACATCAAAAACATTGAAATCCGAACTACGTTGTCTCTGAGCTTAAATGTAGGAAAGGCTAAAACTTTGATCAGCCCCTGAGACACAAAATCCAAAAAAAATCGAAAAAACATCAAAACCCCAAAACATTAAAAAAAAAATCAAAAATCAAAACATTTGAAAATCTTGAAAATACCAAAAACAGCCTCAAAACATTTCAAAACATAAAAAAAATCCAAATATTTGAAAAAAATCCATCCATCTCATCTCACTTGCACCCACAATAATCAATCATCCATAATAAACTAATCATCACCTTCATCCTTCGGTAAAACAAATAGAAACAATCATAGCATTCAGCAAAAACAAGCTTCAAATACAAAAACAAAATCGAAGCAACAAGCCGCTAAATGCAAAATCAAAATTTTGATCATTTCCAAACATGTCAGTCAACTTTATATCAATAGACCATCAATCAAACTTATCAAACCATCATCATCCTATACAATGCATGTCCTAGGATATATCGTTCCAACAATAGGCATCATTTTGGATATCACCTTGGATTCTTATCCTATCAAAACAAATCCCTTTTGCTAAAGGTATGAAGAACATTGGCTTGTTTGCGTACTTGATCTTTTCTTTTATCTTATTGCACTCATTCCAAGGACCTCTCGATGATATCCAAATGAAGGATATAGAGAGATAGGAATGGGGCAATGATCATTATCTTTTGTTTGCTCTACTTGTTGGAAATTCTTGTAAAATAACTTGGCGAATACTTGCTTTGTTAGGTATGCCCTAGCAAGGTTTTCGTATGTTAAGTGTGAACAAGAATAATCCTATCTGTTTGTTGAGTCAAAGTCCATCACACTAGGTACAATGTCATCCTGGTTATTTATACCTTGATGCATCATATCTACATGTATAATCAAGCATAAGGTAAGTAGCCCTTTTAAAAGCTCAATCCTTGATAAGCAAATCATCATCCAATCATCATCATCTATCTATCATCATCATCTCTCATCATCATCATCTCTAATAAAGTCTCATCAGAATATGGACTGATTGGATCCTCTTGTCATCATCTAACTTCCACACTAACATCACATCATGAGTAGTCAATCATCATCACCAAAGCATCCATCACGCATCCATCCATCCCGCATCCAGCATGCATCCATCCTGCATCTAGAAACCTGTCAACATACCACATATCATCCATATCATACATAATAGGAAACATCGATCATTTCACATGCATTACATTTGCATCATCATCATAATATAGATCTATTAGTCTAAGTATCTACATAAATCATCCATTGCATAATCATTGCATATCACATCATCCATCTCATCCATCATCACAACATCTCATCATGTAAGTTGTTTCGAATAATATAGATTTGTTATTCTAAGCATCTTAAAAAACCATATCATTTGCATCATCAACCATAACCATCCATTTTTAACCTCTTTATCGTGAGATCGACCCTCAAATTGAATCATTTTGCTCGATCTCTTGAGGGGGAAATGTACCAGTGTACTTCTTTCCGCTAGGGCATCCAAAAAATAAAATAAAATTTAAATTTTGAACATGGAATGTTTATTCTTTGAACCAACACAAGTACATTTCTTCAAAGAGGGGCAAAATGTAGACACCTCAAATGTACATTATGCATAATCATATTATATTCATCAAATAAATCAAGACTTTTAAAATCTCCAAATCATATTCCATTATTTTCTAATTCAAATAAATCAAATATCAAAGTCCTAAAAGTCAAACTCATCCCAATCATCATCCTAGCTAATTAATCCTAATTAAATACTAATTCTCACCACTTGCATTCTCTAGATTTAGCCACTTGCACCAATAAATCCATTTATTGATAGATCTAAATCACCATTTTCACTCAACATGGCAAGTTGATTTGTCCCTCCAACATTGTATTTTTTTAATAATTTTCTTGTCCCCCACTCATCCTGCCTCTCAAATTCAAATTTGAAACTCTCTCTCACTGGCACATTTCCCAAATCTTGCACATGCATCAACCACTCACCACTTGACAAGTGTCTTCCTCTCATTTGTCCAATATTAGTCCCACATTGGTCCCTCTTCAACTCTTAGCATTTGGAAATCTTTAAATAGAGGCTTCATCCTCAAGCAAATCCTCCACAACTCCACAACTTGAGCTACATCTCTTGCAAAGTCACTCTCCTTGAGAATTGATTTTTCTCATCATCACTCCACCATCTTCATATAATTTTTATCATATAGCTTATTTATCAAGGATTGGGAAAGGGCTATTTTCAACAATAGCACCAATCCACCATGAGATAAACATACATCATGCTTTTTATGTGCTTATTCAGTTTTTTTTTGTCATTTATTTGCATTTGGGAAGCATTAATGTACTATTTCATGGGGATCTTAGGTTTGCTTGTTCTAAACTGATTAACCAAGCTAATGGTGATTATTGTTTGAGGAACATTGCAGATTTAGGGTCCTACAAAACCTGAGAATTATATGATCATTCTAATCTTTGTAAGTATTTTATCACTATAATATAATGTTTAGTATTGAATGATCTTATTGTTCCATTTGATAAGTTAAAATTTTGAAAAGGAAATCCATTATGAATTGGTGTTAATCAAGCCTTAACATGCCAAATGATGAAGTACTATCATTCCAATTAAAAAAAATTATAAGAAAAGGAGCAGTGTATATATATATGTAGATATATGTATGTATATTTGTTCATGTATGAAATGAAATAGAAAATTTGAATGAATTTTATCACTATTTCATATCATTTTTTTAAGGTGTCTTGCAGTCTAGTTGATAGTCACCTTGTTGTCTAAAAGACATTTAGTCATTTCAATCCACTTGGTATTAAATGATCTCAGTATTGATTCAATGATACAAGAATAATAGTATCACCCGTAGATGTTGAAGCCCTGGGAAGAATAAAAAGGGGATTGAATGATATATTTTTTCTAAATGAAATACCTTAATTTAGTCTTTGTCTTTTACAATAGAGAAACATTTATATTTTCCTTAGGGATATGTCAATGTTTCTATATGTGACAAAATTTCTTCAAAGTGTATGAATTCGACCCCTCATCCATTTGAAGTATCCTTCTTACTGTGACATAAATAAAGACCTAGAAGTTATTTTTCTAAATGTTCTTGTTGAAAGAATTGACCAAAGAAAATTGAGATAAAAAATTGTTATTTTCTTATACAATGAATTGTCACATTTAGAAGGAAGTCAAATTGAATCCAATGTGTATGGACTCTATTAAAATATGTAGATTTATGTATGTTATCAATTGTAAATTTGATTATATGAAAAATGACTTGTGACTTAATATTTGAAACTTAGATTTAAATCAACATCTAAGAATGACTACTTAATGTTTATGTTCCTATATTTTCAAGTTTATTTGTTTGTATATCTAATGAAAGTTAACATCTATTTGAATATAGGAATCTATATATGGAATGGATCTTTCTTTTATTTTTAAAAGAATGTATATGCATACACCACTTTTAATAGAAGGCCATATATGTGTACATGCATAAATCTTCCATTTATGCATTACACATACATGCAATATACCTTCTTTAAAAATTGTATTATTTTCTTATTTAAAATGTAGATTTCTTTCCAAGTATGAAGGAATAATGGAAATATTGGAATTATGTAATTTTTAATGCATTTTATACAATATTCTTATCATAATTAATAAATTGAATCATGTATTACATTTAAAATCTGATTGCTTAAATGTTATATTTGGTTACATTATTTCATATGTAAACTGAATAGAGATAGTGTAATGAATCATACATAAACTATGTTGTAGATAGTTTGATTCTGAATCATGAAACAATTGGCTAGTTAAAAACTATTGGAAACCAGATTGATTGTTTGAAAATTGTGAAAATTTGATAAGATGTATGTTATCTTATGTATGTGGAAGGTTATCTTCCTAGATGGGTGTATAAATGGGCTATCAAAGAGTATAGGTTTTTCTTTTCTAAAATATATTATTTTTAGTTGTATATAACATATGCTTGGCCAAGAATTTGTAGTCCATTATGTTGAATGGTTTAATTTAGATGATTGAACTCTATACCATTTCCTAGCATAAATCTTGGATGTTCTAAATTTAGATAGAAATCATGTAGACTTTAGGCACACTACATTCTAGCTTGCATATTGTATCTCTTGCTAAGTATTTCATGTAGGGTCAAGTATTCTTTGAGCTAGGAAGAATTATGGGGAATCATAGCTTCATGGTTGTGTGGAAAATTCCTAAACCATATTCTTTTCCACCAAATGTGGCAAGTGTTGAAGAGGAATAACATGGAATTTCATATTCTTGATTATTGGACTTTGTACTTCATGATGTAATTTGAGTTTGACTAAGAGGTGATGTTGGCCTAAGTCAAAAAAGTAACTTGTAAATTTGACATTTGGAAATGAATATAAACTATTTTATTTTGACATATGGTGATGTTGGCCTAAGTAAAACAAATTAAATTGTAAATTTGACATTTGGAAATGAATATAAATTATTTTCTCTTAACATATGGTGCTATGATGGAAAATAGCTAATTGATTATTTCTTTAATTTATTTTAGAATGTCATTTTTTTGTAGTGTTATTTATGTATAAAATATTACATTTGGTATTAGAGCTTAGGGTTTAGCTCTAGGCCTATGAGCTCACATTGGTAAAAAATTAGGGTTAGTTGACCCTTAATTAAATTTTGAGTTTAATGAACTAGAATTAAATATAGGTATAGGAAGGTCAAAGTTGGGAAAAAGAAGGGAAAGACCGTTAGTACTACTAAAAAAAATTGTTGAAGAGAATCCAACACTTGAACTCCACCCTAAGAATTCCAATGATGAGACATGGGCACACACCCTCACTTGAATCAAGTTAGAGAGGGGAAAGAAAATTGAAGGGTCTAAGCATACTATAAAAACTAAGAAAACTTCTACAATTCAATATTGGCCTTTGGGTTGTGGACCCAATGCACCCATTATGACTAAAGAGGAAGAGGAGTGCTTGCGTGCACATCCTAACTCTTCCAAGAAGTTGTAATAGACTTTGATGAGGACTTAAAGGAGTGTCCTCTATTTGATAATGAATAGCCCACCTAGTATGGGGGAAATATTGTAACTTAGGATCTTTGTAATCAAATATTGTTATAAATAAAGAAATTCTTTGTTGTGTTAAAAGTTGCAAGCTTGAATGAATTATTTTTGTTTTAAATGAACAAGAACATATTTTTAAGATTACATGTTATAATACTTAGTATTATGTGTTGAAATAATTAAATATAGAAAATGTGTGTCATTTGCACTAAATGTGGGTTGTGGCATAGGTCATTCATGAACCATCATGGTGAACACCAAGAATCGAGGTTCATGTGGTGGTAAAAAAGAAGGTCAAAATAAAAGGCTGGATCGAATCCTCAACCTCCTAAACTGAGAAGAAAACAAAATGGACCATTTGGAAGGGGAATTCCAAGGTATGCAAGAAAATATAAGGAATGAGGATCAACGAGGAGGGAATAGAGATCCAAATGTCAATAATTGAGCTAGAATCAAAGGAGGGCTTGGTAAGGACTTGAAAAGGGTGGCTCCATTGAAGTTTGATAAAAAAAACATCAGAGATGGAGCTAAAGAATAGATCATTGAAATGGAGTACTTCGAGATTTGAAATTTATCAAATGAAACTAAGGCTATATGGGCAACATATTAGCTCTCTAGTGAGGAATTTAGATAGTGGGACAATGAAATGACAGAACAAAAACTGCAACCTAGAGAGACCACCTAGGAATGGTTTCTCCAATATTTTTAAAAAAGGTGGCTCCCTCATCACTTCTTCGATAAGAAGATTATAGAATTGCAAAAATTAGCTTTGTGGAGCATGCTAATAACAAATTCTTAGGAAAATTTCACTCATTTGATGAACTATGTGCCTCAATATAAGACCGATGAGTGCTTCCAAATTTGAAAGTTTATACTTGGGTTAAGACCTCAAAGTGGAGTGGAGGTAGACTTACATAACCACTCACCATGGAGGTATTCAAGAAGGCCACCAAGAAAGAACAAAAGTTGTAACAACTATCCAGTTTTTGAAAGAATTCTGATTCTAAGTGTCAATTTAGGAATGAGAAATTTCAAAAAGGAGATAAACCCCATCAAATAAAGAATCTAAAGTGGGGAAGTGACTCTTAAGAGAAATGAGAGGCCAACTATGGTGGAAAGAATAATAATGCCAACAATAGTGGAGGGTGGATTCATGTCTCTATTGCAGTGAGTTAGAAATTCCTAGTTTCCTGACTTGAGTCAACCTTTATGTGGAACCCTTAGGTTCCTACATTGTAATCTTAGGGATTAATTGGTTAACCAAGTACAAGTCCATTGTAAATTGTGAAGACAAAATTCTTAGTTTTTTTGATTGCAATGGAAACTTGGTTGAGATTTGTGGAATCCATAGACCACTAAATTTTAGGAATATCTAAGCTATGAAACTCAAGAGGGCTCAAAGGAAGGGATGTACCATCTATTATGTACATGTTAGTGAACCTAAAGATATGAAGCCTTATTTGGATGATTACCCAATTCTCAAGGAGTTCCAAGATGTATTCCATAAAGAACTCATTGAACTGCCTCCCAAGAAAGAATATGATCTCTCTATTGATCTAGTACTAGGAGCTAAAATTTAGTCTAAAGCTCCATATAGGTTGACTACCAATAAGTTATTTGAATTGAAGGCCCAGTTGTAGGAATTGTTGAGCAAGGTGCTTATTTGACCTAGTGTGTCTCCTTGGGGTGCACTAGTTATCTTTGTTGAGAAGAAGGATAGAACCTTCTATCTATGTATTAACTATCAGATGTTGAACAAGGTGACCATTAGGAATAGCTATCCTCTTCTGAGGATTGATGATCTATTTGATTAGATGAAGGGAGCAACAATGTTCTCTAAAATAGATCTTAGATCCAATTATCACCAATTGAGAATAAAAGAAGAGGGAATCCCTAAGATTTCTTTCTAGACATACCATGGACACTATGAGTTCACAGTGGTACCTTTTGGTCTCACTAATGCACCAAAAAATTTCATGAATATCATGAATACTATATTCAAAGATTGTCTAGCTAAAATTTTCTTCATCTTTATTGATGACATCTTAATTTATTCCAAGTACAATGAGGAGCATGCTAAGAATTTGAGTATAGTCTTACAATGTCTTAGAGAGAAGAATATTTTTGAAAGCTAGTCAAATGCTTGTTTTATCAGGGTAGGGTGCATTACCTTGGTCATATCATATTAATGGAAGGAGTCTCTATAGATCCTAAAAATATAAAGGAAATAGTAGAATGGCCAACACCTCAAAGCATGAAAAAAGTGAAAAGCTTTATGGGACTAACAAGATACTACATGAAGTATGTACAAGGATTTTCCCAGATTGCATCCCCAATCACATATCTTCAAAGGAAAGGGAAAATTTTTTAGTAGAAAAAAAAGAGTGAGAAACCTTTTCAACTCTTGATGGAGAAGCTCATGACAACCCCAGTGTTTCCTATACTTGATCCCAATGGTAAACTTATAGTGATCACAAATGCTTTAGGTGATGGTGTAGGAGTTGTACTAATGTAAGATGGGAAAGTGGTGGCATATGAGTCAAGGAAGCTAAAGAAGTATGAAATGAACTATACACCAAATGATTTGGAATTGCCTACAATAGTTCATACCTTGTAGATTCAGAGACATTATCTATTAGGGAAGCCATTTGAACTCAAAATAGATCATCTCAGACTAAGATATATCTTCACCCAACCAAATCTCAATGCATGTCAAAGAACATGGTTGGAGTTCCTTAGTGAGTATGACTTTGGAATTGAGTACATTAAAGGAAAAGAGAATAGATTAGTTGATGCTCTTAGTAGAAGAAGACATCTCGCAGCTATGACCTTGACAAGGTTGAATCTAAGGCAATAAGTGATGTAAGACATGCAAGGGGATGAACATTATGAAAAGGTTAAAAGAAATCTCTATAGGAAAACCCTTTAGACCATCAATATGATGGGTATGAAATTGAACTATATGGAATCCTAAGATACCAAAGGAGGATGTATATTCTAGATTCTAGACAATTTTGAAAGTTGGTCTTGGAGTAAAATCACAATGCACCATATTTAGGACACCTCAAAATTGTCAAGATGATCATAGAGTTAAAATATTTGTATTTATGTCCTAAGTTTGGGAAGGATGTAGTCACATGTGTAGCCAAATGATTGGAATATTAGTGAGTAAAGGTTGAACATGTTCATCCAGTAGGGATTCTGTATCCTCATGACATACCTGAGTACAAGTGGTAGGTGATCAGTATGGACTTTATCTAGGGGTTCACATTGAGTAAAAGCAAGCATGATGTCATCTTAGTAGTAGTCTAAGTTGACAAAGGTGGAACATTTCATTCCAAGGAACCTTAAGTATGGATCGTTTACCTTGGTCAATAAATTTTTCAAAGAGATCTTCCATTTGCATGGAGTGCCAAAGACTATCATATCTAATAGGGATACTCAGATTACATCCATATTTTGGAAAACTTTGAATGCAACCTTGGGAACTAAGTTAAATTTTATTTCAAGATATCATCCTCAAACTAATGCTCAGACAAAGAGATTCAACTAGGTAGTAGAGGATATCCTTTGAATCTACTTCATGGACCAATAGTATAAGTGGGAAGAGTATCTACCTTTAGTATAATTTGCATACAATAACTCTTTCCATGCATCCTTTAGTATGGCACCTTCTATAATTGTAAAATTTCACCCCTTATAGTAATTTCACATACATTCTTGCGGTTACGAGACATAATAACCCGGCCAAAATAACCCTGGACAAAATAACCCAGTCACAATAACCCAGGGACAAAATAACCCAGGGTCATAATAACCCAAGCCAAAATAACCCATGGACAGAATAACCCATGGAAAAAATATCCCCATAAGAATATAGAGAAAGGAAAAAGAAAATTATAAATTACAGGTATGTTGCTAAAGAAACTTTATTATTCAAATTTTCAATTAAAGTGTCAAATTATGAGCAATGCCTCTTATATAATCTAAAATGTTATGGTTTTCATAACCATCAACCAATCTTTTTATTCTTTCTTTGAGTTCACGGTATTTTTTCCTGCTTGGTTGCCTAGTGTATCCAGCTATATATTTCTCTATTCTATTCTCTTGGAGACTCTGTTCTTTTTTCACTTCTTTGATGAATTTCCAGACTGAGCTGTGTGATGCTTGAAGCAATTCACTAAATCCTCTGTGCCACCCCTCAATAGTATTATTGGTTATGGGAATATCATCTTGAGTAGCTAAATAGCAATTCCACATTGTGATTGGAAACTTGGGTGATCGTCTGTTGCCTCTTCTGGTTAGGCTGCCAATCCATGTGTCTTCAAAATAATCAATTATGGGTTGCAAGGTCTCCTCATGTTCTATATAATAAGGAGATTGTAGAAGTGTTTCAAATGCATCAATTACGTCTATCTAAGGCACGAAAGCTAATGCAACAAGTTTCTTGATCTCCTATGCAAATACTTCATCAGCACTGTAACGTGTTTGTAGACCTTCTTCTTGAACTTTCCTCCACAAGCATTGAGATAAATGGAAAAAACATCCCCGAATAGTGGCATTTGGAAAATGTTCAAAAATAGCTCCCATGAAACCTAATTCAAAATCAATAAGTATAATTTTTGGGTTTATATCAAGTTGAAGTTGTTTTAATTTTGTAAGTACTTGTGTATAAGTGGTTCTTGTTTTGTTGCTCATAAGAATATAAATGAGTGGAAATATTGCATCATTTTTCAAGCCAACAATTGTGTACAACTGTTGAAAAATATTTGGCACTGTTTTAAATGTACCGTCACTAAATCAATTTTCAGATTCTTTCAGTAATTGCAAATTTTGTGTGGTGGTGAATAATAAAAAACGATTCTCATCATTACTATCATGAAAAAGAAACTTTTCCCCTCTATTGGTAATTGTATATTCAACTGGTAAGATAAGATCTGCCGATGTGTGAGGATTTGGTGGTGGTGCTTCAAATCTTAATCTTTTTCTTCGAATTGTTTTGGATAATGCATGGGTTGATGGTATTGCTCCTGCTACGGGTAATGAGAAATTAGAGCATGAAGTAGCGATGATATTTCTTGTAGAATCTTGAGTTGAGCATGCCATGTCTTTCATTTCTTTCAATTTGTGTTTTAAGGTGATCATCTCAGGTTTTGGAGCATGATTATGTTTTGTACTACTAATCACATCACCGGATTCTATGTGTTGTAGTATAGCACCGACTTGAACATTTATTTATAAAATATTCCACACAACGCCAGATCATTTTATTGATGCCTTGTCGATGAAACGAAAATGTGCAACCATCTACAATAAGTAAATTCTTGTTTTTTTGACTTGTTAAAAACTGAAGAGGCATTGTATATATTAAAAATTATGAAGAATGTGTTGATTCCCTAAAAAGTATATTGATTTTTTGTACACTCTTTTAGAAAACCCTAGGAAAATTTAAAATAGTGTTCAAAAAAATATATTACAAAATATCTTCTTTTATGAATTTGGATTTCTCTTCTTATCACTCTACACACTCTTACTTCTTCTCCCTTTCTTCCTTTCTTTACTTCTCTTAATTCTACCACTTTATATATCTTCTTAATGCCTTTTCATTTGTATCTTTTCATAATAACTCTTAATCAACTAATTCCCACGAAATTGCCTTTATTTTTATAATTATTTACCATTTTATAGGCTATTTAAGCATATTAAAGGTGTTTTAAGGCTATTTTAGAGGTATATAATGGATATATGGTCTAAAAATGACCTAAATAGCCTCTATGGTGCCACACAATCATATTTATAATTTATTTTATGTCATTTCTATTTTACTAGCTTGATCTAAAATGACCATGGGTTATTTTGTCCATGGGTTATTTTGACCACGGGTTATTTTGTCCATGGGTTATTATGACCTTGGGTTATTATGACCTTGGGTTATTTTGTCCTTGGGTTATTTTGGCCAGGTTATTCTGTCCAGGGTTATTCTGGCCGGGTTATTATGTCCTGATACCCATTCTTGCACCTATTTTAGTGTCCACCCCCTTAGCATCTTGAGTATGTTCATTTTAGCCCCTACATCAACCTTTCCCTCTCAAGATGCTCCAACACCCCTTTTTAGTAGCCACCCTTTCATGGCATCTTTGCATCAGACATAGGGCTTTTCCTATTCTTGTTGTTTTGTAGCATGACGTGTCTAGACATTAGTGCACTGCGAGGATTTCCACATGCCACTCTAGTGTCTTGTGATGTTTCAATGCTCAAACAAAAATATTCAAGAATGCTTAGCACTTGTATTCACCTTTTTTCAGTGGTAACAATTGAGAACACCTTGAAATGGCTCAGGAAGCTTCTTTCCCCTCCTTAAAAAAAGTCTTTGCAATCCATTTTGTCTTCTAAGTTCTTCTAGCCTCTTCCTCTAACTTATTCTAGCTCCATTCTTCCAAATTAAATTCAAAGTTCTTCTTCTCCTTCTTGGATTCCATCTTGACATTCTTCCCCCTTGTTTTTTCCTTCACAACTCTCCTCTACTTCTATCTTCTCTCTTACTTCTTGAATTCTCCCTTTTCCTCTTTCCCCTCTTGCTTGCATACATCACTTGCTTGTTACAATAATTTCATTCACTCTCAAGCTATTTCAACAACCTTTGCAACTCGCTCTTGGATCCTATAGCTCCATATCCTTTACTTTGAATTTTTTATCATCTTGGGATTTCACATATCCCATCTCTCTTGCATTCTTACTTCATGATATGGGTTCTTTTCCTCAAGTTGGGATTTCTTTTATCACCTCTTTTATGATACAAGTTCTCCTCCTCAAGCGAGGTTTTATTTCATCACTCATACTTGGTGGTGTGGGTTCTAATCCTGAAGTGGGTTTTTCTTTCACCACACACTCTTTCCATTTTGGTTACACTCTCTCCTATCTGGCTATCCATGGAGGTGGGAACACCAAAATGGGAATTTTACTAGGGTGAACCCCTATACAGCCCCAATATTCTCTCTAGATATTATGCATGTAGGTTTTGAAGACATTCATCTTGTTGGAGGCCTCATCACTTGTGTGGTTGTGAGAATCTTCTTTCCTTTCTTTCCTTTATATTTACCATTTCTATTTTGGTTTATCTCATTTCTATCACTTTCTATTGATTTATCACATTCTCTCATTTAACTACATTCTATTAGTTCTTAGTAACTAGATTGTTAGTAGTTACTTAGCTATTTTCTTTGAAATTCACACTTTTTGGTCCATACAAGAAGCCAACATACTTTTGAGATGCCATCGCATTGTGTTGTCATATGTATTATGTGCTGATGTCCTTTGGCCAAGAGCTTGTCATTCTATCCAAAAAATATCCGTGACCTACTCTTTCAGATTTTGAAACTCTCAATATTATTCTTGAGGTAATTTAGGGTAGATTTCCCCATGAGGCTCTCTGAATGAAGAGAATTTGTGAGTAGTGAATCCCCCTCTTTCACATTTTTGTGAACTTAACGTGAAGAAAAAGGTTCTTAAAAAAACTAAGGATTTATTTACCCCTACTTGGCAAGGTCATAAATTTTGACCCGATGCTCAAAATTTAGAACCATTTGCGCCATTGGAAATATCTCCTAGAGAACTATTTCATTCCCTAAAATACTAGTGCCTTTGAAAATAAAATTTTAGGGACTGATGCAAGTTCTAACCTCAAATTCCATTCCAAAGACATCCAAAAACATGAATTACTAAAACATAGAAAATACCAAAAAAAATTGCAATGAATTTAATATCTTCTTTTATTAGTTTAGTATCTAATTTTGTTCAAAAATTTAATGATATTCCATTTCATGCATGTGATGGTGACTTATCTTTTCCCATGTCACTTGGTATCTTTGATCCTTCTCACAAAATTCCTCTTACTTTAGAGGATATTTTGTTGCAAGAAGATGAAATCATGAATACCTTTCTTAATGTTACTTTACCTTCTCTTCATTCCAATGAACTCTCTTCTAGAGATGTTGCATTTGTGAATGATGAATCTACCCTTCATTCCAATGCACTCTCTTCTAGGGATGTTTCATTTGTGAATGATGAGTCCTATCTTTGTTCCAATGCACTCTCTTCTAGAGATGATGCATTTGTGAATAATAAACCTTCTCTTCATTCCAATGCACTCTCTTCTAGAGATGATGCATCTAAAAATAATGAATATAATCTTCATTCCAATGCACTCTCTTCTAGAGATGATGCATTCATGAATGATGAATCTCTTATACCTTCCAATGCTCTCTCTTCTAGAGATGTATTTTTTAATGATGAAATTCTTATCTATTCAAACACACTCTCCTCTAGAGATGATGCATTATCGAACAATAAATCTACTTCCACATTTGATCCTATTTGGATTGATGTTGAGAATATGTATTCAAATAATTATTCTACTAGCTATGATGATTCTCTAAATGTAGTCTATGTCTTAGCTACCCCTCAAAGGCCTAAGAGACAAATCATTTATGTGACTCGAACTAGTCCTTCTCCTAAAAGGGTTTGTTCTATTAATGGTGTTCCATTTGATAGTGATTCTCCTAATCCTTCTAAGGCTCCCTCTTATAGAGTGGTAGCCCATACATATGAGAATAGAATGAATAAACAACCAAGCTTTCCTTAAGCTCCTAAACCTACAACTAAAGCACCTAGTGATTATGATCTTATCAAGAAACTTCAAGTTACTCCAACTAAGATCTCACTATGGGACTTGCTTTAGTCTACTTTAGTTTATCAAGGTATGCTTTAGGAAGCCCTGTAAAAGATCCTCTTTCCTTCTTCAACTAGGCCAATAGATGCTAATGCATTGATGGTGTATATTCATGTGGATTCGTTGAATATTATGTTCTATTTGCAAGAAATAACACCTTTGGAAGTATTGAAGCAGTCAGATCATCTGATGATCATAGTTCACATTAATAAAATTTGTATTAGATGTACTCTCATTGATGTTGGTTCGATGCTCAATGTATGTAGCATCGATCTATTTCCTAAGATTAATGTTGATCCATCTTGTCTTAATTCTTCTTTTGTTGTTATTCGCACGTGGGTTCAATAATGTTGGGTGACAAGCTCTAGGTACAATAATATTAACTTTGCAGCTTGGACTAGTTACCATACCTACCCTTGTATATGTTATGTCATAAAAGTTACCTTATAACCTTCTTCTTGGTAGACCGTGGATTCATGCTATGGGTACAATCACATCTACCTTGCATAAATTAATTAAGTTCATTTGTAATAATTGAGTAGTTATAGTCAAGGATAACCCTGAAGCTATTCCCTTGTGTGAAATAGCAACTGTTCGTCAGGTTTGAGATGTTCCTACTCTTATACCTTTAGTATCTACAAAGGATGTTGTAGAGATAAATGTCCCTAAGGAAGATCCTTCTGAATCAAGAAATATTAAGTCTACTATTTCTACTTCTCAAAAGAATGCATGTATTGGTGATGATTATGGTTCTTTAGACTTTATAGATTCCTTAATTCAGGAATATAAAGTTGATCTCATCCACTTAAACCTTTCAATGACATCATCCACACCTACTATCATAGAGGATTATTCTCTTATATCATAGGGTGGTATGAGTAATAATTGTAATGTTCTTAGTGTTGATCTTCCTTTTGAGGAAGATGATTACACTTTTGGTAAAGAGGATAATATTGATAGTCTTGTTAAAGAGGATGATGGCAATCCCATAAAGGAGTGTGATCCCAATTGTTGGGATAATGCTCTTTATGATGACCCTTCTTCTTTTAAAGACTTGCAAACATGTTATGGCCCCAACTTTAAGCTTGTCTCTAAATATGGCTATGAGCATAAAGGTTGTGAGCATAATGAAAAATACATTTAGTTTCCTAAAGAATTCACACCCCGTAAGAGTACTTTGGGACTTGATTTCTTGAAGGAATGATCTAAATAGAAGCCATGGTTGAATGACATGAATTCTTCTCAACTTCATTCTGTTGAAAAGATTCCCCCTCCATTGTCTCGTTACTTTGCTAACTCAAGTCCTTTAGTGGATTTTTGTGTTCTAACATTATTGTCTAGTGCAATTTTTTCCTACCTAACAAATTTTTTTTGTAGGTCTTCAACTTGGGGGCATGCTTCTATGGTTTAAAGATTTATCTACTTTCTCTATAGTATCCTTTTGGAATATGATGTTATTTTTTTCTAGTAGATTTCCTTTAGCATGCATATTAATGTAGATTCATATTCCAACTAAGGTGGGAGGAAAATGTATAATCATAAAATTGAACCTCTTGTAATTTCACATACATTCTTACACCCTCTTTAGTGTCCAGCCCCTTAGCATCTTGAGTGGGCTCATTTTAGCCCTTGCACTAGCCTTTTTCCCTCTTAAGATGCTCCAACACCCCTTTTCAGTAGCCACCCTCATGTGTTAGCTTTGCATCAGACATAGGTATTTTCCCATTCTTGTTGTTTTGTAGCATGACATGTCTGGACATTAGCATGTCACACAAAATTCCATGAGCTGTGCTAGCATCCTGAGATGTTTCAACACTCAAACATCTATCTCTGAGCATGATTGCCACTTTTCTTCACCTTTTGTCAGTGGTAATAGCTGAGAAGACCCTAAAATGGCTCAGGAAGCTTCTTTCCCCTCCTTAAAAATAGTCTTTTCAATCCCTTTTATCTTTTAAGTTCTTCTAGCCTCTTCCTTTAACTTCTAGCTCCATTCTTCCAAGTTCTTCAAACTTATTTTTCTTCTTCTTGGCTTCCATCTTGGCATTCTTACCTCTTGATTTTTCCTTCACAACTCTCCTCTAATTCTAGCTTCTCTCTTGCTTCTTGACTTCTCACTTTTCCTCTTTGCTCTCTTTCTTGCACATATCACTTGCTTGTTACAACAACTTCAAAAAATCTCAAGCCTTTTTGAAAACCTTTGCACCCACTCTTGGCTCTTATAGATCCATCTCCTTTACTTTGTATTTGTGATCATCTTGGGATTTCACATATCCCCTCTCTATTGCATTCTTACTTCATGATACAGGTTCTCCTCTTCAAGTGGGGATTTCTTTTATCACCTCTTTTATGACATGAGTTCTCCTCCTCGAGTGGGGTTTGCTTTGATTACTCATAATTGGTGGTAAAAATTCTACTCCTTAAGTTGGTTTTTCTTTCACCACATGCTCTTTCCATTTTACTTACACTCTCTCCTCCTATCTAGCTGTCCATGGAGGCGGGAACACCAAAATGGGGGTTTGACTGAGGAAAACCCCTATACAACCCCAACATTCTCTCCAAATATTGTGCATGCAAGTTTTGAAGACATTCATACTGCTAGAGGCTTCATCACTTGCACAGATGTGAGCATCTTCTTTCCTTTCTTCTCTTTATCCTTACCATTTCTATTTTGTTTTATCTCATTTCTATCACTCTTTATTGCTTTATCACATTTTGTCATTTTACTACATTCTATCATTTCTCAATAACCGGATTGTTAGTAGTTAGCTATTTTCTATGACATTCTCACTTTTTGGTCTGTATGGGATGCCAGTGCACTATGCTATCATCTATATTCTATGCTAACATCCTTTGGCTGAGAGCTAATTAGTCTATCTAGAAATATTTGTGACCTACTATTTTGGATTATGAAACTCTTGCTGCTATTCTTGAGGTAGTTTATGATAGTTTGTCTCTTGAGGCTCTTTGAATAAAGAGAAATTGTGAGTAGAAAATCCCTCTCTTCTATACACCTTTGAAGGCTCTAAGAAAAAGTGTCATACACCCATTAGTTGGGACATATTGGGAGATATGATTATAGTGGGTCCTAAAATGCTCAAAGAGATTGAAGAGCAGATGAAACTCATCAAGGGAAGACTAAAGGAAGAAATTGATAGGAAAAAAAGTTATGTTGACAAAAATAGAACCTTCAAATAGTTCTTAGAGGGAGATGGAGTTCTTTTGAGAGTCAAGTCGCATAAGAGATCCATTACTTTTGAAAAATATTCTAAGTTGGCCCTAGATATGTGGGTCTCTTTGGTGTGCTAGAAGTGATCAGCATGGTTGCATACCAACTTGCTCTATCACCTTCTCTAGCTCAACTCCATAATGTATTTCATGTTGGATATCATCCAAATGCATCTCATATACTTGATTGGAATTATTTATAGGCGCAGGATTTAAGAGTGGTGCTGGTGGAGCCCATTAGAATTTTGGATAGATTTAACATCAAGTTATGAAAGAGAGACATTGTCTAATATAAGGTTCAATGGATCAATATTTTGAGGAAAATTCTACTTTGGAGGATGCAAAGGAATTAGAATGTTCCTTTCCTTATTTGGTTTCTAGATAAATTCTTAATGTTCATCAAGATACTATTGTTCTAGTATTTTCATATTTGGATGTTATGATATTTTGGCTTGAATAACAATATCATTGAATGTTGAAATAGACATATTTAATTTAGTGTTGTATGATAAGACATCAGGATGGTGTTTGTTCCAAGTGGGGAAGGATGCCACATCTCAAAATTTTGATTGCATTTAATACATGTTAAGTTATTTAAATATTTATGGAAAATGAAATTTATCAATTTGACTTGTGATAAATTTAAGATTTCAATGTCATTTGAAATATATTTATACTCATATGATTGAATACAAAATATGAAAATTATGATGTTAAATAGAATCTTTTCATTTTGAGCATTGGTTAATGGTTAGTGATGAAACACTACAAGTGCAAGTGTATTAATGTAGGAATAGGATGAAGATCGATAACATGGTTGAGGTAGGAGTATTTAGCCAGATGAAGATTAGTAAGCATGTTAGAATCTAGAATGTGCACACACCACTGAAATCATAGGATCTACATTTGACTTGCAATTTGATAAAGATAATTTTGCTTGTGCAAAATGTTGTATGATAAATAGGTGATATTATGGAATTTTTTTATTGAAGCATTTTCTTACCTTGTCTATTTGATGTTAATTACATTTTGAGAAATAGAGGTGGAAATATATAATGCGTGGAAAATTGTTTATTCAATTTAAAAATGTTGAAAAGAATTCCTTATATGAAAAATTAGAGAATGACAAAAATTCCACTTGGGAAAAATAATTGATGTTATCAATTGGAACAATGTTCAATATTAAAATGAATAAATAAAAAAATTATCCTAATAGTTAATATTTAATTCATATTCAAATTTTAAATGGGCTTAAAGGGGTGGAATGGTCGCTTATAATCCTCAAATAGAGAAGCAAATCAAAAGTACATGAAGTGGGGGAAGATAGCTTAATGAAAGCCCTCCAATTTGGAAAAAAAGTACTGTTAGTGGGTGTAAAATCATGCAAAAAGAAAAAGAGAGAACTCAATTGAGTATAGTGGGTGAATCTTGGCCAAAAATTAGGAAAAAGAGATCAAATAGGTTTGAGAAGAGATCAAATAGGTTTGAGATAGAGAAAAAGAATTCTTCAACTCTTATCTAGGTTGATTTAGGTGCTTTATCAGAGGTAAGTTCAACTCTTTTAGAATTTTTCCATTGTTATATGCTTTTCCTTTTCTATGAAATACTTTGATTTTCTATTATTGATCATGATTTGAACAAAATCCATTCATTCGTATTCAATCTACATTTGATCCTTGTTTATGCATGTGTTGAGATTTCCTTATTGACATTAACCCCTATTATCTTTTAGTTGTTGGAAGAAAAAAAACATGGGTCTGTCAATTCCATGGATGCCACCTCCATGGTGGGCTATATACTTTTCATTTTTCTCTATCTATGCAATAGTAGTAGGCTCATTTTGAACCTTACATGAAAATGCATGTATGTTGGGTCATTGATCAAACCCTCTTTTACCTTATTGAATCCTTGACATGGCTAAGCGATGCTATCAACATCAAATCTATATCCTTGATTCTTTTGGGTGATGTCTAAATCCTCAGAACAATCCATGTATACAATAATTCCCTTGGTTCAGGGGAATAAACCTTAGAACAATATGATTATTCTAATCTTTAAAAGTATTTTATCACTATATAATAATGTTTAGAATCAAAAGATTCTTATCATTCCATTTGATAAGTTTAGAGTTTAAAAAATAAATCCATTATGCATTGGTGGTAATCAAGCCTTAACACGTGGAATGATGAAGTACTATCATTCTAGTTTAAAGGGTTTTTTTAAGAAATGGAGCATTGTATATATATATATATGTATGTATGTATGTATGTATGTATATATACATATATGTATAGTCATTCATGTATGAAATGAAATAGAAAAATCAAATGAATCTTATCGCTATTTCATATCTTTGTTTAAAGGTGTCTTATTGTTTGGTTGATAGTCACCTAGTATTGTCTAAAAGACATTGAGTAAGATATATGATGCTTAATACTGAATGATAGCATGCTATCATTCTAAAATAATACGATGCTTATATCTGATAACAAATGTTTATAAGAATGAAATGAACAGAATGATTTTCTTCATATCAATCCACCTAGTATTAAATGATTTGAGTATTGTTTGAGATGATACAATAATAATAGTATTGGCCTCAAATTTCAAAGCCCTAAGAAGAATAAAAATTGGTCTAAATGATATATTCATTTTGAGTGAAATACCCTAATTTAGTCTTTGTTTTTCAAAATAGAGCAACATTTATATTGTCCTTAGAGATGGGTCAATGTTTCTATCTATGAAAAAATTTCTTTAAAGAGTATGAATTCGACTATCATCTATTTGAAGTATCCTTACTATGACATAAGTAAAGGCCTGGAAGTTATTTTTCTAAATGTTCATGTTGAAAGAATTGATCAAAACGAATTACAAGAATTTTTTTTATTTGATTATACAATGAATTCTCACATTAAAAAAGAATTCAAATTGAATCCAACGTGTATGGACTCTATTAAAACATACAAATTTATATATGTTGTCAATTAAAAATTTGATTACATGAAAAACAACTTGTGGCTTACTATTTGAAATTCAGATCTAAACCAAGGTCTAAGAATTACTGCTTAATTTTTATGTTCCTATATTTTTAGTTGAATTTGTCCATTTTTCTGATAAAATTTGACATCTATTTGAATATAGGAATCTATATGTGGAATAGATCTTTCTCTTATTTTAAAAAGAAAATATACACATACACTATTTTTAACATAAGGTGAGATATGTGTACATGCATAAATCTTCCATTTATGCATTACACACACAATATACCTTCTTTATAAATTGTATTATTTTCTTATCTAAAATATAGATTTCATTCCAAGTATGAAGGAAAAATTGAAATATTGGAATAATGTAATTTTTGATGCACGTTCTATGATATTATTATCACAATTGATGAATTGAATCATGAATTATGTTTAAAATATAATTGATTAAATGCTATATCTAGTTACATTCTTTCATATACATACTGAATAGAGATAACCCAATGTATACAAAGACTATGTTGTAGATAGTTTAATTCTAAATCATGAAATAATTGGCTAGTTAAAAACTATTAGAAAGTAGATTGATTGTTTTAAAATTGTTAAACTTGGATACTATGAGTGTTATCTTATGTATGTGGGAGGTTATCTTCCAAGACATGTGTTGAAAATGGGCTATTAGAGAGTATAGGTTTTTCTTTTCCAAAATCTATTATTTTTAGTTGTTTACAACATATGCTTGGCCAAGTGTTTGTAGTCCATTATGTTGAATGGTATAATTTTTATGATGTAACTCTCTACCATTTCCTAGCATAGATCTTGCATGTTCTAACTTTAGATACAAATCCATGTATATGTTAGGCATGCACCATATTCCACCTTGCATTATGTATCTTAGGGTTTTGTATTCTTTGAGCTAGGAAGAATTCTGGGGAAGCATAACTTTGTGGTTCAGTGCAAAAGTGCATGAACCATGTTACCATCCACCAGATACAATGAGTGTTGAAGAGGAATCACATGGAATTCCATATTCTTGATTATTGTACTTTTTACTTCATGGTGTAATTTGAGTTGACTAAGAGGCATTGTTGGCCTAAGTCAAACAAAGTAACTTGTAAATTTGATATTTGGAATAAATATAAATTATTTTCCTTTTACATATGGTGCTATGATGGAGAATATCTAATTGAATATGTATTTAATATATTATTCATAATGTCATATTTTATTTTTGAGTGTTATTATGTATGACACATTACGAAGAGATTGTCTTAAAAAATTAAGTCACTACATAAGGCTATGTATGCAGATATATGGTTTTAGGGTATCCTTAACCATTGTATTTCTCAAAGAGGGGTATTTCTATATTTTTTGGAATTTGGTCTTTCAACATCTTCAATGAAAATAGGTTTCTCTTGTCATATTGTGATGGTTTCCCATTTATATTTTGTTTCAATGTTGATGTTTGTTGTTGAAGGGATGTCACATTTTGCAAGAGTTGGTTTATGAAAAAAACATTTCTTATTATGTTTTGGAAATGAGGTGAATATGGTGAAAGTATATATGTATTAGGTGGAGTACTGTATTGTAATTTTTTGAAGGCTGATGGGTTTGGAGATATGATTTTTTAGTTGACAAAACTATAAGGACTCCTAGTGGAAATACCAAAAGTTAGATCTATACCATTACTTGGTTGTATTGTTGTGGTGATATTTGGATTTTTATATGTGGGAGTACAAGGAGACACTTGAATTTCTCCTTGAATTTGAGTATACCCCAAAGTTTGAGTGAAAATATCCATTATAGGTACATGATTGTCTATGATGTGGGATATACTATGCACTACCTCTAGTCCTTGATCATTAGCTAGAATTTTCCTCATGTTATCTATGATAGGAATAATGTGCAAATGATGTACTCCATCCTTATAAATTCTTGAATTTTTTCTAAGGTTTTGTATAATTGTTTCAATTTCTCTTCAGGGACATGAACTATACTAGTATCAACATTGGTGACATTGGTTGATGGTAAGGTCATGGGAGTAGTATCATTAGGGATGAAATACAAAATGGGTTGAGTATTGAAAACACTTGGCATGAAAGGGTTAGAGAACTCAAGATCCATTGTTGATGCACTAGTAGTGTAGGATGCCATGAGTCTCAAACTATTTCTCACTGAAGTATTAGAAATAGGACACTAGGTTGTGAACTTCATGCAAGTTTCACTCTAACTTAAGTGCACCCAAGATGAAAACCAAAATTGTTAAATAAGTACAACAAACACTCAAAAATTTAAAGTAGCAATGGAGATAAAAAAGGAACCATAGTGATAGAGGTTTTAGAAAAAAAATTGTTTGGCCAAGACAAGCAAGACCGGGTCGCCCAAGGGTGTCTAATACTTGGTTAGGGGTTTTGAATGTTTTAAGTTTAACTAGAGACTACTCCAGTTAAAGATTTTTATTTGACTTGTTGACAACTTTAATAGTAAAGAAATTTATAAAAATTTACTAATATATCCCAAATTGATGCTAAGTGCAAGTATGCAATGATTTTGAAATTTTTTGAACAAATTTTAATGCAATTTTCATATCTAAAAGGTAATAATTGACTAATTGTAACATGTAGAGACCTAAAAATGATAATTTTAAATTCTAATTTTGACCTTAAATAATGCACTTTCTTTCAGTAAATGAATTAGATGTAAAATGGTTTATAAAATGTAGTGATTACAAAATAGAGAAATGGAAGTACAATGTAATTGAGTAGAAAAAGAAAAATAGTGTCAAAAAGCTTTTTGAGACACTTTTACAAGGACAGGGTTGCCCAGGGGTGATTGAGTCTTTGTATAGGGCTATGAAAATTCAAAATTTGAATATTTAGATTGATGTTTAAAGTTATTGTTCATATTTGTAAACAAGTGTTATAGTGATTGTTTTTCCATAAATTTTCAATGTAATGGAAATGAAAATGTATGACAATTTTTGAACCAAATGGCACATTTTAATATCCAAATTTGTAATGAAGATCTGATATAAATTCTTAAAACACACTATAATGCAATCTATGATGAAATATGAATGCAATATTTTTGTATTTTTATGATTTTTAAGATGCAATATACAACCCTAAATGTGAAACAAAATGATAGAAAACCTAGATGAGATATGCCAAAAATAATGATGCAAAACCTAAATCTAGGGTTTGAAAGTCTACCAAATCAAAAGGTTATGATGTAAGAATGTTTGTTTCACCAAAATTAAACATAAAAATGTTGTATACTCTAATTTTAATACTCATGACCTATGGTGTAATTGATCATTTCTAAGATTTCATTAAGATGCAAACTAACAAGGTGCATAGATCAACTTTCAACCTCAAAGGTGAGTCAGTCAGACCTAGATCTACATCTCTTTGAGGATAGGAATGATTTGAAATTATTCCCCTAATTAGACTAAATGAAAAATATGATAAATGTAATTTCTTGAAGATAAACATATAGAAATAAAAATCTATAAGTGGATCTAGAAAGTGTAGATTGATGTGTACTTGTCACCAAAAGTAGGATTTGAGTGTTGTGGCAAGATTGGGTCACCCCTAGGTGACTAGGTATT
The DNA here is from genome assembly GCA_007258455.2 of Sequoia sempervirens. Classification (NCBI taxonomy): domain Eukaryota; kingdom Viridiplantae; phylum Streptophyta; class Pinopsida; order Cupressales; family Cupressaceae; genus Sequoia; species Sequoia sempervirens. The sequence goes on from VDFB02271358.1 coordinate 4,148,691, forward strand.
TGTTAGGGTGTCTTTCTCATTGTTTTAGGTCCTCTTGTGCTAGATCTTAGGTTTCCTTTTCCACTTCTCCCACTATCAAAATGTCATCAATAAATTTTGTAATTGAGTTTCTAACATCTTGAAAACTTTGATGACAATAAATGTAACAATGCAAAATTGATCTTCAATCTCTCTTCAATCCTCTTCATACCTATAATCTACACATTCAAAAAGAGGGAAAATTTTGTGCCATATAGGGGCTTGCCTTAGCCAAACCATTTTGTAAGTGTTTCCACTTCCACAATGACAATGCCAATGATAAATTGTTAATACAAAGAAAGGAAATGATGAATGAGAAAAATATTGTACACCACCCTTCAAGGACTTCATTAAAGGACTGAAGACATACATATCACTTCAAGGATTTGGATATTTCTAGATATAATGCTTGAATGCTTGAATGTATTGGAGATCTACAACAATGTCAGCCTTCACAAAGCATGAACATGAAAAAACATAGAATTTTACATGACATTGGATCTTGCGTTATTATAATAAACTTTGATAATGTTGCTCTTGAATTACTCAATAATGCTCTTGATCATAAGTTTGCTAATAGATTCCATGTTAGATTTCAAATGATAAAAAGACTAGGTATTTATAAGTTTTTATCTAATTTCCCAAAAACTTAATATCTAAAATTTGACACTTCATATTTGAGTTTTTGATATTAAAATACTACCAAAAACATATTTGAATTTGGGTCCTAATTAAGAAGGGGGAACCAGTTTCCCACGGGTGAGTAGGTCCTGCTCAAAATTATAGGACACTCACAGTTGGGGACAATTTAATTATTGAATACATTTGTTTAATACCTGGAATTCTTCAGAATAATGGTAAAAATTAGGCTTTGAAATGCATAATTTGGTAAATTGAAAGCTTAATTAAGTCCAATAATTTAGGGGGGAAATAATATGGAATTCTAAGTATATACAATTTTCTATGTTAAAGTATGTATATAAAATAAAATTGTAGTTTAAGTCTATCAAAATTCAATAGGAAAGTGAATAATCATGACTATTGAAAGAAAAATATGTATAAGAGATACCAAAGAAGAAGTGGTCACCATATGAAGAATACATATTTTATTATCTAATTATTATTTGTTTGGAGCATCAAATTATAGTTCATTTACGCAAAGGGAAAAAGAAATCATGGTAGAAATTAATAACTAATATAAGCTTGGGTAGATTTTGGAGTATCCAAAGAAATTAAATATGGTAATTATTAAACCAAAAAGTTAAAAACAAAAAAAATCTTAATAATCATTTGTGTAAGTTTATATTCTAGGTACTGGGGCTTTGAAAATAAACGAGTTAAAAAGGGAAATTACACACAATCAAAAAGTCATAAAATGATACCTCAATGAAAATATCCAAGAGTTCTTTATGGCTAACCATGATATCACAAATCTTTATTTACATGAAGATAACCATTTCTTGTAAAACACTCAATATTACAAAGAAATATCACTATAAGTAAATAAGATCAAAGAGCCCATATATTACACAAAAAATTGTTCTAGAAGATTATACATCACCAAGTGATGAATTCATATCATTTCTAAATCTCCCTCTCAACTATGGTACCTATCTATCCATGGCATCATGATAACCATTTCATAAATGAGTATATTTCATGGTCCACACACACTTATTTTCAATACCAATAGTGCTAGATAATAAAATAAAATCAAGATCTCCAAGACAAGATGAAAAACCACCACAAAATATCACTATCATAATATTCCATAAAAATACATGTAAATTATATATATATATATATATATATATATATATATATGACATTGTGATAAAAAGTATTATGAAGTATCAATAACTAACTATCCAATTACTATAAAAATCTATCCTATCATCCTAATGCAACATACCAATACAAAAATGTTAACTAAATAAATAAACATCAACAATAAAAAATAATTTGGATATAGACAATCTAATTTTGATTCACACCACTATAACTAAATGCATGACCAAATTATAGAATTGTATAACTCATACATCCTTAATAAACACAACATAAAAACTCAAAATTATATTAGTAACTCATAAAAGAAGATAATATAGAGGATAACCTAATATAGATATCTAGATTCATGTATTAAATCACTTGCAAATATAATTTAAAAATATTCATTAGTTGAGTAACAATATTGAAGTAACCAAATAAGCATCTAGAAGATAAAAATAACAACTGATGCAAGAGCATCCCTAGGTGTAAAGTGATCCTATATCAACCAAAAACATTTATTTTCTTGCAATTTAGTTTATAGATGTCTTAGAAATTTCTTCTATATTAACATTTCTTAGCTCATGGAATAGAATTTAGCTTCTACATGAGTCTATCTACATTATATCCATATTTTAGGTGATTTGCATTCATTTTCAAAAAGTTATCACTCTTATAATTTCACTGTCAATTCTTAGACAAAGTATTCAAGGCTTATTTGGCTTAGTATTTTTGTGTAGACAATTTTTGGACCATGCAAAGCTTAAGGAAACATCATTCAAGGAATTTGACGTCCAAGGGAATTTCTTGAAGATCCACAATAAATTTACACCTCTCGATGGGTTGTTTTCTCATATTCTTGTCTGACCTACACATTGTACTTTCACTGGGGTTTGTAATCCCTTGAGGTCAATGTGGATCATAATTGAAGTTAGAGATTCATATTTAATATCATTTATAATACATTGGAAGGAAGGAGTACATTAGTTAGGAGTTAGTTAGATTCAACCTTCAACGTTGTGGATTATAAGAAGGCCTTATCCCAATTTTAATATCTAGTAATGCCCTTGTAGTAGGCCCATGAACCCTAGTCATTCCACATATGTGACATATGATGCATGTAAGACTTCAATTTATTGGACCAATGATAATTCATGTTTTTTGAGCATTTCTTGTGTTATTTAGTGTGTTGAACTCTAGGCTGCATAGTTGGAGAGTCCTTACCCTCCACCCGCGACTACACCAAGTGGTATGGGAAGGATTTTATGAGTAATTTTGGAGATAAGGAATTCCTTGTGGTGAATATATTATCAAACTAAGGTAGCTTGCAAGTGTTTTAAATTGAGTGCCAACTATGAGGTAATTGAGCCCCTATATCTAGATCATTGGATTGAGGTAGATGAACTAGATCCAAGGAAGAGATGCCACCAAGAATATTTCTTATTATAGAAAATGTTGTGGGATGAATAGATAAAATGTTGGAAATGATGAGGGAAATGAGAGTCCAATTGGATGCTATAGAAGATAGAATGATAGGTGTAAACCCTAGATATTGGGCCAAAAGTAATGATAATGAATTAGATCATGTTGAAAATCAAATGAAGAGAACCTAGAAGAAGATTTTTTTTTAGATTAGGTAAATATGAAGATGTTAAAAGATATTTATAAGATTGGTAACAGACCTATAATTTAAATTCAAAATTACATGAGAAATTTAAACCTTGATGAATTTATTGATTGGATTGATGATATGGAAGAATACTTTGAGTTTGAAGAAATTGAAGATCTAGAAAGAATGAGACTTGTGAATACTAAGTTGAAAGGACACACTACTATCTAGTGGAAATAATTTCAATTGGATAGGAATATATAAGGGGAAAGGAGAAAATCACAAAGTGGGATAGGATGGTGACAAAGTTGAAGAATCAATTTACACCTACTAGTTATGAACTTGAATTGGTAAAAGGATAAGTTTCAGAAGGAGTATATTGAAGAATTAAGATGATTGTTAGAGCTAGACATAGTGAAGCAATATAGGAGAAGGTTGTGTGGCACATCAATTGACTAAGAACATAAAAGACAAGTTGATATTGGTACAAATGAAAATATTTGAAGAAGAATACCAATTTTCATTGAAGGTATATGAAAAGTTAAACAAGAAGTTTGAAAAAAGATAGAGAAGTACAAGAGGAAGATTCCAGAGAAGTAGAACACAATATAGAGAAAGAATACCATATGTAGAGTAAAATAAGGATGTAAAACCATATTGTAGTGAAGAGGAAAATAATCCATACCTTAGAGGAAGAGAGGACATAAATCTACACTATAATGATAGAGGAGGTCATAATTTCTACTACAATGATGGATATAAGAGAGATGAAGGAAGATATGAGAAAAGGCCATTTAGAGGAACTTGTTTCAAGTATGGAGGTGAGGGACATAGGTCATTTGAATTTCATTAGGGAAGTATTGGTAAGAGAATTGAGAACATGGGAAGAACAACCTATGTGGATGAAGAACCTATTGGATCCCCTAGTTTAGTTGGGAAACTAGAGAAAGATGAGTCATTAATATTCAAAAGAGATTTGATGCATGAAGAAGTGATTGAGGAACCACTGGAAAGGAAGAATTTGTTAAATACAATGTGTAAATCTAGAGGAAAGGTATACAAATTTATCTTTGATAGTGGTAGTACCTATAATTTAGTTTTATAAGAGATGGTAACCAAGTTGAATTTGAAGATGTTAGAACATCCAAATCCCTACAAGATAGCATGGATTTAGGATGACATAAGATATTTGTAACTCAATAGTTTTTGGTGAAATCTCATATAGGACCATATAATGATGGAGTGTTATGTGATATTATTCACATGGATGCATGCCATTTATGGTTAGGAAGACCATAGAAATTTCATAGGAAAGTAGTTCACGATGGAAGAAAGAATACCTATACTGTGACTTCAAATGGCAAGAGACATAAATTGATACCTTTAGGAGAAGAGGAGTGTTGGTGTAAATAAAGTCTTGTACCTAGTTAATTCATTACTAGAGGCCCAAGATTTTTATTCTCAGAATATTCTGATAGGACAGACTGAGCAAGTAATGGCTTGGAACGCATTAATTTTAAGACTGTAGTAAGAGAATATTCAGCCCAAGAGCATATTCCCTTGATGATCACATGAACATCAAATTTAACCCTTCCAATTGATAATGTTAGCCTACATTAGTAGTGACATCAGTGATCAAAAGTTTTTTTCGACCCCTCAAGGTTTGCAATTTAGTTTTTGAAGGAGAACTTTGAAAGGTAATACCTTGCTTCATTTTACCTCCTTTTTTCGAGCAATTTTTTTTGATTTGGGATAATTTTTTGTGCTTTTCACAATGGTTTAATCAATTTTTGGTTTTGGTGTTTGGTTTTTAGAGAAATTTTTAGATTCTCATAGTTGTTTCTACTTCATCCTCATTTTGGGAACTTTAGGAGCTTATATCTTGCTCCTATGGTTACTTTTTTGGGTGTAATTTTTTTTAAAGTGAATGATTTTTCATGTACTTCTTAGTGATAGGATTAGTTTGATCTCATTTTGTACCAAAAATTGTACTTGATTCTATGGCCTATTTTGGAATTTGCAGCATGAACCAAGATCAAAGACCACTTCACTATTTTTGGCAAGTGGCAACTATAAATGCACTAAATATAAAGTTCCAAATTAGATATTGCTTGGGGGGGTTTATTGATTGATTGATTTTGGGGGGTTCATCTTGTAGTGATTGGTTGCATTATTTTTCTTGGTTTATGTTCTTTCAATGGGGAAATATCAAATTGAACTCCTAACTCCACATAATTATGCTACAAGGAGAAGATCGCTATGGCACTATCTCATGATGAAGGGTTTAATAGGTCATCTAGAGGGCACAATTCAAAAAAATACTGATGTTGAATAATTGGAAAGGTGGTAGATTGATCATGAGAAAACACTTGGATACATATGTTCATTAGTCTCATTTGATTTGCAATTTCATATTGAATCATGCAATACACCTAAAGAAGCTTGGGAGACTTTTGAAAAATTGTATCATAAAATAGATAAGATTAGAGGTTATCAGATTGATAATGATTTGATGAATCTTGATCCTAAATGTTTTGACCACATGCAAGACTACATCTCCAAAATAAAAAAAATAAGAACACAGTTGAAAGAATGCAATATTGAGAAAGAGGATAATTTGCGATTGATTTTGAATGTGTTATCCAAGCTTGGTCCTAAGTATTCAGTGTTTGTTTATGGCTTTCATACTTGTCAAATTTCTATGGAAGAATCATATGTTGATCCTAATTTTGATGAATTTAAAAATATCATAATCCAAGAGGAAGCTAAGTTAATGAACTTGGGTCTGATCAAGTCTTTCAGGTCACAAGAATTATTGACTAGTTAGTCTAAGGTATAGAAAGAATCAGGGAATCTTGATAAGAAGGAAAAGAAGAAAAAGAACAAGCCAAATAAAGAATCAAAATCCTCATCCTCTAAAGGAGAATCATTTAAGAAGGAGAGGCCTTTTTGTGCATATTGCAAGAAGGATGGACATGAAGAACACGATTGTTATAAGAAGGATATTGATGAGTTGAAAATATTCTAAAAAAGAATCACATTAATTTTCCTTCTAGAATGTCTAAATATTCTTCTCCTTCTACTTCAAAATAGTCTAAAAAGGACAAAGGTAAAGCTTCAACATCAGAATAAAAAGGACAAGCTCTCTGTGCTCTATCAAGTCTAGGATTAGGGAGATGGCTTCTAGATTCAAGAGCATCTCATCATATGGCATATTCACAGTCTATATTCTCTTCATTTCATCCTTGTACTATGACTCCTATTTTTATGGGAAATAGTACATACATGAGTGTAACAAGGAATTGATCTATTAGTTTTGGGGACAACAGTTTTTAGGATGTTTTGTGTGTTCCTCATTTGACCAACAATCTTTTTTCCATATATCAAATTACACATGGTGGAGATGGGAGAACTATGGAGTTCACACCTGATTCTATCATTATTTGAGACTTGGAGACTAGAGAGATCATTGCTATTGGGATGGTTGATCATTCATCTTAGTTGTATACCTTTGCATATTTTTCTTCTAATGGTGACATTGTTCCTTCGACTATTGATATGAAACATGATTTAGAGTCCAGACATTTGGCTTCTTGAACCTAGGAATTATCACATCAGATTCAGTTCTTGAGTCATGCATTTCATCTCTTCCATCTACTATTGTACTTGAGGATGCTTGTGTTTCAGTGCAGTACGATATACATAGTCTTCCAAAAATGGCTACTTGTGATGACTTCTTGATAGGTATTTCAAACTTGTTTGTGGATTCTCATCTTGCAAATTTTGGGGACATCATTGATAGAATTCATCTTCTCTTTGATGGAGAAGATCCTTCTTCAGTTTTTGTGAGGGAACACATTGACCCTATTTCATTCTCTACATGATCATTCTTCACAAATTGACATGACTATGGATACTTTTGGACAACATTTGGAGGAGGATTCTTCTTCTTTAGAGGGGATATCATCATCTTTGGATCATGTTCTACATTCTTCTCTACTAGATTTTGGATTTTCCTCTTCAGTAGTGTGGCCTAGAATGCCTATTTGGAGTGTTTCAACTTTTGACATCAACATAGAGACACTTGAAATCTTGCATACATCCATGGTTTTGTTTCTTCCTAAGGGGAGGAACATTGTTTGGAAATATTGGATCATCTTTAGCATTTAATGTTGAGCTTCTACCGTCATTTCATGAGACTCAACATTGGGGAGGGATACCTTGTCTCTCTTCTACTTCTCTCTTATGGGGAGGTCGTTTTCCTCACATGGGGTTTTCTCCATCTCATTCTTCATTGAGAACATTTCTATTTTGTATTTCATCTCTCTTTTGGGGAGGAGTTTTGTCCAACTAGGTTTTCTCCTTTTCTTTGTTTTTGAGAGATTTACTTTCTATTTTATTTGCATTATATGTATGTATGGGTACCTAACATGTCCTAGTATCCAAGACAAATCCTTGCACCTTTGTGTCATTTGCTTAATAATGTACTACTCCCTAAGTTGCACTTAAGGGGGGGTGTTGGTGTAAATAAATTCTTGTATCTAGTTAATTCATTACTAGGGAACTTATTTACACATGTTAAGTTGACTTAGGTCATAGGAAGGAATATTTCTAGAAGATTTTAGTTGTCATTAGTTATCTTCTCTTTTGACAATTACTACATATGAACTTAGGTAACTGTGATTAGTTGTCTCATGTCATATGATTAAGAAACTTGTCATAATCCTATGACATCTTGCATCTCACCTTGGCTATATAACCAAGGGGTATCTCATTGTACAACACAATCATATTATTGACATTGAATACAATTTATTCTTGTCATATTCATGTCTCTCTCTTCTTGTGCTTTCCATTTAGTCTTAAGTTATTGGAAGCCTTAGCCAATTATAACAATGAGAAAAATGAATCTTATGGCATGACTAGACTATGTTTGGTGGATGGAAGGAAGTCTCTTGAAGGATTGAGGTATGAGAACATGTGTTATTCATTGATTTCAAAGAAGACTAGTAATCAAGAGATAGAGAATGAAGATCCACCAAAGACTAAATTAATAGATCTATTAGAAGAATAATAGGGTATCATATTAGAGAATCTACCAAATGGATTACTACTGGTATAGAGCATTAGTCATCATTAGATATAATACTAGGAGAAATTTTCCAAACATAGTGGTACATAGGATGAAACCTAGAGAAAATGTGGAGTTAAACTAAAAAATACAAGAACTATTGAAGAAATGATTAATCAAAGAGAGCTTAAACCCATGTGTGGTATCTTCTATACTCACACCAAAGAAGAATGGAGATTTGAGGATGCATATAGACTCAAGATAAATCAATAGGATTAAAATAAATTATAGATTCCAATTGCAAGGAATGGATGAAATTATGGATTATTTGAGTGGAGAAAATCATTTCACAAAGATTTACCTAAAGAGTGGATATCATCAAATCAAAACTAGAGAAGGAGATGAGTGGGAGACTAAATTTAAGACTAATGAAGGGTTGTATGAGTGGTTAGTGATTCATTTTGGATTGACCAATGAACTTATCACCTTCATGAGATTGATGAATGTAGATTTGAAGAAATCCTTAGGTAATTTTGTTATTATTTATTTGGATGATATTCTATTTTTCACTAATATTATGGAATACCATTTATGGCGCATTAGAAAAAGGGTTAGAGGTTGAGGGAGGAGAAGTTAATGATAAACATCAAGAAGTGTAGCTTTATGAAGACATAGTTTGTGTACTTGGGTTTTTTCATTTGTGCTGAAGGATTAAAGATGGACCCTAAGAATGTTAGAGAAATTGTTGAGTGGCCAACACCAGTAAACATTGGAGAGGTAAGATCATTTCATTGTCTACCTAAATTCTACTAGAAATTCATAAGGATATTTAATAGAATTTTCACACCCATGGTAGAAATAGTAAGAGGATATAGGGAAGAATTTAAGTGGACATCCAAAGAAAAAATAAGTTTTTAATTGTTGAATAAAAATGTGATAGAGAAACGGGTGTCAGAATTACTTGATTTTGATAAAGTATTTCAAGTTGATTATGAAGCGAGTGGAAATGCAATAGGAGCAGTGTTGAGTCAAGAAGGGAGACTAATAGATTATGTTAGTGCTAAATTTAATGATGCTAGAAGGAGATATTTAGTTGATGATTAAGAGTTTTATGCCATTGATTAAACCTTAAATAAGTGGAGACATTATTTTCGACCTAAGGAGTTTGTATTGTACATTGATCATCAAGCCTTGCAATATTTGAATAAAAGTTGAGAAAGAGACATATGATATGGGTTAAAATCTTATAGAGTTATTCATTTTTGTTGAAGGATAGGAGTGGTAAGTCAAATAAAGTTGTAGAAGCATCGAGTGGAAGAAGGAATTTGTTGAGAAAACTAAAGATAGGAGTACTAGGTTTTGAAAAGATGAAAAATAATTATGAGGATGATCTATATTTTTTTGAAGCATGAAATGAATGTAGGAGCCAATAATAAAATATAGGAGCAATGGTTGGATTATTTCATTGAAGAAGATATTTTTTTCAAGGGAAATTAGTTGTGTATTCCAAGGAGTCTAATGAGGGAGAATTTGAGTAAGGAGAAGCATATTGGAGGACTAGCAAGATATCTTGGGATAGATATAAGATAGTAGATTTGGTGAGTGAACACTACTTTTGGCTACAAATATATAAGGATGTTAGGAAGTATGTTCAAAGTTGCAAAAATTTTCAGTTAGGAAAAGGGATTAGTTAGAATATTGGATTGCATAAACCATTGAAAATACCAAAGAGACTTTAAGAAGATATAAGGATTGATTTCATTCTAGGATTACTAAGAACATAGAGAGGGTATGATTCTATAATGGTAATAGTGGGAAAATTTTCTAAGATTTCACATTTAATTCCTTGCAAGAAGACTAATGATGTTGTGCATGTTGTTGAGAGTGTGTGCAAGAATTTGAGTCCACTTTTTGGCCAAAAAGTGGAAGTGTTTTCCCTGATTTTCAGAATTTTTCAAAATTGACCTAAAATTTAAAGCACTTAAAGACTGAATCTTAAAAAAAATTGTAATATGAAATGTATTACTTAGATTCTAGTTTCCAAATATTTAATTTATTCTAATACCCAAATTACAAAAGTTCATTTTCAATAGGCATGTCTAAAAACCACTATTTAAAAGTCACTTTTTTTTACCATACCATACACGTGTAAGTCATCCTTATTTTGACCTAAATAATTTTATTTTGTGAATCCTTTTGGGAAATGATCTCTAACACATTGAAGAAAGTTCATGATATTTTTTTATAATTTTTTTTTAATATATATTTTTTTGTTAAATTTTTATTGGTTGTAATTGTTGTTTTGAAAAATACCACGTGTACGTTGTACATAAGATGACCTAAACTTATCATTTTTTTATTTTTTATTTTTCAAATTGAAAAGAATTGTCTAAATATTGTTCACATATACTTTTTTTATCATAAAATTAGTTTAATAAAAACTTATTAAAATAATAAAAAAACCTAATATTTTAGTTTTATGGACCAATTTCATAAAAAATAATTTGAAAAATAGATAAAATAATCTAATTTTCAAAATATTTATATATTTGGAATGTACAAAATATTATCTCAAATTGGTTTAATTTCATAAAAATAATTTTGAAAAAAGAAACATTAGCCATATTGACATAGTTATTTTTTTCTCTCAATATTGTCAATGACCTTGTACTTGTAGGTCCAAGGTTAAGGGTTGGGTTACCATTCCTTTTATAAGCCTAAATTAAAATGAGAAACATGAAATGTGATTTTAAAACCTTTTGGAATGAGCACCCACTTTAAAATGATTACCTATTCTAAGAAATGAATGGGTACCTATTTTAAAGCTAAAAAATGACACTTCCACTAAAAGTGGACTCAACTTCTTCCACTTACCCTTGACTTATTTTTCAAAAATATTGTGAGATTGCATATACTATCAAAAGAGTATAGTTTTAGATAGGGACACCAAGTTCATTTGCTACTTTTGGGGACATTGTGGAAGAAGATGAAGATAAACCTGAAGTTCAATTCAACATATCACCCACAAATAGAGGAAAAATAGAGGTAGTAAACAAGACTTTAGGTAACTTATTGAGATGTTTGGTTGGAGATAAAGTAGGAAACTGGGATATAGTTCTGCCATAACTAGATTTTGCATACAATAATTCAGTAAACTAGAGCATAGGGAAGAAACCATTTGAAATTGTGACATAGATACATCCCAGAGGAATTAAGGAGATTAGAGACATCAGTATGGAGGATAAGAGGAGTAAAAGTGTAGAATTTGTAGGATTCATGGAAACATTGAAAAGTCGGGTTCATAAACATTTGGAGGAAATGAATAGTAAGTACAAGGAGTAGGTAGATGAGAAAAGGAGACTTAGGGAATTTGATATTGGTGATGAAGTTATGGTATATCTTAGGAAGGAAAAGATTCTATTAGGAACATATAATAAGCTAAAGGTGAGGAAGTTTGGACCATGTAAGATTCCTAGGAAGTTTGATTCTAGAAATCAATATGAAGTGGAGATACTAGAGATAGTTAGTATATCACCTACTTTCAATGTTGTAGACATGTATGAGTACCATGAAGGAAATTCAAGTGAGAGTAACAAGTGGGATTGGAGAATTAGTTACCACATCAACCACTGAAGTAGATTGATAGATATTGGACATCAAAAATTGAAGGAGCACTAGGAGCAAGTAGTATAAGGAGTACTCAGAAAAATGTAAAGGAAGACCATTGGATGATTCATCATGGATTTATTAGGCTAAGGTGGACCAATTTTTTTTTGCTCTAGAGCCCCTGGAAAGTGACCAAGTCACTTTTCTTTCAATCCTAGGTGTTTGATGTAGGAGCATCCTTGATTGTAAAGCAATCATGTATCAATAAAAAAAAGTTATTTTCTTGCAATTTAGTCTTTATCTATCTCAAAATTTTATTCCGCATTATTTTGTGTTAATATTTCTCATCTCAAAGAACAATATATAGCTTCTGCATGATGTTTAAAACCTTGAAAATTGTTGCTCTATGCTTTGGGAGATAGAACAACCAATTTCCTACATGTTCCACTCAAGGAAACCTTAGAGATCTCAATATAAGGATTGAATGAGGGAAAGAGTTCAATAATAAGGTGCACTAGGGTGTGATTAAAGACTGAAGGGGTTTTCACCATGAGGCTAGGGTTTGGAAAGATAAGAAATGTAAATGATATGCAAACTTAAGTAAATGAATTATAAATGAACTAAAACTAGAAGAGTGAACTAAGAAAGTATAGAGGTGCACTTGGAAACTAAATAATCTTGAATGAGGGTCTAAAATCCTAAAAATATTGACTTCTAATGCACACTAGGACTCATATGTTAGGTTGGTAAATTTAGTCCTAGTTTAGGGTTTTTGACAAAAACTAGAATTTGGAATTGGCAACTCAAGTTATGCTAGGAATATCTAAAATATGGTACAGTGGGAATCATATGCCACAAGTGGAAATTTAGTCATAGTATCAAGCTGGATCTAAAACTTTGATATCCTTTAATGTTCTCTTGTAGCTTCCTTCCTAACAAATCTCTGAGTTTGAAACACTGAATTCCAACCTATAGGTGACATTTCATTATCTTGCATTGTGGATGACAACTTTGGCAACATGACAACCTTCTACAAAATTTCTCTTCAATGGAAATTTAACCTAAACCTAAAAATCACACATCAAAGAGAGGGAAAAATGTTTTTATTAGTGGATAGGGGTTTTCCTTGGTCAAGCACCATTTTGGTAATCAAACCTTGAAATGAAATCAAATAGAATTAAGGAATGATGAATGAACAATATGTAATGTTGCAACTCACAAAACCTTTGGAATAAATGCTTCTATCTTGTATGTAATGGCTAAAATGAATGTGCATCTTGACCCTTTCTTGAAGGATATGGATCTTGACTTGAATTCTTGCATAAATCACAAAACCCTACAACACAAATGTTAGCTCAAAAACAAACATGATACATGACTTTGACATGATGCTTGATTATGGAATAGTGCTCCAAAATTCTTGATAATCACTCTTGAATGCTCTTGAATTATTTATAATTATCTCACTTGAATGCTCATAATATCACTTAAATTGCTAGGAGAAAATATATGAAATGACCTTGTATTTATAATTGTTTATGTCAAATTTCTTGAACATACAACACTACAGGCTGACATTAGATCTAGGAGAATAAAATCATACCAATATTTTGAATTCAAATTAGATCCAAGATAACCAAGACACATATGCCAGTTGGGGCATATGAGTCCTAGTAGGCTAGGCTCAGGACACAAATTTCAAGAAATGTTTAGTTTCATGACAAATTCATGTTTAGGCCTTGAAACATAGTTGGGAACCATATGCCCAAGGTGTTGTATGAGTCAAAAATCACTAAATCTAGGCCATACAAACCAAAATCTTTAAATTATGAGTGATCAATTGATATGTGTTGGGATTATCCTTAGATAGATGCATTAAATAGGGCTTGTGGATGCAAAATAGGAACACATAAGGCATAAAGAAACCCAATTTTAGTAGGGAGGGCATATAAAAGTGTAAAAATGTAAAGAGATATATTTTTATAAACTACATTTAGGCCTTAATTTAGTGAGAGGAGAAAATTGCTTCAAATTCACACTAAATTCAACAAACTCGCATGAATATGGGTTCAAGCATACCAATGATAGTTAGATAGGACAACATTTATCAAGAGGGTTGTACAAGTCCCCAAGATCAAGATACTATGAAAAACCAACATAGGGACAAAAGAAAACACATGTAAATAATGTAAGAAGCAACAACAAGATACAAACATACACTACCAAAGACAAAAGGAAAGAAAAAAAAAAAGAAAGTGAGTGGATCAAGTTGCGACCATTTATCCCACATGATGTGGATCAGATCTAAGTTGTTTGTAAAAGAATGTTTACAAGTGCAACATGATGTCCACTATGCAAACCTAACACATGCTCACAAGGGCTAGTGGAACCTCAGGCCATCCACTAGGTGAGCCACCAACGAGAGACATACATGTGTGACTGGTATGTGCTCACATAGAAAAATAAGTGGCTATGTGAAATTCATGCCTAATTTTTCCTCTGAAACATACAACCATACACAATATATACCTTATAATAACTTTTGTAAGGTGCCACACAATAATAAAATTTTAGCTTCATATGCTTGAAACCCATGAACAAAAAAGATGGCTCCATAGGAAAGAAAAGTGTGTTATTAAAGGTGGCCATATAATAGATGTTGCAAATATAAAATAGTGTAAGATACATTCAAAGGATTTTTACTTAGTTCATGTAAGGTCCTAACTTAGGGAACATTGTGTCTAATATCTCAAAGAGAGGACCAATCGAAGACTAGAATATTTATAACTTAGGGGATGCAGTGTGTTGCATCAAGCCACTAAGAGGAATATAATATGCTAAGAGAGATCATGATCTTGAGGGACATCACATCCAATGTAACCACAAAGTGAAAGATGCATTGCATGAAGTAAGAATACTACACAATAAAACATGAAATGAAAAATAATAATGCTAATCTATTCCCCTACTTTAAAGAAATTTCTAAACACCATGTTGTGAGTAATTACTTTAAAGTACCAAATGATAAATGCTAAAAATAAAGAGGAAATGAGAGCTTATTTGGAAAGCACTATGCAAAGTTGTATGTTTCCAAATAAAGCTACATCATGAAAAGGGGTTACCCCCAAAATGAAATCCAAAAATCACACATAAGGGATCCACAAAGTTCGGGTTAGTATGTCTTTGCTACAATGTTGTTAGAGAGGTCAAAAATGACATCATTCCCCAAATAATCATGGATCAAGGAAGAATGACACAAACAAAGTGAAAAATAAAATAAAATTTGGATCAATGTGGAAGATACATAAATGTCCTATAACCTTGTGTCATTCCCAAAAGGAAAACACAAGACACAAAGATAATGGAAAATATTTTGGGTCAACATGGAAGAGACCTAAATATCTCAATGCATTATGTCACCCCAAAAAGGAAAACAAAAGACAAAAAAATAAAGGAAAATCTTTATGACAGAGAGAAGAATGTAGGTACAAATAGAGGAATTTCAAAAAGAGAGATACACCAAATATAATGGTATGGGGGAGATCATAGTATGCACATAAAATCACACACACAACGTGAAAAAGAAAATAATGCAAAATTCTAGTAAGGAACATGCGAGTCAACCTATAATAGGTCATTCACATCCCAATCATGTTCATTGTATACAAAAGGTGGAAAAATAGCCAAAGGGACAATAGCAAGTGTTGAACTAGGGGTATTACCAGGTTCAACACCCCTCCTAGGAGAATTATCATTTGAGCTCATAGAAGAGGAAAACAATGTATTCAATTCATTAGACACTTCTTCATCAATTTTAGCAACCTCATCATTGTCATCAAAGTTAATCAAAATGGGAGGTCAAATGATAATGTATAAAGGAGGATTTATCCCCTATTGTTGTATAAGATCTTTTTGTTGTGACAAAGAATGAGAATAATCATGTATTACCTCGATAAATTTTGGATGTTGATATTCTTTTTTGTTTTCTTTGTTTAACCTTTAAGCAAGAGCACAACATCTACACCTATGCTCTCTAGTATTTCTATTTTATTAGTTTAATTTTCAAGTTGAGTTTGTGTAAGATCAAGTTTATCAACTATAGGTTTCTTTTCTTACCTAAGGGGAGGAATAAATGGATCCATAGGAGGTTGTTCAACCACTTTCTCTTTAGCTTTGTAATCTTATTTTATATTAGGTGTGATGGGATTATTTTTGTTATCTCTTGGTCTTTTGTAGGATATAGGAAAAGTATCTATCTTAGGTCGGATTGATTACTTGGAATGTCTTTAGGTTCAATCATGGTTTCATCAAGGATAGGAGACTCAACCATAGGTTGAGGCATGTTTGTAAGGGATATTTTTTCTATGCATTTCACCTTAAAATTTTGGTAGGGTTTGAAAAATAACTATTTGTGCATGGTTTAATAGGTTACATAGGCTTGATCCAAAATAAATCTAATGAAAAGTTCCCACGGGAAGATAGAGGATTAAAACCACTATAGTGTAAAGTAAAAATCTCATTCTCAAATGGAAACTTTAATCATTTATGCATGACCAACAAGATATATTCCATGGAGTGTAGCCATGGATAATCAAACTTCACATAGAATTAATCTGACATCGAGATGATGGAGAATGAGACATCTAATTTTTTTGGTCCTATTTGTAAAGGAAGGGCAATCAATCCCATCACAAGGAAAGCAAAACCATTGTGCATTTTGATCCATGCTTTTGGTTGATCATATTTTTCTTGATAGAGTTCGTGCACAAGTAATAATTATTTAGTAATCATATTCTCTCCGTAGATGGGATCAATTAATATCCCATTAGTGGGATTTTTATTGATTCGGCCAACTATGTAAAAAGGACCATCAGGTGAATTTTTAATTATACCTTTAGATGAGAAAGCAATTCCAAGAGGCTTTTTGGTTGGGCCCTTATGAGGCTGAATTTAAATCACTTCGGCCATGTCATCCATAGGACTTTATTCATTACTATCCATAGGACTTATTCAATGGTATCCATGCTGTCATCATCTGTGTCAACATTCATCACATCATTCTTCTTAGTTTCACTAGCTTTGACAAATGAAATGCTATGATTCCGCATAGGGTTGGTAAAGATTTGAAAGTTTTTGTTGGGAGGGGCAATAGACTTATTTCCTTGATCATTAACAACTCCATTGTGAATTTGATCAGAATCAATGAGGTCTTGCACAAGAAGTTTAAAATGGTTACTTTATACACCTAAAATTGGCCTGGAGAAAATTAATTAAATAATAGTTATTTAATTAATAAACCTTTAAATTCTTCTACTTATAAATCAATTGCAAAATTTATTTATATAGTTCACTTTCTTAAATTCTATCTATCTTAAATCACTTTCTTGTTTTAATTAAATAAACAACTTTCATTAGTTAGTTTTATTTAATTAAATCCCTTTTATTAATTTTTAATTTTGTATTTGAATTTGAGCACATTTCTACTAACTTCTCACCTTCCACCTCATCATGTGTCTAATGAAAATAGATATTCTTATATTCAAATTGGCATTTATCTCAACAAATTATAACCAATTTGGAGACACTTGGCTCTTCCCTCCATTTGATTCCTCTCACACTTGGCAATGTGTTCAACTGAAGGGATCACTCTCCTTGATTCTCTCCAAATTCTTCACTTTTGACTGTTCATCTCTCTAGATCAAATTTGGACTATAGAATCCTGCCACATCAACTTATGCCTTGGAGAAATCTATAAATACAACCTTGTTTACAATATTTTATATAGAGAATTGAGCATAAGTACATTTTGCAAAAATTCCATTATGATCTTAGCATCTTAGCATTGATCATTTTAGCATTTACATCTTGGTATCATTTAGTTTAATCAATCATGGATTTAGCACTAGCTGCATCTTAATTTTTGTTATTGCATCATAGCATTTTAATTATCAATATCATAGCATTATCATAATATTTGTACAATAATCTACAACATACCATTTAGCATTCAATCATGTAGAAAGGTTTATTGCATTTCCAACATCTCATTTTTTAGGTTGTCATTTGAAAATTCTTAAGCATGCAAACAATCTAAGAGCCAAAATGATTTGAAAAATCCCCATAGATAGAGAACAATGGGATGACATTAGAGAGTATTTTTTATTTCAATTTGAATAGATTGTTATTTGAATTCTCTAATATAATGTTTCATTGATTGTGTTGTATTACTTTGCTTTATGCATTCACACATTTTAATACTCATATACATTTTGATGTCCACTGTGGAGCCTAGCCTCATTTTAAAATTTTTCTAGCAAGCTTTTGTTCACAAGTTTGATCATGAATTCCAATGTGGTGCACCTAAAGCATCTTTTAGTGCATCTGACTAGTCTTTTGGCACATCCAGTTCCTATTTTGACACATCCGACTACTCTTTTATCATATTCGATATCTATTTCAATGCATATGTGTGATCTTTCAACACATATGGCTGCTCTTCTGGCACATACATGACTTTGGTTTTCTATTTATGCTTTCTAGAATAGTGCATTTAGTCTCTTTTGTAGTGCATCCAATTAATCTTTTAGCGCATATGGTTTTTGTTTTGGTGCATTCAATTTTATTTTCAGAAACTCATCATTCTAGAAACTAATTGATGTCTCTCTATTTTGTAGGTGATTTAAACATTTTCAAAGACAATTATTTGAAACTACTAATGGTGTTTGTAGGGGCTGGAGTTAATTTTGTTTTCCTTTGATTAAATTAGGAATCTAGTTTAAATAAGACATTAATGAACCCATGCATACTATGCTTGTAAAGTGATAGGCCTATGCTCTCCCCTTCACTAGGTGACTAGAATGCCAAACTCACTCATTAATTTATTGAAATAACACCTTTGGAAGGCCTGCTATAGTGGGAAAAAGTAGCCACCCTATGGGAACAACCTAAGGGAATGACTAAAGCCATGTATTCTAACCCACTATAATCAAATGTGATTGCGAGGAAACTCCCAGTCAATGGTAGTGTGCATTGATAACCATCCCCAAAGACTTTGTCCTAAAGGTTGAGAGGTATTCTGAGGGAGTTTATCATTTTTCCACATTGAACAAAAACCCTTACTAAGAACTTTAAGTGTAGTAGCCAGCCAAGTCAGTTTCTAAACATTTTTAATATTCATAGTGCAAGAGGAGGGAAGAATCTACCCCATAGATACTCACCATATAACTACTAGGGATTACTGGCCAAAAATGGAGGATTCAAATTTGGTTAAGACCCAAGAAAGGAAAAAGCATGAGTTCCCTCTAGGGGGTGACATAGATGTGTGAGCTAATGTAGTTCTAAGATGTGGGCTATGATATTATAAATGACCTTTGAAATTAGAAAAGTGACTGATCTGTTTGCTATTGTTTAATACCTATGGAAATCAAAGGGGTCAAACCATATCCTTGAACATACACTTAATGTTTAGTTTATAGGGTGAAACAACTATTTTAAAACTTGATGTTGGTGTTTGAAATCATCAATTCAAGAGATAATGCATTTAAAAACACTTAATTGACATGGTTAACAAACAAGAAAACCAAGCAGGGTCAATGTTTAGAAGACCTTTCATCCAAAAAACACCCAATTCACTGAGTTGAAAATGGAGAAACCAAACAAACCTTTCAAAACATTGACCATCTCCAGCATTAGCTTCCTATTCCAATGCATCTGTCTCACTTTTCAATGCATACAACTCCTTTTCTATTGTAGATAGGCTCTATTTTAGCACATTTAGCTCACCTTTTAGCGCATTTAGCTCACCTTTTATCACATTTAGCTCATACTCTAGTGCATTTGGATTCTATTTTGGTGCATCCATCATACCTTTCAGCACATTTAGGTCATATTTTGGCACATTTAATCCATCTTCCAGTGCATCCACAATTTGTTAACACATTTACCTGATACTCCAATAGAACTAGGTTGAAATATTTTTTAGATAATGTGAACCATACTTGGAGGCTATCTAGTGCATTTGTAGCTTGTTCTAGTGTATTAACCTCATCTTCTAGTGCATCTGGTTTCTTTTCTAGCTCATTGGATTCATCTCTCAACACATTTAGTCCATGTTATGGTGCATTTACCTTAGTTTCCAGCACATCAATTTTCTATTATAATGCATATAGAGGGGCAATCTAGTGCATTGGCTTCACAAGTATGTGCAAGATCATGATGGGCCAAAAAGTGGCAATATTATGGGTATTTGTAGGGTATGTGGCTAATAACTTTTTTTTACCCAAAATTGATGAAACAAAAAGAGTTTTTAGAGGAGATTCTTAGCTTTCCATGAATATAAATTATTCTTTAATTTGAATTTAATAAATAATTATCATTCATTTTGTATTAGAATTACGACGAAAGTCCTGATCGATAGGCTGATTGAAAAACCTCTATAACTTTCAAATGGTATCATATTTTTTGAATCTAAAACATGCATCACATTTTATGCTTCACATACTATCGGATTAAAAAAATAAAAATTAAATTTCATGAAGTTTTGACCATGTTATGGTGGTCAGACATACAAGTTTTTTATATTTTTTAAAATTTGTAATAAGAAAATAATAACTAATTATTTACTTGGAATAAAATTACAAAAAAATATGCATCACATTTCGACATGAGTCCTCTACTTATATATAAAATATTATAAAAAAATATTATCATTTTATTATGGTTTGGGTGGTCAGACAGACACCTACTTCTTATTTTTTCCCTAAAATTTAAGTACTACTGCATTGAAATTTCAAATTTTCACCAAATAGATTTTATTTATTTTTAAATAAACCTAGTAGTTTAGAAACTACATTCAATTTTCTACAGATTCAATTGTTACATATTTTTGAAATAATATAGATAACTTATTCAAATTCTTATGTCAAGTTGCCTAACACTGATTTTTCTGAATTCTTTTCCACTTAAGGGCATGTTTTTTCCATGATGATCCTGCACATATCCTCACCTTTCAGTGCATTGAGCACATATTCTAGTGCATCTAGGGTCTTTTCTAATGCATTTTTCATAACTTTTAGCGCATACAATTTTCTATTCTAGTGCATCTAGGGTACATTCTAGTGCATCCAGTCTCTATTTTAGCACTTCTATGCCATGTTTTAGTGCATTTGGTCCTTGTTTTAGTACATCCAACTGATTTACAAACAAAGAGCTAATTTGAATATTTGTCAGACAATTAACATAAGATTTAGGGCCATCTTTTTCTAGAACATAGATCATTCCTTATTACCATAGTAGGTTGAACTTGAAGAAACTATATTTTACAAGTGAATTATTTTAACTAAACTTGGATCAAACCATCTTAAAGTGCCTAAATAATCAAACCTATCATCTGATTGCTAGATGAGTTTCATCATCAAGATTTACCATCCTTCATCATGAAACAAATGTTGCACAATCAAACCCACCTTAGTCTCATCAATAGAATCCATCATTCTTTTTGACTTAGGAAATCTCCTTAGCACTTGTAAACAAAGATCAAAGTATTAGTAAAATTTTATCACTTGTATTCCCATTTTAACAAGATCTCAAAAGTAAAAACTCAAAGAGAAGGAAATTAAAACACAAACCACCATGGTAGAAGCAAAATAAAATACCTTTCATAGATTCTAGCAATTTGAAATTGATAAAATCACTCATGAAGACATTCAAACAGCTCAACAAGACCCCAAGTTCCACAAATTCATGGAAAAGGTTTTAGAAAAAGATGGAGAAAAATAATTTTTAATGCTAGCAAACTAAGGTGTGCAACTTCCCCATAATTTTGACATCAACCAATTGAAAGGAACTCCCAAGAGGACAGAGGATGATTCATGAAATATTGATCCAATGAATTCTTTGATCCAACAAATACAAAATATTCAAACATAGATTCAAGAGATGCAAAGAGGAACCACAAAAAGATATTTTTTGCAAGATATCTACCCTTATCCCTTTGATAGAAGCTTGAACATGATACCATTTTTTCCAAATTGTGACCTCCCAAAATATGACAAGTACAATGGTAAATATGATCCTATAGATCATGTAAGAGAATTTCGCACCATGAGCTTGGATTTTTCACGTGAAAAGACCTATTTGATGAGATTGTTTCTAGGGTATGTCAAGGATCATGATGGACCAAAAAGTTGCAATATTATGGGTATGTGTAGGGTATGTGGCTGACGACTTTTTTTTACCCAAAATTGATGAAACAAAAAAGGTTTTTAAAGGAGATTCTCAACTTTCCACCAATATAAATTATATTTTACTTTGAATTTAATAAATAGTTATTATTCATTTTCTATTTGAATTATGACTAAAATCTTGATTGATAGGCTGAATGAAAAATATCTATCGCTTTCAAATGGTATCACATTTTTTGAATCCAAAAATATGTGTCACATTCTATGCTTCACATACTATAGGATGAAAAAAAATTGAATTTCATAAAGTTTTGACCAAGTTAAGGTAGTTAGACATACAAGTATTTATATTTTTTAAAAGTTGTAATTGAAAATTTATAATTAATTATTTACTTGGAAAAAAATTACAAAAAAATATGCATCACATCAGGACATGAGTCCTCTACTTATATCTAAAATCTTATAAAAAAATATTATCATTATATTTTGGTTAGGGTGGCTAGACAAACACCTACTTATTTTTTCCCTAAAATTTAAGTACTACAACATTTAAATTTCAAATTTTCACTAAATAGATTTTTATTTTTTTAAATAAACCTAGTGGTTTAAAAACTACATTCAATTTTCTAAAGATTCTATTCTTACCTATTTTTGAAATAATATAGATAACTTAGTCAAACTTTTATATCAAGTTACCTAACTTTGTTTTTTCTAAATTTTTTGCCACTTAAGGGCCTATTTTTTCCATGATGATCCTACACATACCCTCCATGAAGTTTTGGTGGCCATTGTGCATGGAATGATTTTAAAAACTCCACTTGGTATTAGATCCTTTGAAGAGCTGGTCAATAAATTTATCACTCAATACTCATACAACATCTAACATGAGATTACCATGCAAGATATTTCTAGCACAAAATAGAAAAAGGTTGAATCATTTCTCATGTTTTTACAAAGATGGGGAAGATTATTTGCTAGGTATCCTAGTCTGATACCTGAAAAGGAAAAGATGGAAATTTTCATTGAAAATATAAATGATGAGATGATCTATAGACTCGAATTGCAATGGCCACCAAACTTTGAGAAAATGATTGAAAATGGACTTAAAATTGAGGAAGCCTTTGTTAAGAGAGGAGTCTTCAAAATCTACAATGAAGGAAACAACTCAGAAAACTCCTCTAATCATTATAAAAATAATGAGAAACCCAAATTATGGCAAAGAAACAAGAATGCTGGTAATGATGGTGTAGCTAAAATGCATAATGCAAAACCAACCTTTAATCTATTAAGAATTACACCCAAGACCAATCAAAACAATACTAAATCTAAACCACCACTATATCGAACACCATCAAATCAAAGAAGATTTACAGCTTTGGGATAGTCACTTGAATCAACATATTAAAAGAGCTTCTTGTAGCCAAGTGTATAACATTACTAGAGGCATGAGATTGGGAACCAAGAGTTAAACCTTCATGGTGGAATGATGCACATTATTGTGATTTTCACAGAAACAAGGTCACAAAACAAACAATTTCATGCAATTGAAACATTTGGTGCAAGATTTAACAAATAGAAAGGAAATATGAATAGAAGGACCTCAAAAAAATGTTGATCATGGAGCATTCAAGAGCCCTTTACCAAACTATGAAAAAGGGGAATGCTCTTCATCAAACACCAAAGGGAAAAATGTAAACTATGTCTATTATTCTACCATTCTTCACATTGAGGGGGTTGATGATCAAACTATTGAAATTGAAACCAAGGATAAACAAAATATTATTGTAGCTAATAATCAAATTAATGACATCACAATTGAGCATGAACAAAACACTGTTATAGCTAATGATCAAATCAATGACCTCAACATCACATCAAACAAGACATGGCTACAACTGATAATAAAATTAATGTCACTAAGTCAAATACAAACAAGACAACATTCCAATAAATGAAACCACAAGAGCTCAGTCTAAGTATGTATTGAAGGGAAGTACATCTAAAACACCCGCTGCCTTGTCAAATCAATACAACATTTTAGACCAATTGAAAAAGACCCCAACTCAAATATCCATATTGGAACTTCTTAAAATTTCACCATCCCACAAGGATATTCTAGAAAAGGCTCTAGTGGATACCATCGTACCTACTAATTCAAAAGTTTGTCAGTTCCAAGCCATGGTGGGACATTTGACTACACCTCATTTCCTATCATTTTCAAAAAATGATGTTGCATCCCTTACTCACCCACACAACGTAGCCCTTCATATTGAGGTTATCATTCATAAACATTTGGTCAAATGCATTCTAATAGATGGATGATATGGTCTAAATATATGTACTTTAAATATTGTCTGTAGGATTCTTAGAAAATACAATAGATGCTAGAAGAAAGGTCACTATCAAAGCATATGATGATGAAGAAATATCCTCACAAGGTCTGATTGCCTTGCCCATTCAAGTGGGACCAATCCAAAAATATATAGTTTTCCAAGTTTTGGAAAAGTATTTGACATATAACATACTCTTGGGTCAACCTTGGATCCATGAGATGCAAGCAGTGTTGTCAATGTATCATTAATGTTTGAAATTCCCCTTCAATGTACAAGAGATCACCATTTTAGTTGATTCCAACAATCCTCAGTATTGTAATATTCTTAAGACAGCTCAAGATACTTTTGTACCACCCAATAGGGAATCCATCACTCCTAGTTCATCAAGAAATGAAGTTCAAATCAATTCTTTGTCAAATCAGCCTAAGAAAAAGGTCTTCTCAAAGGATAAAGGTAATGGTGATTCTACTTTGAGCAACAAAATTCAAAAAAATTATTTGTAAAAACTATTTGAGAACAAATTTTAGTTGAAGGATAAAGGAATGGGTGAATATTCTTTTGAGCAGTCCTTATGTCTATCAAAACTACTACCTTCTCCAACATCATGTGGGTAACCATCAACAATAAGACAACAATCCTCACAACCTATTACACTCTTTGATGGTAAGTTTGAAAAAGTACGAACCCTAGTGGATGAATTTGGAGATAAGGACATTCTAAATTGGTTGTACAAAGATGAAGAAGCATCACAAATGTCAACTTCCAATGTGCTAATAGAGCCATATGGAAAATGGTTTACAATCCTAGAGAAGATGGGATATGAAGGAAAAGGTCCTATCGGCAAAATAAAAGGTGTCATGGAGCCAATTCAGCCCATCACAATGAATGCCAAAGACAAGACAAGGCTAAGATATAGAGAAGAGTCAAAAGATGAAACCAAGAAATAGATTTGTGAGATAGTTCCAAAACATACTCCAATGAATATGAATGGGACTCACTATTTGAAGAATCTTGTCAAGACAAAGAAGTTGGTGATATATAGGTATGCACCCACACATATGGAGGGACAAAGTTCAAGGTCTAGACCACTTGAATTTGGATCATTGCATATCAATGACTCTAGTGAAGATGATAAGACATTGAACAAGAGAGATTTGTGAGAAAATACTCCAATTGTGAGATAGTTTCGAAATAGACTCCAATGAATATGAATGGGACTCACTATTTGAAGAATCTTATCAAGATAAAGAAGTTGGTGTGATACACAGGTATGCACCCACACGTATGGAGGGACAAAGTTCAAGGTCTAGACCACTTGAATTTGGATCTTTGCATATCGATGACTCTAGTGAAGATGATGAGACATTGAACAAGATAGATTTGTGAGAAAATCCTCCAATTTTGAGATAGTTTTGAAATAGACTCCAATGAATATGAATGGGACTCACTATTTGAAGAATCTTGTTAAGATAAAGAAGTTGGTGTGATACATAGGTATGCACCCACACGTATGGAGGGACAGAGTTCAAGGTCTAGACCACTTGAATTTGGATCATTGTATATCGACGACTCTAGTGAAGATGATCAAAAACTGAACAAGATAGATCATTCAGAGGAGAGTAACATCATAAACCTTGACATTGCTATCAAACACTTTGAAAACATTGCCATCATGAAACTCACCCCTTTTGACCTCAACCAATCTAATGATTCTTTACCATTGGTACATCCTAAACTAATTGACTGGGAACAAACTGAGCTACTTGATATCCCTACCATTATAAATGATGATGCCATTGTGAACTTCCTTTGTTCTAACAATCCCAAAACAAGTTCCACTAATGAATTTCATAACAAAGTTTTTGACAAGGGGAGTGCCAAATCTCTTAGTTGCAAAATGAATATAAAAAATTGATCTAATGGTGAAAACCATTTAATTGCAGTATTAGAGCACAAAAAGTAGAAATAAAGAGTGCATCCAATGGTGAAAACCTCTCTGAGGCACCAAAGGATGGGAGATTTGACACTCTTCCTAAGTACTATCATTAGAGATCTTTAGTATTGGTGGAGCCCACACAATCAATCAACATTGGTATAGCTGAAATAGTCAAGAATCTACATCTACCAACATCCATGACAAAGGAAGAGAAACCAAGCCTCACCAAATTATTTGAAGAGAGACAAGTCAAATTTACTTGGTCCTACTTTGACATGCTAAGGATAGATCCAGATCTTATAATGCATCATTTATCACTACCCCCTGGGGTGAAGCTAGTGAAGCAAAAATTGAGAAAAATGCATTTGCATATCACCCTCCTAGTGAAAGCTGAGTTGAAGAAACTATTAGATGTAGGATTTATCGAACCAATTTATTATGGTGAATGGATCTCAATCATAGTACCCATTTCCAAACCAAATAATAAAATCAAGATATGTACAAATTTCAAAGATCTTAACAATACTTTTTCGAAGGATGACTTTCCTTTTCCTAGCATAGACATCATTTTGGATTTAAGAATATGTCATGCAATTATATCACTTAGGGATGGATTTTTAGGCTATAATCAAATAAAAATTGCACTAAAGGACTAAGAAAAAACTACTTTCACATGCCCGGGGGGTATATTTTGTTGGAATGTTATGCCTTTTGGGTTAAAGCAAGAGACACCTATTAGTGTGTGATGACCACAATATTTCATGACATGATGCACACATTCATGGAAGACTATGTAGATGAATTGAGAGAAAAATCATTCAAGGGAAGGACATCTAGAAATATTATTTAAAATATTTACTAGGCTAGAAAAGTTCAATGTGCATCTAAAACCAAAGTAGTATTGGCATGGTGTGATGGTTTATAGGTGGCATTGTTGTTCTTGCCACCAAGGTTCAAACCCCGTTGGGGTTGAATGGTTGTATCCAGTTCATAGCTTCAGTGAATTGTTGTTTGTAAATTTTGGATAATTATGTGAATAATTTATTTAAAATAAATATGTAATGTGAGGTGCAAGAAAAGTTGCAAAACAGGAATTAAAGCTATAAAAGAATAAAAAGACAGTGTGAGCCAATAGGAATTGAGAGTTGGGAAAAAGCTAGTTTTAAAGAATTGATTTTTCTTTTAATCTTGGATTTTTGGAGAGCTTTGAAGAGATGAGCAATATTTTATTTAATTATGAATTTTTGAGAAGTTTACACACACACACAGAAGATCAGAAAGTGGAAGTTTCTCAAGGGATTGTGAGTTCGTTTTGGACTAAGAATTGGGAATCGAGCTCGAGGGCATCAGAGTCAAGCAGACATCTTCAGTTTTGCATTGGACTCCAGGTTCCTCTCGTTGTCTTTTTTCTTGTACCCTTTTTCTGTTATCTGTTTGTTTCAGAAAAAGAAGAAAAATAAACTTTGTTAAAATGGTTTTTGTGAATATAAAAAACTTCTGTTGAATTGAAAACTAGGGCAAATTATTAGACTAGAAAACAAAGAAAATCATAGCAACTATACTGTCCAAATTTTGTCAAATCAAGAACCCCGATCTTCTGAAACATACAATCTATCAAAATAGGATTTTAGAAAAAGATGATTTAGTTATTGAAGAAAATAAAATTTTGGGGTTTTCTCAGTATTTTAATATATAATGGATCTGTGTTATTGCTCTGTAATTTCTCTGTTTTTCTTAACATTTAAGAAAATATGTTTCTCTGTATTCTGTCTCTGTTTGTTTTTTTTATATTTATGAAAATAATATATATATATATATATATATATATAATATATTTATATATATATATATATATATATATATAATGTTTTTATATCTTACTGTTTTCTGTGTCTGTGACTAGAAAAATTATTCCTCTGTAATTTTTAGATGAGTATATTCGAGATAGATATATATATATATATACAAATTTCGTATATATATATATATACATATTTATTAATTTAAATGTTCTTTGTACAGTAATTTACATACATTCGAGATTATGTTTAAATCAAATTCTATTTTTATTTTGGCCGTATTGGCCGACCGAATCCGTGCCCAGACGGACGAAATTTTAATGTTATAAAATTTCTTTTAAAAAATAAAAAATAAATAAAAAAAATGTATGAATTTATTGGGGGAGGCTAGGTCGGCCTAAGACGTACCCATCCCCCTCCCTTTCCCCTGCACACGGTAGCCCGCGGACTGTTGCCGCAGTCCTAAGGACTACTGGGTGCAATCCGTAAGGACTGCCACATCAGTCCTTTGGACCGCTGGCCACGGCAATCCCTTGGGACTGCGGGCGTACTCTGTACGCCTGGCAGGGCAGCGACTGTGGTTCTTTTCTTTGTTGATTTTTTATTTTATTTTATTTAAAATATATATATATAAATATATATATATATATAAATATATATATATATATATATTTTAAAATATAATTTTTTTTATGTATTTTATTTTTTTTTAGAAATGAAAATTAAGATGATTTAAATTTAGATAATAGTTTATTTCATTTTATATATGTATATGTGTATATAATTTTATGGCATATATATATATATATATTTTAAAATATAAATTATTATTGTATTTTATTTTAAAATGGATTATAATGTTAATTTATCATATTGTGTGGATGTAAATTTTGTCTCGGATTTTAAAATATGTAATTTTGTTATAATTAAGTAAAAATTTTTATTTATTTTAAAATGGGCATTATTTAATTTATCGTTTTGATTAAACAAATGTGATAGACAAGATTTAGTCTGTAATTGTGATTGTAGGAGACAACCATATCGAGTTATTTAAACAGAGAATGGAAAACAAACTTACTGGTGCAACCTTGTATTGTGATGTGAATTTTCCTGTTATGCCTTATGTTTTTCTTTACTGCTTTTGTTGTCGATGTGGGAACCCTATCGTATTTTAATCCTGTTCCAGAGGCTTGTGATTTAAAGTGTATTATCCTGTTTATGCTTTTTGAGCGTTATTGGGGTTATGTTAGGAAGGGTTGGACGGGTTTGCAAGTTTGTCGCTTATGTGCAGTTGCGAGATGGTTAATGCCTCGTGTATTGGATTTTGGTTTTATGACTTATATGTGTTAGTCCAACCCTTGCTTGTTTTGAGATATGTTAGGGGTCATAGGAGGGAGAGTGGCTCTTCATGGGCGCTGGTGCCTCGGATGAGGAAGGGCCAGGATAACCCACGAAAGAGTAGTAAACAAGTGATAACCTAAACAATAGATTTAGGGGTTGGGTAGTTTAAACACACAAGATAATAAAACTTTGAATTCCTCGGCTATGCATTAGGGCTACCTTAGACTAGTGATAGACTGAGAAGGCTGTGGTCGGCATAGTCATAGTCTCGTCTTCACGAGAGACTATTGGCTCCGCATCAGCTACCCTATGGTGCTGGCGCCTCAGTTAGGAGGAAGGGCCAGGAGATCCATAGATGGGTGCCGGCGCCTCAGTTGGAGGAAGGGCCAGGAGAATCCCATGAGAGCTATGCGATGAAACTCTCCACTTGACACCCTTGTGCTTTGTTATTGTTGCCTCTGGATGTTATCTCTTTATGATGTTTATTTAAATTATTGTGAATTGATTCTTGATTGTTAAGTGATAGTACTTCATGTTATCGTGATGAGTTCTTGGCTTAATCTTTTCATGTGATTTGTAAATTTGATGGTTGTTCTTTGTAAGTTTTGAGTTGTACTTGTTTTATATCATATTGTGGTTGAGTCGGTAGACATTCATGGTCGGGTTCACTTCCTCGTCACCTCTGAGCACGGGGGGTGAGTTACTTCGTAATTCACATGGTTGGGTGGAACATGCTCCACACCCGTTGGGTTCCCCATCAGCATCTTGTCTTCTCAGCTTTCCGCAGTGGAGTTGTACTAGTGATCAGTTGTACTTCATGTTCATTATTCTTGTATCAATCCCCATGTTGGGAAATTCAATGTAATTCATGTATCAAAGAAAATTGTAATGTAATATTATTTCAATGATGTAATAGTTAGGTTTGATTTGGATCTTGTTAAAAGATTTATCATGGATGTAATTATGCGATGTTGTCATACTCGCATCATGGCTATCAGTTGTATCATTGTATATGGTTTTCATAAATTAGATGGTTATGTTGTTTACGTTAGCTTTATTTTGTTTGGTGGTTGCAATGTAACCTCGCGTGCCCCAGAGAACCAAGTGTATTAATGTTATGTGTTATGCTATGTGATAATGGTTTAATGTTGTTACATGTTACTTTCATTATTAAAAAAAAAAAAATTATTCGCATTAAGTGTGTGTTCTCTAGGGTTTGCACGACGGGCGTTACACTCTTAGGATATATAATCTTAGGTAAAGGCATTGAAGTAGATCCAATGAAAGTAAAAGCCATTATGGAAATGCCTCCTCCTAAGAATATCAACCAACTTAGATCTTTACAAGGAATATTTCAATCTATCAAAAGATTCATCACACAATTAGTGGATAAAATTCATCCTTTTACTCACTTGCTACACAAGAATGTTTCCTTCAAATGGGATGAAAAATGTGAAGATACTTTCAATCAATTGAAACAATATCTAACTTGTGCATCTATCTTGGTACCATTGACAAAAGGAAACCTACTTCTACTCTATATTGAATCTAGAGAAGTATATTTGGGAGCTTTATGAGCATATGAATTGTATGATGGTAAAATCTACATTTTCTCAAAAAAAAACAATACACTTTAGCATAGTTAGTTAAAAACAAAGCAAATAACATCATCTCTATGAAATAATACATCAATGTTTTCCAAATGCAAGAAAATGACAAAAGTAAGCTAAATAAACATATGAAAAACATGAAGTATGCTTATCTCATAGTGGATTGGTGCTATTGTAGAAAATAGCCCTTTCCCAATCCTTGCTTAAGCTCCATGATATGAAAATGATATGTTAATGATAAAGATGATGAATGCAAAAAATCAGTTCTCCATTGAAGAGAGTGACCTTGCATGATATTGTGGATGAGATACAAAGATTGTGGAGATTGTGGAGAATTTGATCAAAGATGAAGCTCTCTATTTATAAAATGCTTTGATGAGAGAAATAGCCAAATGGATGAATGTTGGACAAAGATTTATCTAATGAGATTAGGCCACTTGTCAACTTGTGAGTGGTTGAGGATTGTGCAAGATTTGGGAAATGTGCCCAAGAGGGGGAAATTTTGAATTTGAATTATGAGTAAATGCTGAGTTTGACTTATGAAAGGGACATGTAAAAGACATGTAAAGCCTCATAAATGCTTTGTTGGGTGTACATGTACACTTATTTTTGAATTCAAATTTGAGGGAAGATGCCATGTTGAGTGAAAATGTTGATTTAATAAATCAATAAATTGATTTATTTGTGCAAGTGGGGGTATCTAGAGGATGCAAGTGGTTAGGATTAACATTTAATCATGGTTAGATTAGTTTAATGATGATTAGGATGATTTGACCAATTTGACTTGATTTAGGGATTTAAATCAAATCAAAGGGAGATGAATGATGATTTGAGATTTAATTAAATAAATGATTGGTTTATTTAATCAAAGAGGGAATGATAGGCTTAAATTAAATAAAGTTAATTTATTCAATTTAAGTGAATGACCTTAGGAGATTGAAATTGATTTACCTTGATGAATGGACAAGTGTTAATTTGATCGAATGCACAATGCTAATTTTTTGTGTCTACATTTTTCCCCTCTTTGAAGCAATGTAATGGTTGCGTTGGTTCAAAGAATGAACTTGCCGTGATCAAAAATAAAAAAAATTCTAATTTTTTGGATGCCCTAGCAGAAAGAAGTATATTAGTACATTGCCCCCTTGAGAGATCGAGCAAAAAGATTCCATTTGAGGGTCGATCTCACGATAAAGAGGTTCAAGATGGATGGTTATGGATGATGGTGCAAATGAGATGGTTGAGATGGATGGTGTGATATGCTATGATTATGCAAATGTATGATTTGTATGAGATGCTTAGACTAACAGATCTATATTATGATGATGAAAATGCATGAGAGATGATATACCAACTACTGATGGTTTGTGGATGTAGGATGGATGCATGATGGATGCATTGGTGATGTTATGTTAGTGTGGAAATGAGACAATGACAAGAGGATCCAAAAAGTCCATGATCTATCGAGACTTTATTAGAGATGATGATGATGATAGATGATGTTGATTTACTTATCAAGGATTGGTATTTTAAAAGGGCTACTT
This sequence comes from Sequoia sempervirens, assembly GCA_007258455.2. NCBI lineage: Eukaryota > Viridiplantae > Streptophyta > Pinopsida > Cupressales > Cupressaceae > Sequoia > Sequoia sempervirens. The sequence continues at coordinate 4,181,506 of VDFB02271358.1, forward strand.
ACCTTATGTTTGATAACACATGTAGATACGATGCATCAAGGTATAAAGAACTAGGATGGAATTCTACCTAGTGTGATGGAATTTGACTCAAAAAATAGATAGGAGTATTCTTTTTCACACTTGACATACGAAAACCTTGCTAGGATGTTCCTAACAAAGCAAGTATTCACAAAGTTATTTTACAAGAACATCCAACAAGCATAGCTGAAAAAAGATAGCGATCGTTGCCCCATTCCTATCTGTCTAAATTCTTCATTTGGATATAATCGAGAGGTCCTTGGAATGAGCACAATAAGATAAATCAAAAGAAAAGATCAAGTATGCAAACAACCCAAAGTTTTTCATATTGCTAGCCAAAAGGATGTGTTTTGATAGGATAAGAATCCAAAGCGATATCCAAAATGATGCCCATTGTCGGAATGATATATCCTAGGACATGCATTGTATAGGATGATGATGGTTTGATAAGTTGATTGATAGGCTGTTGATATAAAGTTGATTGACATGTTTGAAAATGATCAAGAGTTTGATTTTGTTTTAAAGATTTGTTGTTTTCTTTTGATTTTACGATTGAAGCTTTGATTTTGCCAATTGTTGTGATTGTTTCTTATTTTTTTTCCAAAGGATGAAGGTGACGATCAGTTTATTATAGATGATTGATTATTGTGGGTACAAGCGAGTTGAGACAAATGGATTTTTTCAAATATTTGGATGTTTTTGATGTTTTGAAATGTTTTGAGGCTATTTTTGATATTTATGGATTTTTCAAATGCTTTGATTTTGATATTTGTGATGTTTTGGGGTTTTGTGTTTTTCTGAATGTTTTTGGATTTTGTGTGATTTTTTGAATGTTTTGGATTTTGATGTCTTGGGGGCTGATCAAAGATTAGCCTTGCTTATGTTTAAGCTCAGAGACGATGTAGTTTGGATGCCATGTTTTTCATGTTTTCTATTTTTGACTTGTTTTTGGATTTTGATATGTTTTGAATGTTTTTGGATTTTCTTTTTTTCTGATGTTTTTGGATTTTTGCATGATTTTGATGATTTGGATATGGATATGTCTGACGATATCAATTTTCTATTTGGGATTTTATTGAAGACCAAGCTAAGGCTAATTGATCGAAAATATGGATTGATGATGATGATAACATTGTTGAGGATACACAACAATGGAAAGATTGATTGATCAGGATTGATGACGATAACATTGTTGAGGATGCACAAAAATCAAAGGATTGATTATGATAACATCGTTGAGGATGCACAATGATGTCCTAAGATGATTTTTTTGATTGGATTTGATTGATCATGATTGATGAAGATTGGCGTTGGAACAAAAGTTGTTCAAATGATTTGATGTGACGTTTGGCGTCCAACTTAGATGCAACTGATAGTGATTGTTTGGATTGATGTTCGAAAAAAGATGAAGACTAATAAGGAACATCTTATCAAAATATGCCATGGACTAGTGATTTGGCTTCTGGATCACAAATGCTTTGACCAATTTGATTTCATGTTTTCCAATGTTTGGATCACCACATAAGCTGGAGGATATAGATCAAGATTTATTCCCCAAGCAAGATGTAAATATCTACCCCCAATGTCTAGCAATGTATGTAGTGCCATGGGTGGATGCTCAAATAAGTGTATAGATGGATGGATATGGCAAGCATGCAAAGGATGCCAAGGATTATCTTGTGATAAGATAAGCTATTCAGATAAATAATGCTCATTTGGATAATGCTTCATGGCTCAGATAATGTTGCATAGGATAGGATCAATAAAAATGCCCCATGCTAAGATGTTTACCATAAGGAATTGTAAAGCATGCCCCAAAATTTCATCAAGATCAAGATAACTTGGATGATGGATGCCAATGGATGAAAATGGATCAGATCAATGAATGGAATGCTCGATTTATTATGGATGGGATGAGATGCTTTCACCTGAACTAGTGCACATAGATGCTCGATTCTACACATGATGCCTGTTTTGCAGGTTTTCATCATGGTCTTGCCCAAAGTGCCATTGTAGTGTTTTTCACTAGAGGTTGATTTTTTTCTTTACTATTTTTAGCTCTTTTTCTATTTTTATTTTTTTATTTTCATATTTGTTGATTTTTTTTAATTTTTCTAAAATATTTTAAGCACATACTAAACCACCTTGTGATGCTAATGTAGATGCCCCTGTTATAATGTGCCATCGATATCCTGCTTGAAGAAGTTGCTTTGCTAAGATGTGCACACTTGAATACAACTTTTGAGATCCCTGATCTGCTTCGTCGATACCAGAGTTAACTTTATGTTTGTTCGCACATCGCGATAAAGTCCCTTCTAAATCCTTATGATGAAGGGTCGTTGCTAATACATGGTTAATGTGAGAATTGGATATCATGCGTGGAGGTGTGGATGGAGTGTGTTTAGGAATAAAAGATGGATTGGTTGGCAACTTGGAATCTTTGACTCTCCAAACTTGGGAAGATGAGCAATGATGGGTGGATACGAAAGTGTGTGTGGAATTAGGACCAACTACTTAATACAACTTTTATGTTGCTTGAAAAGCCTGCTTTTGCTTTTGTGGACATGTAATATCCCCCTATTCTCACCTGGGATGTGCAGGTAGTCTGGCTAAAGAATCAGAAGAGGAAGATGGGACAAGAGCTTCTAATGGTATTTTATATGTTGTGTTTGAATTAATTAAATAAGGGTAATATTGTTATTAAAATGTTAGATTAAATTGTATTTAAATATTTAAATGTTTTATTTATTTTTAAAAAGTCATGAGTTTATTAAATGATAATTAAAATATTAAATAGTGTTTATTATTTTAATTAATTATTTTATTGAGGATAATTGTTAGAATAAATTATTTAAATTAATTAGATAATGTGTCTTGCAAGTAAAGCTTGCAAAAGCTGATTAAAACAAAAAGTATTGAAGAATAGAAAAATAAATAAATAAAAGAATGAAAAAGATGAAAGAGCGAATGTGATTTGATATCTAACTGAAAAGCTTGCTTTTAAAGAATTAAATTCTTTTATTCTGGATTTTTGTGAGTTTTTTGAATAAATTGGAATATCTTTTATTTAATTAAGAATTTTGTGAGTTTTTTCACACACAGAGATTTTATGGAGACAAGAATTGAAAAAAAAAAGAATTGTGATGCCTTTTTTTTAATCTTCTGAAGTTTTCAAAAGGGATTTTTCCATTCTTTTATTTTGGGGAATACTTTGAAAAGAGTCGTGGGATTTAGGATTTGAATTCAAGATTTGAGCACGGTTTTCTGAAGAGGAGATTCGAAGTAGGAAGGAAAAACTCATCGTAGAGGCCATCGGGAACAAGCAAACATCATTAGATTCTCAAATAAGTGTAGGACTCCAGGTTCTTTATTTTAAATGTTTATTTAAATTGTGTTGTTAAAATATTGTCTGTACAAAATTATAGATATTTATTTTGATTTTGTGAAATTATAAAAAAAAAAAGAATTAGATAATTTGTTTACATATGTTGAAATATTGTCTGTTAATTCATTGTGAAATTTAAAAAAATCTTTGTGGAAGAATTGTGAAAATCTTAGATCCTCTCTAAGGAAATGAATTTAAAATGGTAGAAAATTCGAAAAGAAAATAATAGATAATTTAGAAAATCTCACTTATAATTTAGAAGACGTCTGTATGATTGAAAAACAAAGGAAATCCTCTGATAAATTAGGAAAAATGAAATCCTATGATAAAATAATAAATATTTTCCTGTAGAAAACAACAGAGACATAGGGTCACTAAATTCATCATAACTCACAATTTACGAATTGGGTATGGCTGAATTTTTTATATATGTTAAAATACTTAATGGCGCACCTTCAGTAAAAATTGTAGAAAAATCTAGATCCGAAAACAAAAGTTATACAAGTTGTAATACACTAGTTTTATTATTAGCATTGTTTGAATATAGTAAATTATTTTAATGTATTAATTAATAAGTATTTATATATATGTTTAATTATATGTATTATATATATATATATTTAAATATATTTGTTTAATTGGTTATTTTGATAGGATAGATATTGTTAAAAGAAAATAAGCCTTAATTTATTGTATGGTTTATATCGAGACAATTGTAATTGGTTATATTGAAGGTTGGAATCTTTTAATAATCATATTAATTTAATTCTTGGATCTTTGGTTTTAGTGAGAACTCTTAAATGATTTCACTTGTGGATTTTAGAATTGCCCAACTAAGAAATATCTTGATAAAATAGAGATCATTTTAGATTCTTCCTTATGTGGACTTAGCAGGTATGGTTTATTAAATTAAAATTAGTATATTATTGGTTACTTGGTTTTTATAATAGACCTGTGGGATATTCAATTATTGTTGGTTTAGAAAATTCATCGTTTAGGTTATGATATGATAAACCTAGCTTATTATCCATTACCATTACTTGATATACTTATACCAATTAGAATATCTACGAACTCATATTTATTCATTGCAATTATTAATATTGGAACAATAACTGATGGACTATAGTTTTAGATAGCTTTAAGATTCAACTTTATTAATTGCATATATTATGTTAGTTCAATTTATTAGCTATACATGGGTTCTAAAGATGATTGATTGATATGTTAGTGAATAGGAGCTAAGAAATAGTAAAGGATAACATAGTTCAAGTGTAGATTACTATCTTGATTATAATTGTAAATGGTACTATCATATAATTCAAATGTTGATATTATATTGTTGAATTCTCATTTTAAATGACCCTTGAAATGTTTTCATACATTAATAATCAATTTGTATATTATACATGGATATCGTTGAATGTTTAAGTTTTGAGTATTAGTTTATTGAGTGGTATTTGACTAGTGATGAGGATTTGATATCTATTGTAAATGCCTATATTAACTGTTTGTTTGTTAACCAAGAAGGATGTGAAATCACTATTTTCTTCCACGGTGGATAGCTATAATATATATAAGTATATGTTTTATCGTGAGCTATCTAGCTAAAAGGAAATGTTGTTATGTCTTGTGACCTTCCTTGTACAAGTATGAATAAATATTTGAATAGGCTATTTTTATTTTATTTTTGCAAGATTATGCTTACCTTGTTCTTCAGTCTTCGGCTTTACCTAAGTGGGTGGCAGCCGCCTAAGAAACTGTTTGGGGTGATGGACCCTAGAAAGGGTTGCATACCCACTCCTCTAGTATGTAATGTTGTATGGGTCATATAATGCTTATGCATAGAGGATTGAGGTTAGTGTGTATTTTTGGTGTTGTGTTACTTTTGTGTTGGGTAGGTTCCCCCTTGAAAGTCTTATGAGTGAACCCTTGGTTGGTCAGTCAATGAGTTGGAGCAGCTCAAGTTGTCGAACTACGGTGCCTCTGCGAATTATATACGTAGGCAAGGCCATCGAGTGATGAGCTCCCGAGGCATTAGGTCGGGCCCTTAGGACTATTCTCCTGAGTCTTGTTTGAGATTTGTCGTTTATTTCTGATAACGTAAAAACTACTATTGATTTATATAGCTTCTCTTAGTAATCTTGTGTTAACTATCTTTGATCTTATGGGTGTGCCAAGTCATGTAGACCTTGTAGGTATAGGCATTGGGAGCAAGGACAAATCGATAAAATAGAATGTAAGAGGTATGTTAAGCTGACCTCAGTAAGTAGACTCTATTGCCAAAGTTAGTAAATCACTTCTATCTTTTCTTGTAGCTTGTGTGATCATTAAATATAGCTATATGTAGTGAATCGTGTTGTTGTTGTCTTATAAGTAAACAAAACAAAATAAAATGAAATCATTGCAAAATTTGGAAATATGCTCTGCAGTTGTATTATGGAACTGTGATTTGAATTGTAATGAAATGATGTATCATTTTCCATGCTTGTGATCATTAATAGTAGTGTGTCATCACTATGTGTTCTTGGTTGTTTAGTCTCTTCCATTTGATAAAAGTTTATGATTCGTAATGACTGTTTCGTGTATCCCAGAGGACGTGAAAGATTTAGTAAATTCATAATTGCTTTTCGTGTAATGTGTGCACACATTCATCATATGCAATGTTCTGCAATGTTTCACGTTAAAAAGAAAAAAATTGTACGGTGTTTGTTGTCCTTTGGGGTTCGCACGGCGGGGCATTACAACTTGATGGTATCAGAGCAAAGGTTGCAGCACTGGGATCTTTGGGTAATGTGCTACCATGTTTAGTTGTGGTGAGTCGTTGTGTCAATACGGATATAGTTTTACCTTTGTGTCATTTGGGTGTACATGAGCATGTTGAGTCTTATCTGGTTGAGGGTGAGAGTTATGTTGTTCAACATTCTCTTGTGTGTCATCTTAAGTGAGGTCAAGGTGACTTTGAAGTTAGTTATATTGTCTTATCTTCGTGCATCTTCTCTTCATGTGTATGTTTTTTGACTTTATATTATGTGAATTTTAATTTATTTATTTATTATTTTTCCTCATTCTACCTCTTTTGATTAATGTGGGCGCTGATTGTATTCTCTGTGATTTTAAGGCTATATGCTGAAAATTCATTATGAGTAACGAACGTAAGAAGTAGAAATAGATAAAAGAATGACTTTAGTGTTATCTTAGATTGAGATTGCATGTATTTTTATTGAATTATACTATATAAGTATAAAAGGAATTCAGTATAGTATAATCATACTATCAAGTAGTGATTCGTTAAAATAATTATTATGATTCCTTTACGATTAGTGCAAGTGAGTGACTTGATCATGTAACATGTATGAAATATTGTTTAGGGTGAATCTTCGAAATTAGTTTAACAAACTTATTTTTAGTGGGTGCTTTGCAAAGAAATTACTTCTTCTATCTCATTGTGTTTTTGGATGCATAAGTTTTAAGGGAATGCTCTAGGAGTACATTGGTTATTAAATACTTATTTATGCTAGTTAATTTTAAGTTTTATGAAAGGAAGATGTGCATAACAAGTTTAGGAATAAATTGGAGTTTTCAAAATTTTCTTCATAAGTATAAATTCATAGGTGAAGTTGATAATATATTATTTGCACCAGTATATAGGGAAAAATCTTATTGAATTGAATTTCGTAGAGTGTTATAAGTGGGGTAAGAATGTTGCATTGTATGAGTGTGATTAGGTGTATGGGAAAAACAATCTCCTATGTATTTTCATGAAGTAAAAATTTAAATATTTTGATTTTATAAGAGTGTTGTACTTGGATGGTGTTTAAAGGCCTTGTGTTGATCAAATAAATGTTTTACCATAGGAAAAAATGTGAAGATGTATGTCCATTTAATGAAATATTGAATTAATACAAAATTGATGTGTGGTGATGTGTGATTGATTGACGATTCTTCTTAATTATTATTGAATCTAGTATGTAAATAAATGGTAATATTTTGTGTTGAAAGACAATGCATTTTGACATGTATATGATGTGTTTCTATGTTAAGTGCACTCTCCCCTGCAAATGTAAATGATATAACTTGGGTAAAATGTTGTTTCATGACATGAAAATAAGAGTTTCTTTATGCGTGTACTATTATGAACGATGGAAGCAAACAAGAATTATATAATTGAAAGACATTGATGTTTATCTCTCGTAAAGTGTATGATATAGTAAATGGTAATAAAAATATTTTTTTTTCTTGTGAATCAAGAATATTATTAGGTGATTTAAAAAAGAGAGTATATTTGTCTAGGAGAAAGCGGGTGAGGATTGTTTAGGCTTATGGAACTAATTCTAGCTTTAAGGGAGTTGATAAAACTGATCTTTGAACTTGAGGAAGAGGATAATGTTGATATTTAAGGAATTGTAAAAGTGATTAAAGAGTTTATAAATTCAGAAGAAAAGTATGAAGGATGTTGGGAGTACTTGTTTTTGATATGTGGCATCAATCATGTATGTGCAAATTAGAATAAGGAAAATTTGTTTTCTATAATAGTAGGTATGAATGTATTCCTTGTTTTGTGGAAACTAGTATCTGTGCAATGTTTGTGTGTTGTGTTAAACCCGTGCTTGCTTTGTGTGCCCATGGGATGGTGATACTGTGTACCCATTCATGGAGACTATATTGTATTTGTTGGTGTGGAAATTAGCCATACCATTATGTGTGCTTGTATGTTTGTTACCTGATTGAGGGCCAACCCACGTGTGGTTGAAAATCTATACATATAAGAGTAGCCAAAAGCTAGTTTCATGGATTCTTTTCTTTTGGTTCTCTACTCCCTCAATCTGTGAAGGGGTAGTAGCAGCCACAAAGTTCCTTGGGCGGAGTGTGTAGCGTGTGCCTATTGTGACGCAGAGTATTCTTAGCTCAACCGATCCCGAGGAAATGTACTCACTACTTCCCCTTATGATGAATCAGGGTACTTGATTCATACATGCCAGCCTAAACCCCACAATTTTGAGTATAGCAACATTGGTTGTTTGTATTTGTCTGGCCGTCCATAGGGACGTTGAGCTGACATTAGCAAGTGAACCTCGTCCGTATGAGAGGTGAAGCTTGAGTAGCCCCATATTGATATGCCCATATATGTATCGTATACACTGTATTTGCACATGTTCCGACATGATGCAATGGATACGATGTCACACCCCACTGATGTTCCGACACAGTGTTGGTGATGATGTCGTGTTGTTGATGGTAGCGATCTGGGCTCGAGGACACGATGCCACGTGCTTAGACACGTGAAGGTACACTATGAGATGTGCTATGATAGCCTACTTGTGTGATGAGCGTAATGGGGCCTCACACATTTGTAGAGGGATACTCATGTTTTCTTTCGATAGTGTTTGGGTCGGTTAGCATATGGGTAGGTCCTGGCCATGTATACCTCTGGCGACGGCGAGTACCTGCATGTGCCTTTTCCATGAGGTAGCACTATGCGGGGTGTGTCTAGCGCGTGCCTACTTCCGCAGAGCCACGGACACACTGCCATGCGGCATACGACCAGTGCGTGCCTTCTCTGGCTGGTGTATGACCATGCCGCACTGAGATGCGATGCAGGATGGAGGCCGAGGTGCACATCCTATGCGGGCAACCAAGGAGTGCGTGGGCCACTTGGTTAGTCCATGTCGCATGACGACGCGAGGTAGAGTGTTGCCGAGGAGCACACTCTAGGTCATGTGGATGGTGTGCTCACTCTGCACCACATGGGGGCTATTGTATAGCCCGACGTTGTTCCCTCCTTCCTTGTTTGGTGGCTAGTATATAGTCACGCAGTGTTGTATAGTGCAATTTCTAAGATTGTGAACTTTCTTTATAATTATTGATGATTTTCTAGTGATTGTGAAAGCCGACAACTTGTTATATTTGATTGTGATGGTTTAGCCACACCTTGTGATCTTATTTGCTCGTAGCCCTTGTGGTTACATTTGATTTAGTGTTGAAATCGTACACATTTATTTCTTTATTGTTAAAATTGAATTTTATTTCTTTTAATTATGACTTTGGTGGCTAAACTAATTTATCCTTATTGTTTTCAAGATTGGCTATGTGTTGTATTGTGATTCCTCTCCAAGGACGTATGAGGCGGACTTGGTGAGTGTATACGAGGAAGTAGACGTAGGGAACCTTGAGGATGGGGGTATGTGAGGCTATTTTATAGCTAGGACCCACTACCCACCTATGTGTAATGACTATCTCTTGGAGGCTAACCACCTTGTACAACAAGAGATGGGTCATAGTGGTCTTGTTTGGATGGTCTCGCCATGTGAGTGTGGCCTAACACCATCAAGCCACTGAGTGTGAGGTATGGATTATGTGAGATGGATATTGGCTCTTGGCTCATGGATTATGTATCATGGATTAGTATGCTGCTTTTCGGTGTCCAGATGGACCCTTGTGTAACCTTGTGATGTGCTTTTCCTGGTGATGTGATTGTGTATGTATGTGTTAGATGTATATTCCTTATGTGTTGTTGTTTACTAATGTAAAAGAGGGATAACCATGCTGTGTTAAATGTGAATGTATTGTGACTCTGTGGTATAAAATAGATTGGATATTATTGAGAATCATAAATGGTGACTTAAAATATGTTACTGAAACATGATATAGTGTGTATTTTTGTTAATTCCAAGTAATCATTTGAGGTGGTTTCCTTTTATGATATTTTGGAGATGTTCGTTGTGTAAATGGAAAATTGAGTTAATAGGAGTACTTGCTTTGTTACTAATGCTGAAAACAAGTATGTTATTGAAAGAGATGTAAGGGTTTATAAATAAAAGTAGTTAAGAACATATTATTTTCAAATGTGAAGCCGGATAGTGATTTTAATTGCAATGATTCAGAAAGAGGGTGTTCATCAATTATAGATTAGAGAAATTTTGGTACTAATGTGGTTATGTTTCCATTTTGAGCCATGTGACTTCCAGGAGTAAGTCGAGTTTTAGGGGGGGAGGATGTAATATCCCCCTATTCTCACCTGGGATGTGCAGGTAGTTTGGCTAAAGAATCAGAAGAGGAAGATGGGACAAGAGCTTCTAATGGTATTTTATATGTTGTGATTGAATTAATTAAATAAGGGTAATATTGTTATTAAAATGTTAGATTAAATTGTATTTAAATATTTAAATGTTTTATTTATTTTTAAAAAGTCATGAGTTTATTAAATGATAATTAAAATATTAAATAGTGTTTATTATTTTAATTAATTATTTTATTGAGGATAATTGTTAGAATAAATTATTTAAATTAATTAGATAATGTGTCTTGCAAGTAAAGCTTGCAAAAGCTGATTAAAACAAAAAGTATTGAAGAATAGAAAAATAAATAAATAAAAGAATGAAAAAGATGAAAGAGCGAATGTGATTTGATATCTAACTGAAAAGCTTGCTTTTAAAGAATTAAATTCTTTTATTCTGGATTTTTGTGAGTTTTTTGAATAAATTGGAATATATTTTATTTAATTAAGAATTTTGTGAGTTTTTTTCACACACAGAGATTTTATGGAGACAAGAATTGAAAAAAAAAAAGAATTGTGATGCCTTTTTTTTAATCTTCTGAAGTTTTCAAAAGGGATTTTTCCATTCTTTTATTTTGGGGAATACTTTGAAAAGAGTCGTGGGATTTAGGATTTGAATTCAAGATTTGAGCACGGTTTTCTAAAGAGGAGATTCGAAGTAGGAAGGAAAAACTCATCGTAGAGGCCATCGGGAACAAGCAAACATCATTAGATTCTCAAATAAGCGTAAGACTCCAGGTTCTTTATTTTAAATGTTTATTTAAATTGTGTTGTTAAAAGATTGTCTGTACAAAATTATAGATATTTATTTTGATTTTGTGAAATTATAAAAAAAAAAAAAGAATTAGATAATTTGTTTACATATGTTGAAATATTGTCTGTTAATTCGTTGTGAAATTTAAAAAAATCTTTGTGGAAGAATTGTGAAAATCTTAGATCCTCTCTAAGGAAATGAATTTAAAATGGTAGAAAATTCGAAAAGAAAATAATAGATAATTTAGAAAATCTCACTTATAATTTAGAAGACGTCTGTATGATTGAAAAACAAAGGAAATCCTCTGATAAATTAGGAAAAATGAAATCCTATGATAAAATAATAAATATTTTCCTGTAGAAAACAGCAAAGACATAGGGTCACTAAATTCATCATAACTCACAATTTACGAATTGGGTATGGCTGAATTTTTTATATATGTTAAAATACTTAATGGCGCACCTTCAGTAAAAATTGTAGAAAAATCTAGATCTGAAAATAAAAGTTATACAAGTCGTAATACACTAGTTTTATTATTAGCATTGTTTGAATATAGTAAATTATTTTAATGTATTAATTAATAAGTATTTATATATATGTTTAATTATATGTATTATATATATGTATATTTAAATATATTTGTTTAGTTGGTTATTTTGATAGGATAGATATTGTTAAAAGAAAATAAGCCTTAATTTATTGTATGGTTTATATCGAGACAATTGTAATTGGTTATATTGAAGGTTGGAATCTTTTAATAATCATATTAATTTAATTCTTGGATCTTTGGTTTTAGTGAGAACTCTTAAATGATTTCACTTGTGGATTTTAGAATTGCCCAACTAAGAAATATCTTGATAAAATAGAGATCATTTTAGATTCTTCCTTATGTGGACTTAGCAGGTATGGTTTATTAAATTAAAATCAGTATATTATTGGTTACTTGGTTTTTATAATAGACCTGTGGGATATTCAATTATTGTTGGTTTAGAAAATTCATCGTTTAGGTTATGATGTGATAAACCTAGCTTATTATCCATTACCATTACTTGATATACTTATACCAATTAGAATATCTACGAACTCATATTTATTCATTGCAATTATTAATATTGGAACAATAACTGATGGACTATAGTTTTAGATAGCTTTAAGATTCAACTTTATTAATTGCATATATTATGTTAGTTCAATTTATTAGCTATACATGGGTTCTAAAGATGATTGATTGATATGTTAATGAATAGGAGCTAAGAAATAGTAAAAGATAACATAGTTCAAGTGTAGATTACTATCTTGATTATAGTTGTAAATGGTACTATCATATAATTCAAATGTTATTATATTGTTGAATTCTCATTTTAAATGACCCTTGAAATGTTTTCATACATTAATAATCAATTTGTATATTATACATGGATATCGTTGAATGTTTAAGTTTTGAGTATTAGTTTATTGAGTGGTATTTGACTAGTGATGAGAATTTGATATCTATTGTAAGTGCCTATATTATCTGTTTGTTTGTTAACCAAGAAGGATGTGAAATCACTATTTTATTCCACGGTGGATAGCTATAATATATATAAGTATATGTTTTATCGTGAGCTATCTAGCTAAAAGGAAATGTTGTTATGTCTTGTGACCTTCCTTGTACAAGTATGAATAAATATTTGAATAGGCTATTTTTATTTTATTTTTGCAAGATTATGCTTACCTTGTTCTTCAGTCTTCGGCTTCACCTAAGTGGGTGGCAGCCGCCTAAGAAACTGTCAGGGGTGATGGACCCTAGAAAGGGTTGCATACCCACTCCTCTAGTATGTAATGTTGTATGGTTCACATAATGCTTATGCATAGAGGATTGAGGTTAGTGTGTATTTGTGGTGTTGTGTTACTTTTGTGTTGTGTAGGTTCCTCCCTGAAAGTCTTATGAGTGAACCCTTGGTTGGTCAGTCAATGAGTTGGAGCAGCTCAAGTTGTCGAACTACGGTGCATCTGCAAATTATATAGGTAGGCAAGGCCATCGAGTGATGAGCTCCTGAGGCATTAGGTTGGGCCCCTAGGACTATTCTCCTCAGTCTTGTTTGAGATTTGTCATTTATTTCTGATAACGTAAAAACTACTATTGATTTATATAGCTTCTCTTAGTAATCTTGTGTTAACTATCTTTGATCTTATGGGTGTGCCAAGTCATGTAGACCTTGCAGGTATAGGCATTGGGAGCAAGGACATATCGAGAATAGATTCGTGATGTGGCTAGTTGTAGTATTGACACTAGTTTCATCATAAGGACTCTTTGTGTTCCCTATGTTGACATTTTCTTGAGACAAAGTTACCCTCAATATTGTGGAAGTAGTACCTATGTGATTTGATTTTTCCTGTTCTAAGAGCTCTTGTTTAAAATGCATTCTCTGATAAATGACCACTGTAGGTGATGTTGTTTCAATTTTCTACTCCGCCAACTCTGGATGTTCTATCTGACTTGTTTCCATGAGCAGATAATGTTGGATATCTTTATTCATCATGTCCTCAATCTGAGTTTGGGACATATTTGATCATGATGTTGACAACTTAGTTTGATTGTAGGAATTGATAACCTGCTCTTTTTGTGTAATAATGTCAAGATTAAAGGAATCCTATTCTAATGAAGATCATCTACATGTCCAGCCATAGAAAGCATCTCATGGGTAGATGGAGAAGTATGTGCATCTTGCATAGATAGGAGAGTGTCCACTACATCATTGTAGTATCTTGGAGATACAAATTCTTGATCTTAAATGATTTTGGAATTGCTTTCGACATGCTTTGGATCAAGTTGTTGACATGGGTCAATTCCACAAGATGGATTGCTTATAAAAGGTTTTTGGATGTCGTTATCAGACATGGTAAGTGGTGCAATATCTTCAAGTGTTGAGTCTACAGTTCCTTTAGTTTCTATAACCATGAGGTCAAAGGGGCTCAACATGTCTTGGAAAGGACCATTTCTAGAACTTGGTGAAAGATTTTGATCATGCTGTTGAATAAATTCTTGAGATATGTCCTCTAACTCATAAGGCGATGTAGAGACATTTTAAACATGATCATTGGTCGATGGTTTGTGCATTATGTCAATAGGATCAAATAATCCTAACACTCCTTGAAATAGATCACTAAAAAGTGGCTCTTGATGTATGGTGAGTTGATCATCAAATGGGGTTAAAAAATCTTCAAGGTGTTCATCAATGGAGAGATCTTGATCATTTCTTTCAACAATTGTGGTGGAGGGATTTCTAACATCTTCAACCATGGGGTCAAGTGATGTTGACATTTCTTGAATTGGATAATTTTTGGGTATTGTTGGTGCATTTTGATCATGATCGAAAAGTGGCTCTTGATGTTTGTTAATTTGATCATTGGACAAGGTGGAAACATATTCAAAATGTTCATTGATGAATAGATCTTGATCATTGTCCCCAATAGTGATTTTCTTTTGATCAATAAGTTCTTAGATGAGATTTTTGAGTTGAATACAATCTGATGTTGTGTGTCCCTTTATTTTGTGGAAGCCACAAAAGTGCTTCTCGTTATACCCTGGTGGTTTAACTAAGGGCTCTTGATAATCCTCATAAATAGGGAGTTTAATGAGATTATCTTGTACCAATTGTTGCATGATCAATTCGATGGGTCCCCCAAGTGGTGTAATTTTGTTTGTTAGCTTGTGATATTTGACCTTTTGGTGATTTATTTTGGAGATGTGGTGATTGGTCTTTGAGATGTGGTGATTGATCTTCGAGATGGGGATTGGGTTTTTTGTCGATGTTGATTTGGATATCTGACTTCTTGACATTGGAGACATTGTTCTTGATGTGGTTATAGACACAACTCAATGCTTTGATGACATGGTTCAACCAATGGAAGAGTGTATTTACTTTGGAGTGAAGATATCTCTTGGCTCAATAATTCAATTAGTTTGGCATGTGAAGCAAGTTTTTCTCATGAAATTTGATTTTGATTTTGAATTTGAATCTCTTGATTTGGCTTTTGTTCAAGCAGATTTTGGATGTACACTTGTGGTGTTCGAATGGGATCATGGACAAATTGATTTTGGACATTGTCTTGACTTGGGATGATGATAGGTTGAAATTGACCATTGTTCATGTTTGGAATATTCATATGATTTGTGAATGTATCCATCCCAAATTTTTTTGGATTCATGTTTCAAAACTTGTACTTGGTACATTCTCATTTGGCATGCAAGGAATTGGTGGGATGACATTGTTCATTTGAAGGCTCATGCATTGATTGTTCAACTAGTAGATATGTAATTTTGGACTTGGACTTAAATCTAACATCAGAAAAGTTGTTCCAAACTTTTGACTAGGCATACTCACATTTGTTGTACCATTGATGTTCATAGGAGACAACGATCCCTTGTACAGATTGTATAAATGTGAGTGTTGATAATCAATCAAAATTGTAAGGATTTGAAAGTTTGTTTGACTTGGAATACTCATGATGTATGGATCAAGTTTGTATTCCATGTTACTCTTGTGTTTTGACCTTGTTGCAAAAGTGACCTCTAATGTTCTTAGGACCAATGACGAGATGAAGGATGAAAAGGGGAAATGATATGAGTGTTCAATGTTTAGGGACTTTGGATCAATGCTAGACTTAGGGTTTGATTTTGATTGTTTTGATTGGGTAATGAACTTGTAAACCCTAAGATGTTGGATGTGGTCTTAGGATGAATTTTTTCAAAGGACTACTAGTTCAATTAAATGTATGAGAAAGGATGCATTCCCCTACACTTAACTAAACAAGGTGATTTTGATTTTGATGATTTAAGGATGTACCTAAGTCTAGAAAATGATGTTTCCAAAGCTCTAAAGTTGTTTGGTGGGATAGATATGATGAATGTTTGAAATGTATGAAGTGTTTGGTTGGATCCTAAATGAGCCTAGGAAGGACTTGTTTACAAGACCAAGATATTGAAGAACATGCCTTCCTCTAAGAGTAATTTCTAAATCAAAAGACCAATGTTTGCTCAAAGGATGATAAAAAGATAAACAAGCACATGTCTAGGGTCCAATTTGTTATCTTTTCTTTAATGACTTCATTTTACCAAAAATAACCACTTGATTATGTTTCAAACTGAATGTCCAATGTCACAACTTATTTTTGTCCCACAAAGTGTTATGTGGAAGTTCCAAGAAATTAGGACAAGGGTTGCCTAATGTTGACCTCTGTAACAGAAAATTAAGATGTAAACCCAATTACATAGAAACTTCTAAGGACATAATCCCTAGGGTCAGCAATAGTTCTTGGATTTTGTAAAAGGTATTTTCTCTAACTAAGGGGTTTGAAATTTTGATGATTCATTAAATGTTGGTTTTCGAATGTTTTTAATCAAAGCACTATGTTTTCAAACTGACTCACAAGCAATAACACCCTAGCTCAATTGGTACATTTTTCTTAGTGGGCTTGCCTCATGCCCTTCATAGTAGAAGAGACGATTTTACATGCAACTAAGAAAAATAAATAAAGGCATGTTAAGAATGAAGTCTTAACCTCTATATTTTAACCAAGATCAGACATGGCAAGTAACTTCTTGGAATCTGAGTTCCAATGCACCACTTCGATAAAGTTGTTGGATGGAATAGATGGCTACTACAAACAAGGTTCTTAATGATGGGACATCATGGACATGGCACCTTGCGAGTATCCAACAAGCCACTAAAGGATTTAATCAATCCTACTAGGGGATCTTATACTTTTTATGGTAGTACCTCATTCTGAAAGACATTGTATAGCTAAGGCCTACATAGCATGAGGACATGACAATTTAGTCTTATCCATTTATATACCGGCCTGAATGAAAAACCGGTTGGAGTCACCTTCAATTTCTCCTTTTGGATGTGTCTCTTAGGCAGGCCTCTCTAAAGGTGACTCAAAGCAATAAAATGCATTTTAATTGTTTCTCTTACACCCTAGATCACACGAAGTGCAAGGGGAGAGGATATGCACTCAGAATACATCAAATAAAAAATCACGCACTTCAGAAACTTGTTCATTTTAGCCTCAAAACAATGACGAGTTCATTTTAAAGCAACAAGATGAAGTGTGAAATTTTCCTTGTTCAATTTTTTTTTTTAAGCCCAAATGTAAAGACTAGTCAGTTTTTAACGTTCAATTTTAGACCAACTTTGAAAAGATCAAGATAGTGATTGATTTTAAATCCAAATTGGAAGCAAGTTGTCCTAAGAAGGAAAATGAAAGTAGCAAATGGAAGCTATAAACCATTATAATAAGCATTAAAAAATGCTTTCTCAAGTTTTAAATGCCCACTTTCAACTCAAGAATTCTCCAAAGATTATTTCCTATGCTTTGATTTTGCTAGTTCCTTGTGCAAACATAATTTGCAAGATAAAAACATACAAGAATTAATTGTTCAAAAACAATTTGAGAAATTAATATTGAAAGAGAATCAATTTGAAAAAAGTGGTCAACTTAATAATGATATCTAATTTATAATCTTTTTCCTTGGTCAATTTTAAGTTCGATGCTTGATTCTCCAACTCAAAACATTAATTCTTCGATAAGTGTTTTCTATGCTTCAATTCATAAACTCTTGGTGTAAAAAAATTCCAATGCATGGTCTTGATGGATTTCAAATGTCCACCCCTGCTAGAATGAGCCCACACCTTCTGTTGGAATAAAATATGCAATATTGGAATTTAGTTCTCATTCAACTCAATAAGTTGGGATGAGTAAAAGTAATGTCACAAGCACAAAAGCAAAGTCATCTACGGATGGATTTGATAACATTGTCAATAGTTATGATAATAAAGGGCAATGTCTTAACTACCAATAGTCCAAAAAGGATGATGAAACAACTACCCTAAATAAGTAAGAATGGTGCTAAGTTAGCTACTCATAACCAACCATCACAAATGGTGCTATAATAGCCACTCAAAAAACCTTTAGAAATTGGCGCTGTCAGAGTTGCTTGATTCCTGATCTTAAAATTTGACTACCGTAGTCTTCACACAAACATCTTAATGGCATGAGAATGCTTGGTGATGTAGAAAAAAATGAGGAAGCATTTGGCATGAGATAGTGCCTTTAATAATACCCCATCATTGTCCTGAATTTAGCATCAAACCTGTCAAGAATGATCTCGGCACTGTTGCAACGTAATGAACCATACCCTATTTTATTCACACACATCATAAGCTTGAAAATTGACCCAATAGTTTGTGAGGCATGGGCTGCCATTAAGATTGGATGCCACCTAATATCTCTCACATCTACACTTAAAGAGGCCTGTGAGAATCTACACAAAGAGGAAATATTTCAAGTGCTAGTCCATAAGTGTATTGAAAGTCAAATTTGGAATTGATAGAACACAACTTGCTCTTTAAGGAAAGTGGCTATCACTTCCACTTAAAGTCAGTGATTTGACCAAATTCTCTCTGAGGCGAGCGAATGCCATTCCCTTTCCTCTTGCAATAACTGGCTAACAATCTCACTACAACAACCGATTATGAAGTGTTAAAGAATATTGTACACCTTTGTGCAGTAATGTCAAAAGATTAAAAACTTGTAGGGATGACAAGTATAATTGCTATGAAAACTTTTAAATAGGTTGTGTTTCTAATAAATGTACTAGTGTGGGCGTATGAACTTTTCCACCATCCTCGCTGGTTCAGTTTGACTAACCTATTTCACAGGAAATATCTGCAAGCTTACATAAGCAATCAATGTGTGAGATAAATGCACTGAGTCTTCACCTCTCTAATTTGGTGAGTCACATCCTGATTTAAATTGTAGACCATGGCATAGAAGTGGAGACTATGGATTGGGAAATGCATGTTTTGCTTTCTCCGGAACAACGCGAGAAGTCTGGCATTCTTCAAATTGAATGAATGTCATTTGAAAAGAACTCTATCTCATGGAATGCACTGTTTGCATATTCAACGCAAAAGCATAATTTTATTAATTTGTGTTAGAAAATCATTGGTGGGTGTAGGGATGAATTAAACAAACCTTTCTACCGAATTCGAAAGACATTATTTGACATCCTCCCAAATAGAGGTAGACAAGATTCAAACCATTGACATTTGAACCAGCTACTCTTAACTACTTCTTGGGCATTTAGCAGTGATGAACATTAACTAAACTAAGAAGCCATAAAAGGCATAATTTGAACCCTGTAACAAGACTGAGTATAAATGTAAGAACTCTACAAGTACATAATAAAATCTTCTTAAAAGATACATACTTTTTGGAAACAACAAAGAGATTTTAATCTAACATTCAAATCATATATTGTCAATCTACTGTTGGAGAAATAAATTCACATTTTAAGCAAGTCTTTAATGTGACAAGATTCTGAGATATATTTTTTTTAATGCACTTACATCCTTATGTTCCACATCTATGCATTTACTTACTTCCCATCAATCAAATGCACTTATGTTCATCTCTCAAAGTCAAATCAAGGATATTATTTATATTAGCCGCTTCAATGATCTTTATATTGGCTTGTACAATGCATACAAGTTGCATCCCTTACATAGTTTGAGCCTGCACATATAATGACAACCAAATTCCAAATCTTACTCGCACAAAAATAAAGAAGAAACAGGATAAAAGGGTGCACATGAGGCTTTAGGAACTTGTGAAGACTTTATCCTGCAACTAGCAAAGTTATGACTATATGTAACAGAAGAAATGGAGAGGGATAAACTTAATATGCATTTGCATGTACTTGGATTTTGAAAATATGAGCTAAACTAATAAAACATAGGATAGTGATTTGCATTTAATTCCTTTCATATGACACCTATACCAGACTTAAACAAGTAGACTCATAAAGCATTACCAAGATTACCAATTCAAGATTCAAGAAGGTGTGCAAAAACATGAATAGGAAAATGGTTAGATGCGGAAAAAGATATTCATTATGACAGAATGCAATCATAAAAAGAATGAAAATCAAAAGAATGTTGAAGAATAAACAATACACGTTAGCCTTTGAAAATTTATTCAAGATATAGAAGCATAGGCTAAACATGTTAGCTTTTGGAGAATTTCACATCAGTTATTAGAGAAGCTCAATACAAAGTTAGGACCTCCTTCTAGCACCAATATGTATGATGGTGAAATCTTCATTTTCTCAAAACAAACAATACACATTAGCATAGTTAATTTAAAACAAAGCAAATAACATCATCTCTATGAAATAATACATCAATGTTTCCCAAATGCAAACAAATGACAAAAGCAAGCTAAATAAACATATGAAAAACATGAAGTATGCTTATCTCATAGTGGATTGGCGCTATTGTAGAAAATAGCCCTTTCCCAATCCTTGCTTAAGCTCCATGATATGAAAATGATATGTTGATGATCAAGATGATGAATGGGAAAAATCAGTTCTCCATTGAAGAGAGTGACTTTGCATGATATTATGGATGAGATACAAAGATTGTGGAGATTGTGGAGATTGTGGAGGATTTGATCAAAGATGAAGCTCTCTCTTTATAAAATGCTTTGATGAGAGAAATAGCCAAATGGATGAATGCGGGACAAAGATTTAGCTAATGAGATTAGGCCACTTGTCAACTTGTGAGTGGTTGAGGATTGTGCAAGATTTGGGAAATGTGCCCAAGAGGGGGAAATTTTGAATTTGAATTGTGAGTAAATGTTGAGTTTGACTTGTGCAAGGGACATGTAAGAGACATTGAAGGCCTCATAAATGCTTTGTTGGGTGTACATGTCCACTTATTTTTGAATTCAAATTTGAGGGAAGATGCCATGTTGAGTGAAAATGTTGATTTAATAAATCAATAAATTGATTTATTTGTGCAAGTGGCGATATCTAGAGGATGCAAGTGGTTAAGATTAGCATTTAATCATGGTTAGATTAGTTTAATGATGATTAGGATGATTTGACCAATTTGACTTGATTTAGGGATTTAAATCAAATCAAAGGGAGATGAATGATGATTTGAGATTTAATTAAATAAATGATTGGTTTATTTAATCAAAGAGGGAATGATAGGCTTAAATTAAATAAAGTTAATTTATTCAATTTAAGTGAATGACCTTAGGAGATTGAAATTGATTTACCCTAATGAATGGACGAATGTTAATTTGATCGAATGCATAATGCTAATTTTGCGTGTCTATAGGAATACTCTACATGAAAAGAAAGGGTGATCTATTACATCAGAAGTGTAGACACATAAAAATGTCCTAAGCCCTCGAGTGTCATTTTTCTTCATCCTCATCTTTCGATAATTGAATAATTTTAGTTATTCAATTATGTTTGATTACATTCCTCTATTAATTAAATATTTTTTAATAATTATTTAATTAACTCACTTTCTAATATTCATTATATCCTGACTGATTAAATAAACTAATTGCATCACTAATTTCTTCCTCTTCTTCAATAGTTAAATAAATTATTATTTATTTAGTTATTTTTTCATCTTTCATCTATAGTTAAATTATTACCATTAATTATTTATCTATTCATGATCCTTTAATTCTTCCATAGTTAAATAATTATTAAAATCATTTAACTATCTCATGCCACCTCTCCTAATTAAATAGTTAATCTAAATTAATTATTTAAGGTCTAATTTCCATCTCTCCATTTAATTAAATTAATAAATTTAATTAAATGTTCCTCTTTTCATTTTCTCCAAATAAATAATTTGAATAAATTATTTATTTTCCACTTGTCCATTTCCTCTATTTTCAAATAAATAATTTGAATAAATAATTTATTTTCCACTTGTCCATTTCTTCTATTTTCAAATAAATAATTTGAATAAATTATTTATTTTCCACTTGTCTATTTCCTCCATTTTCGAATAAATAATTTAAAATAAATTATTTATGCACCACTTGGTCAAAGATTTCCTATCATAATCCCCTGTCATAACATTCATTTCGTGTCATAGCCTGCATGTCTTGCATGTCTGTCATAGCTGTCAGGTGTCATAACCGTGGGCGTCATAGATTTTCCATGCATGGCATATTTTTGGTGCATCAATTCTAGACCATTGATCTTGGCATCTTTTCTGAGACTTAATCTCAACCATCCATTTTGTAACATCCCTCTCTTGAATTCCCATCCATTGATCTTGGAATCTTTCTAGAAGATTAATCTCAACCATCCATTTGAATGGTTGTCTATAAAAGCAACCTTTCTTCTCTGTTTTTAGCTTAACAACTATTCTTCTCCAACTTTCTTGCTACCATTTGTAGGTTTTGCACAAGTATTTCAACAAATATGAGGGCAAAGTTGCATAACAAGAAGAAGGAGAGCAAAAGAAGGAATCAACTACAATATGGGGAGTACTTTATTTTATTTGCTTTCACTTTGAAATCTCCATTTGTTTGTATTCTCTTGTTTAGATGTGGTTTGATAGTTTAGAAGTGTTGGCTGTCACTTTTATCTATGCTATTTGATTAAAAAACCCCATCTCACATTTGGTGAATGCGACATTTGTTTTCTTGCAGAGAAATTGGTTTGTTTGTTTTTGTTGTTTTGCAGATTACAACCAAGAATGCATGCAAAATCCCGTCATCTTCATTTGAGCACAAAAGGATGGGGACATCGAATATTTTAAAACATTATATGGGTTTTTTGGGCCTTATTTTCAGCTTTTCAAAACATTAAACGGTTTGAAATTTCATTAAGATTTGAGAAAGTTATGGCCATTTTACTGATCACAACTTTTTAAGATTTAGTTATTAAAATCGGATTTTTCTTTTGTTTATAATATTTTTGTTTTGTAGAATTTTGAAAAAAAAAATTTGGGTTTTGAAGCTCTATGTCTTAGCTTTCCATAGATATCTACAATTTTAAAGTTTTGTCTAGTTGTGAGAAAGTTATCATTTTTTTTAGTTTGCTGTTTTCATTCAAGTTTTTTTTTTGGTTTACTAATCTTTTGTTTGTAACATGTGGCTTTGGAATGGGGCTCCCAAAACTGCTTATTTTGGAGCAAAAAAAAAAATTGAGCTCTTAGTTTTTAGTTTTCTTTAATTCCTTTTTCTTAGTTTAGTCTTTTTATTTTCTAGTTTAATTATTTACTAACTTTTAGTTTGGTTTTTAATCTTTTGTTCTAATTTTTTTTTTTTGCAGCTTTCTCATTGGTCCAAGGCATATATTCAAACTACTAATTTGTGGTTTTGCAGCTCCGTTAGTCGAAGAATCATTTCTCAAACAATGTGTTTGTGATTTCTAGTTTAGGAACACTTCTTTTCCTGCATTAAAATGAAACTATGTTTGATTTTGTCTGACTGTGCTTGAAGGTGGTAGGTGATTATGCTCTCACCTTGTGAAAACTAGGTGATCAAAAAACTAGACCCACCTTATTTTTTGTCACCCTCACGACTTAATAATTGAAGTATCCTCTGCCCTTGCACTTTCGAGTGATCCTGGGTGTAAGAGAAATGGTTATTATTTCTAGAAATGAGTCTGCCTTAAGGGAAAAAGTACTCACCTTAAGGGACGACTCTACCGATAACAGGCTAAAGCCAAGCCACTTCCAGCTGGGATATAAAATGGGTGCTTGAGGAAAGTTCAAGTACCATGAGTGCAGATGTGTCACATGGACGGAGTAGTACTCCTATAAACCCTGTTGAGCATAACCTCTTTAGGCTGGAGTGCCACCTAATTGGTGATTAATCTCTCGCCCCATGTGTGGCCACTCGAACGGATGCCCTAACTAGACACCTTTTGTTTTAGAGGCCAACCATTTTTAGCCATTGTTTGGTATAGTGCAGGGTATAGTATCATGCCCAAAGATACTCACTACTGACTCCCTTGAGTAGAGATAGCAGTTCTTGGGAAGTGATGACCCAAGAATCTGAAGTTGGTGTGCCCGAATGACGTCAATGAGCTATGGAGGGGAGCCAGTGCCACCAAACTTCTAAGCTATCCGCTCTTGAGAAGGAAAGGTGTTTAGCACCAATCTGGGGTATATCAGTGGGCTATACCAAGTATACAAACCCTTGGCCTATTAGGATTGTGCTTGTCTCATGTGTGTTTGCATACACCAAAACATCGTGCTTGTCAAGTGTTTTCTAGATTTTCAAACAAAATACACAACATTCACAAATCTAGACACAAAGCCTCAAACAACTCAAACTTTTCAATAAAACATCAAAACAACAGTCTCAGCCTAGAAGTCTTATGTCAAAACCAAATCATGAAATTTCTCAAATCTCTCATTCCTTGTACACTTTAGCTTGCATCTTACCATAGGGTCATCTTTGTAAATATTTACCGTCATCCTTAGGTTTCACCATTTGCATTTTTAGTCATAAACCAAAAACTTAGGTCCATCTCATTTTCCATATTTTGGATTAGGAAAACCTTACTTCACTTTGCAAAATCTTGACTTTCAAAATTAGGTTATCATTGGACTTAGACATCATTATCTCCTTTAGTCATTATCTTTTTGTGAGATTCTTCCAACTCAAAAGTCTAGTTAGGAAGACTCATTTGTCATTTGTCCTTGTCATTTAGTCCTTCAAACAAATCCTTTGATATTCCAAAATTGAGACATAGATCAAGCATAGGGTGGTTAGGAAACCTTTTTTCCAAATCATTATAGACCTTTGTATTTGCATACCTTAGACATTTAAATAATTTTAGTCCTCACCTTGCATATCTTTAAAATCCAAAATATTGTCATCATAGTCCTCATTTGGCATCTAGACTTTGCATTGGTCATTTCCTTAACCAACATTTTCACATTAGTCCTCACTATCACCTTGACATTTGACATCCTTTCTTAACAATTTATCACCTTGCATTGGTCATTTTCCTTAGGCAAACGTCATTATCACCTTGCATTGACATCCTCCAAAAACACAAAAAAAAATAGTGTCATAACTTGTCATCCTAGTCTTCATTGTCTTTTGGCATTAGTCATTTTCTCTAGACAACATTGTCATATTGCATCCCTTATTGTCAAAAAAAATCCAAAAAAAAATAGTCTTGCATTTTCATCCTTTATCCAAAAAATCCAAAAACATAGTCTTGCATTACATCTCTTTGCATCGTAATCCTAGTCACCTTGGCTTTTGGCATACTTGCATTATCATCTCATTGCATTGTCATCCTTTATCACACAAAAATACAAAAACATAGGCTAGTGTCATCCTTGCATTGTCATTATCTTCATTTGAACAATTTACTTAATAGTTGAGACTAGGCTTTAAAGACAGAGAGAACAAATGGAAAAATTTGGACAAGATTTCAATCCCAACATTGATAATAACACTTATGACATGAACCAACATTGGACTTTTTTCTGACCCATTTCACAACATGAACATGCCATTTCCATCACAAAATCCTTCTAAACCATTCATACAAAGAGACCAAAATGGATGAGCATATGTAGAAGACTTAAAAGCTGCAATTAAAAATCCTGATATAGCCTTGTTTGTAGAAAAATTAGTCTTACGTGACCCTCAAAGGTATCTATCCATGCTTTTGGACCAAGGGACTAAGTTACCATAGGGATTTGACATAAATACTTTGGGACCTCCATCCGTCTACCCTCACCATCAAAATTCACTTAACATAAATCTTGCCATTAATTCACAACAAACATCCACTTATCACCCTTATCCTAACCTTGACAAGGGAAACCAACTTTCCACTAGTCCATTACAAGTCTCCACATCATATTCTAGTCCTTCACCTACCAATCCCGTCCAAGTCTACATGTCTTATCAACCATCTACCAACTCATGTCAAGTCTCCACATCATACCTTATTAATCCAGTCCAAGTCTCCATGTCCTATCCTAGTCCTTCATCCATTAATTCTTTTCAAGTCACTCCCTCACAAGCCACATTTAGTCATGAAAATTCTATCATTGTCCAAAGTCAAATCCCATTATCTGAACTTGAGGATACATGTCAAAATGAAAGCCCAAAGCATGACCTTATAATGTCACCCTCATGTCAAGAACAAGGTAGACTATCCCATGACCTTATCTTAAATTCACTGCAAGAAGTCATTCAAGACAATCATGACATCCAAAATACACCTACCATTGACCAAGAAGTTCAAATCCATGACAACCCCATCTTTGACCAAGACCCCATCATTGAACAAGAAGTCCAAATCCATGAAAACCCCATCTTTGACCAAGACCCTACCATTGACCAAGAAATCCAAAATGATCCACTACTTGACCTTTATGCCATTCATGATCAAACACTTGAAGACAACCCTATCCAAACTCTGAGCATATCCATTTTCCAAAATGAGACGCTTGCCTCCATGGGACTCATAGATGATCTTACTCCAAAACAAGAGTCTTCTATGGACATATTTGCAAACAATCAAGCTATAGCTGAATCTGGTAGAATCTATGACAATGAACATAAAGACGATTTTGACATCAACTTGGAAGCAACCATAGAATCATCTGAATCTGACATGTCAAAAGATCAGACCAAAGATATCAGTCAAAAATATGGCCAACACAACAATGAAGCTAAGACACTTTATCAACTAGGGACATCTATCTTTGTCAGAGCAGTATTTCTTATAGACGAAAATATTCTAGGTGACAATGTTCACATACATCATGATGGGTTAACATCTTGCTTTCAAAACAATAAATACCCCATCGCAAACAGAATATGTCAGAGCATGCATTATCAAGGAAAATGACAAGGCATACATGAGCAAGGCATTCAAGAACCAAGACAGCTCCAGGAAAATTACAAACATCAAGGTCTTGGCTATTCTTCAGTTAGTAAATCAAATGATGTCAGTGGAACCTCCTTGATACTGGGGCAACCTTGTCAGATACAAACGTCAAAATAGAGTCCATGAGAGATCGTTGTCATAAGATTGTTGCCAACGCCCCATCCACCCACACCATAAACCATCATTCTCAACATCTTAAACCTTCCCTTTGGAACCAACAAAAAAAAAAGTCTTACAAAGTCAAAAATCAAATGTTAAAGGCCATCAAATCAGACAAAAAGACAAGTGGACAAATGAAATTAAAATGGATCCCAAAGAAAAATGGATCAAGCAAAGAAAATATGTCAAAAGAAAAAGTTAATCAAAATGTGGAGCTACAAGACAAGAGGACTCCCACATATCATAAACATCCACCTCCTTCAAAATGGTCATCAATCAAGGCATATAAAAGTGTTGGTTCCAAACATCATCCCTCCAAAATCTGTCATCCACCATCCAAAGTTTGGAAAATAAAAAGTGATTCATCAAAATGTCCAAACAACCTTTCCATGTCTACCATCATCCATCATAATCCTACATCTCGCCTAAAGTCTAAAAATCCTACATCAAAAATCCATCACATCATGGCAGCAACTCTTTACCACAAGGACTCTCATGGCACCCTATTGTGATGTGTGTATTTTGATAAGGCCAACTCTAGTATCAGAAAGGATCACAATGACACCGATCAGTTGTATAAAAGTGCTACGATCCTAACAAGACAACTCCTTCAGCAAGGTCATTATTGGCATATCATGGCACCAGTCTCTACATTGGCACTGTCAGTGGATTCAGAATAGTCAGTGGTTATGTAAAGCATCCAGGCTATCCACAAAATAAAAAATACAAAAAAAAAAAATCAAAAATCAAAAAATCGTCACCCTGATAAAAACCTGGCAAACAGGCGTCTTGGTGACACCAAAACAATCAAAAAATTTCAAAAAAATAGTAAAGAGAAAAATTTCGTCCAACGGTGAAAACCTGGCAAATAGGCGCCCTGGATAAGTACCATGATGAAAACTTGGCAAACAGGCATCATGTGTAATATAAATTGTCTATGTGTACTTTTACACTTGAGGGCAAGTCGTCTCATTTTCCCATGCCTTCCTCATAACATTGATGTCCATCTAAGCCTTATCATTTCCACACATTTTCCCACCTACCTTGGTCTTGACATAAAACTGGCACACATAAATCATGCTTTGGGAAAACTCTTGACATGTCTATCCTTCAGTCATACACGATTCACGAAACATCATTGACTGTCATAGTCTTATTGTCCTTATATGACATAGTCCTTGAAAATCATATGACAATTCTCTTAGTCTCATGTCTCCCGTCCTTTACCAAGGCCTCCCCTATCCTTTCATGCTTATCACCTATCTTGGCTTTCCCTTGTCAAACAGTCTAAGGATAATCATCATCCCATCTAGTCCTAACCAAGTCATTCCAAATGCAACAAGTCTAATCCATATAAGCACATTATCCAAAAAATTACTTGACTGTGTTCCTGGCCTGGCTGTAGACCATGATACTTTCATCACATTATCGTCATCATCCTCATGTTGTTTCGGGATGCATCCTTCCCACATCAAACAACATTGTCATCACATGTCAATTGGTATTTAGCTTGACTAGGGGCACAATCACGTTTGTCCTTGGATTCTCATGTGTAGGCATCAGTCATATGCATTTGTCACAATCCTCTTAAACATCAAAATCCAAAAAAATCATAAAATGAAAAAAAGACCAAAAACATTAGAAAATGTCCTAAAAGACCTAAAAATTAGAAAATGTCTTGAAAGACCTAAAAATTAGAAAATGTCGTGAAAAAAGACCACAAAAATCAGAAAATGTCCTAAAAAGACCTAAAAATAAAATGTCCTAAAAAGAGACCTAAAATCAAAAAGTCCTAAAAAGACCAAAATAAAAAATGTCCTAAAAGACCTAAAATAAAAAATGTCTGAAAAGAGACCTAAACATCAAAAAATGTCCTAAAAGGACCTAAAAATCAAAAGTCCTAAAAGACCTAAAAATAAAAAAATGTCCTAAAAAAGACCTAAAAATAAAAAAATGTCCTGAAAAAAGACCTAAACATCAAAAAATGTCCTGAAGAAATAAAATAAAAATAAAAATCAAATAACTCCCAAAAATCCCAAAACAGAGTCAACATTCATCACGTCGGTCATATAAGTCAAACATAGTTGCATCAGTCAAATAAGTCAGACATAGTGGCACTTGAAAAAAATTAGTTATTCAAAACATTGACATTTAAATTGTGAACCAATAGACAACATAGTCCAATCAGTCATCCAGTCAAAATCAGTCAAATTGCCAAAACAATGTCAATCTTGTCACTCTTTGGTCCCCTCCAGGATGTGTCCTTCTTGGATTTGGACCTCGTCAAAATGTCATTTTCCTTTTTCAGGATGTGTCCTTCCTGACAATAGGCCTTGTCAAACCGTCAACACCATCAAATTAACAACTTGTCAAAACTATCAAACTGTCAAAGTGACAAACTATCATGAAATTCTTCTTCGGCAAAACAAACATTGGCAAACACATTGAATGGCTCTTGATTTTTCTAGTCTATTTTGTCTTATCTTTTGTCCAGTTTTTATGATCTTTTTGTTATGTTGTCTTATGTTTTGTCATTTTGTCTTGTGGTCATGTTACTAGCTACCTCGAGGATGTCCCTTGAAGGATTTAGAGGTGCAATGACGTCTCCTGGCCCATTTTATTTTCTTTGACTGCTGTCTGTGAATTGTCTTGACAAAAAGACTGGGGCAACTTCGCCCTTAGTATGAGTTAGGACATTCCTTGTCTATGACTATCTGTTTTGTAAATGGTCACCTTGCACACCTTGGTTTATGTCATACCATGGTGTTTGTGGACCATTTGTGACATTTTGATGCCCAATGATGATAAATATAAAAATGTAAGCAAGAAAGTTGGTTCCCTTATCATTTCTCATCTAGCTTTCCATTTTCATCCTCCCTACTCTTCCATGCTAATATCCATCCCCTTCCAAGCTAACATTTCTTCTGTCTTTCATCCTCTAGTCTTCTATTTAATTTCGAGAGCACACCCGTGTTCTTGGAACCTGTCTGTCCTCTCGAGGGGGCATACCATAACGCTCCTCGTCATTCTTCCTCATCTTATTTTGCATTGGGGCATGACTGTGACTTATTTTTCTTTGTCACAATGCGACAGGATGCATTATGACAAAGAGGGGCAAAATGTAGACACATAAAAATGTCCTAAGCCCTCGAGTGTCATTTTTCTTCATCCTCGTCTTTCGATAATTAAATAATTTTAGTTATTCAATTATGTTTGATTACATTCCTCTATTAATTAAATAATTTTTAATAATTATTTAATTAATTCACTTTCTAATATTTATTCTATCCTGACCGATTAAATAAACTAATTGCATCACTAATTTCTTCCTCTTCTTCAATAGTTAAATAAATTATTATTTATTTAGTTATTTTGTCATCTTTCATCTATAGTTAAATAATTACCATTAATTATTTATCTATTCATGATCCTTTAATTCTTCCATAGTTAAATAATTATTAAAATCATTTAACTATCCCATGCCACCTCTTCTATTTAAATAGTTAATCTAAATTAATTATTTAAGGTCTAATTTCCATCTCTCCATTTAATTAAATTAATAAATTTAATTAAATGTTCCTCTTTTCATTTTTTCCAAATAAATAATTTGAATAAATTATTTATTTTCCACTTGTCCATTTCCTCTATTTTCAAATAAATAATTTGAATAAATAATTTATTTTCCACTTGTCCATTTCCTCTATTTTCAAATAAATAATTTGAATAAATTATTTATTTTCCACTTGTCCATTTCCTCCATTTTCGAATAAATAATTTAAAATAAATAATTTATGCACCACTTGGTCAAAGATGCCATGTCATAATCCCTTGTCATAACATTCATTTCCTATCATAGCCTGCATGTCTTGCATGTCTATCATAGCTGTCAGGTGTCATAGGCGTCGGCGTCATAGATTTTCCATGCATGGCATATTTTTTGTGCATCAATTTTGGAACATTGATCTTGGCATCTTTTCTGAGACTTAATCTCAACCATCCATTTCGTAACATCCCTCTCATGAATTCCCATCCATTGATCTTGGAATCTTTCTAGAAGATTAATCTCAACCGTCCATTTGAATGGTTGTCTATAAAAGCAACCTTTCTTCTCCATTTTCAGCTTAACAGCTATTCTTCTCCAACTTTCTTGCTACCATTTGCAGGTTTTGCACAAGTATTTCAACAAATTTAAGGGCAAAGTTGCATAAGAAGAAGGAGAGCAAAAGAAGGAATCAACTACAATATGGGGAGTACTTTATTTTATTTGCTTTCACTTTGAAATCTCCATTTGTTTGTATTCTCTTGTTTGGATGAGGTTAATAATTTAGAAGTGTTGGCTATCACTTTATCTATTCTATTTGATCTTTAAACCCCATCTCACAAGAAGAACACTAAATGACTATGAGACTAGTTATACATTCATTGAAAAGGCTTGTTTAGAAGTAGTGTTTGATATGCAACAATTGTGACACTACATGTTAACACAAACCATCAAATTGATAGGAAAGATAGATCCATTGAAATATCTACTTAGCAAAGCCAATTTAATAGGAAGACTAGAAAAGTGGGTAATGATATTGAGTGAATTGGACATCCAATATGTGGACAAAAAAGCAATCAAGGGCCAAGCAATACCTGAATAGATAGCTTAAGCATCATTACAAGATGATCATCCCATGGACATCAAGTTTCTAGATGCAGATGTCCCTACAGTGTCAACACGATAGTGGATGTTATACTTTGATGGATCTTACATGCAAGATGGATCAGGTGCTAGAATTCTATTTGTCACTCCTTAGGGACAAACCATTTCAAAATCCTATAGGTTGATGTTTCCTTTCACTAACAACACAACTAAGTATGAAGCATTAATCATTGGTATAAGGGTAGCTATAGAATGGAAAATCATTGAAATACAAGTCCATGGAGATTCTCAACTAGTCATAAATTAGTTTAATGATGATTATAAAAAAAAACATGACAAGTTGGTGTCATACAAGAGAATGGTGGATGACTTCAAGAAGTACTTTGTTGAAATCAACTTTGAACAAATTCTAAGAGTGGACAAAAAAGATGCAAAATCCATGGCAACCATTTCCTCTCTTCTACAGATACCAGAGAAATGAGTTCATTATGAATTCATGGTGGAACAATTGTTTAATCCCACCTTTGATGACCTTGAATCCCAAGTTGTGTAACATTTAGTTTAATTTGATTCCTCAATCTATGGGAAGATCTACACCTATTTGAGAGACAATATCCTACCACCAAATCTATCCCAAAACCAAAAATGTAATTTTATTTGACAAGTAGCTCGAAATACCCTAATAGTTGATGTACTTTATTGATAAGGTCTTGATGGTACTCTCGTTCAGAGTCTTGAACATAACAAAGCTGAAACCACTTTACGCGAGGTTTATGAAGTTATCAATGGCACTCATTCAAGTGACCTTACTCTTGCTAAGAAACTCCCATACATGGGGTATTATTAGCTGAACATGGAGAAAGAATCCTTCCAATTTGTGAAGAAGTACAAAAAGTTCCAAGTCCATGGGAACCTCATACATGCACCAGCCCAGGAACTACAACCATTCACATCAATTTGGCATTTCTATCAATGGGGAATTGATCTTGTGGGAAATACATCCATCTTCCTCCAATGGAAAGAAATTCATAATCACATCCATAGAGTATTTTACAAAGTGGATTGAAGTTGTACCATTGACCACCATCACTAGCAAATAGATTACCTCTTTTATCCTGAATTACATTATTTTTCGATATGGCATCCCTAATTCTATTTTCACAAAAAATGGTAGACCTTTCAAAAATCAATATGTTTAAGAACTTTGTGAAAAATTACACATCTAATATCCATTTTCCACACCATACTACCCTCAAGGGAATGACCAAGAAAAATCATCAAACAAAACCATCTTAAAAATCCTAAAGAAAATTGTCAACGATGTTGGATGAGACTAGAATGCTCAACTAAACCCTGCTTTGTGGGCATACTATACTAGCATCTGCACCCCAGCAGGAGCCACACCATATTCTCTTGTCTATGGATCAAAGACCATTTTACCTATTGATGTCGAGCTACCTTCCCTATGGGTGTATTTGAAGGGAATCATTTTAGAGGAATATTATAGCGTGTCCAGGCTACAAGAGTTGGAAATATTGGATGAGTGTCATCAGCATGTAGTTGATCACCTGAAAGCCTATCAACAAAGAATGTCTAGAAGCTATAACCACAAGGTCAAACTGAGAATATTTTAGGTAGGCAACTTGGTCCTAAAAGAAAATCCCCGTAATCAACATGATAGGGAAAAGAAAGGAAAATTTGAACCAAATTGGCTAGGTCATTTTGTGTCATATTAGTCTTTGGATCTAGAGCAAATTAGTTGTCTACACCTGAACATGACCTATTTGAAGAACCCATCAAAAACCTAAATATCAAGAATTTCTACACCTAACTCATCCAGTGCATGGTCAAAAATTAGAAAAATCCAAAAAAAATTAGATATATTGTAAAAATCCAAAAAAAATACAAAAAATAAAAAATACAAAAAAAAGCAGAAAAAAGAGATAATACAAAACAAAGTTCAAAAAAAAAAATCATTACCTTGATGAAAACCTAGAAAATAGGTGTCTTGGTGACAACAAAAAAGTCATATAATCTAAAAAGGCACAATAAAAAAAAGTAGTGAAAACCTAGAAAAAAATGCTATTTGTGATAGATTAGCTTCTCCGTCCATTGTCATGTGCATCATGTTGCAAGTATGAGCTAGTTTGGTGGTGTTGTCATTAATGTTGTCATTGATGTCAACATAGATCTATATGTTGCATATTGTACATGTTTGGTTGAGTTACTGGTGAGATTTTGTGAGTACATGGAGCTATCTTTATGATGTTGCAAATGTGCTAGTTTGATGAGTTTCCAAGTGCTTTTGAGAAAATTAATAAATAACAGAAGTCAGAGTGTTTAATGTGTTTAAAACGTGCTCTGGTATGTGCTCCACATTTATCCTATGTTGATCCTATGCTTGTGTAGATCTGAAGGCATGTTTTTGGTATTTCATGGTAACATAAGTTGAGTTTTAGGTTCTAGTGAGAAGGTAAATGAAAATTCTATCCACCGGTATGTGTGTTCTACCAATAGAGTTAGTATTCTGTGGATTGGGAGAAATATTGTTTCTTTTCATTTTTTCTTTGTTTTTTTCAGATCTTGTTGATGTAGGATATGTCTTATGAAGGTATTTCCTATGCTCTGGCAAAGAGGTTTGGATTTTGGTAATCCAAAATTCATGATTCACTATTTTTGTGTGTGTCTACACAATCCAAATTGTTTGATGAAAGAAATTTAGTGATTGAAGCTTGTTTTTCTTGTTACAAATGTATCTAGAATATTCTAAAATGCATTTTCATGATTAAGGAAGTGTGTTGTGGCATCCATGTTTCATCTTCTAGTTGGGAAGTTTGTGCATCATTATTCATTTGTGTTCTCAATAGGTTAGGCTGACCTAGTGCTTACACTTCATTCGAAGAATAAAATTTAATCAAGGAAGCATGCAGTAGATCAAGAATACTATTTTTGGTCTTGCTTATATGTTTTATTGGTACACTCTTATTCCTTTCCACCATAGGAATTTAGAGTTTCCGACCTAATTTGAATTTATGAAATGATGTATTGTGGCCGACCTTGGTAAATGTTTCTAAGGTTGAGAATAGTATAAAAGAAAGTCAAGTTGTGAAGAATGGTATGAAAGTGTGATGCAATGTAACAAAAGTGTGCTAGAAATCATAAGAGAAGAAGTGTGTGCGAGTGAGTTGTGATATTATTTTTTCAATTTATTGAAGGTAGTGAACTGAAGGTTTTTGTAATCTTGCAAATGTGCATTAATTGCAGTGGTGATCTTTTGTTCTCTTTTGTATCTATATGAAGTGAGCCTTCCTATTGGACAATGAGCCTTTGTATTTGGATAGTGAGTCCTCCTTTGGAAAGTGAGCCTTTGTATTTAGTTTATAATCTTTATATTGTGAGTTAACCCTCATCATAGTTTTTCCCTTATTAGGTTTTCCACATAAAAATATGGTGTTCATTTTTTTGATTTACTTTTTGTTATTTATGTTTCATGCTTATATTTAATAACAAAATAGTGTGGTTGAATATTTGGTAAGTGATAAATTTTTAAGATTAGATTTGCGTGAAAACTAATTCACCGCCTCTCTTAGTTGTCATGTGCCTATTTAACAATTGGTATCAAAGCTTGTGGTTCCTTGTGTAAAGCTTAATTGCTTAAGGAAGATCTGATGGCACACAAATTGGCAATTCCTATGTTTGATGGAGTTGACTACAAATATTAGAAGGGAAAGATGAGAGGATATATTATCTCTCTTTGTTTCAAGACTTGGAGGGCTATTGAGAACACATACATACTTTCATCTAGTGGTGCTAATTCTATAGATGAGATATCTTCTTATGAAGAAAATAAGAAGAAAAGGTATGCAATTTGTAGAGGTTTATCTAAAAATGAGCGAATTAAGGTTAATTCTCTAGATACTGCATATGAAGTCTGAAAGAAGTTAGAAGACATGTATGAAGGAAATGAAAAGGTGACATTGACAAAGAGAGTGGAAGCAAAGCATAGATTTGTGAACGTGAAGATGGAAGATGGTGAGGAATTTACAAGTTTCTTTCACAGGGTTGGAAAAACTACAAATGAAGTTAGAAATCAAAGAGGAAAGCTATTAGATGAAGAAATAATTGAGAAGATCCTGATTTCCCTACTAGACTGCTATAGTGATAAAATTTCCATGATTGAAAAAATGTATGATCCTAAGAAGTACACCTTGGAAGACTTGTTCAATACCTTGTAAGTATTTGAATTGATAAAGTTATGGAAAGATGACAAGATAGAAGAAAAGAAAAAAATAAAATTTAAAGCAATGAAGATCAAGGAGGAACCAGATAGCAATGGTGTTGATGAGTTGGAAGCTAACTTCATTAGGAAGTTGAAGAAAGGTACCAAAAATAATAAAGGTATGCTACCCTTTAAATGCTTTAGTTGTGGCAATATTCATAATTATGCTTTAGGATGTCCAAATAGGGATACACATAAGAAGAACAAAGATTATAAAGATAAGGATAGGAAGTATAGGAAGTTGTACTATGTTAAGGAAGAGGTGGGCATTTCTTATGATGAATTTGACAATGAAGTTGATATAGTGAATGCTTATTCTTAGGTTTGCAAAGTAAATCTATATCCACTAACACTAGAAAATTTTTAAGTAAGAAGGCTTCAGAGGTTAAGAAGAATAGGATTGAAGGTACTTTGGTTACAAATTTTCATGCAAGACTGGATGAAGACTACTGGGTAATTGATAGTGGATGTTCAAATCACATAACTGGAGATAAGAGTAAGTTTACTAAACTCAAGAGGTATGATGGCGATTTAGTTATGTTTGGTGATGACTCAAGAGCTAAGATATGTGGTAAAGGTTCAATTAATTTCGAGATTGAGTGCATAGTACTGATGATTTGTATTATGTGAAGGGTTTGAGGCATAACCTTCTAAGTGTTGATAAGATGTGTAGCAATGGCTTTAAACTTGTGTTTCAAAACAATACCTATGAAATTAGAAAAGGATCTAGTAATAGAGATATGATTGTTGTTGGAAGAATAACTCATGTAAGCATCTATCAACTGAAAGGAGATGATGGTCGTTGTCTTGTATCTTAGATTAGTGAAAGTTGGTTATGGCACTAAAGAATGGGACATGTGAACTTTGATAACTTAGTCAAGATCAGTGTAAAGGAGATTGTTTGAGGATTTCCTAGAATACAAGACCTACTAATGCCATTTGTAGAAGTTTTCAATTGGGGAAGCAAAAAATATGTAGCTTTAAAGGAAAGGAACATTCTACTACCGAAATACTAGAATTAGTACATAATGATCTTCGTGGTTTGACTAAGACTAGAATCCTGAATGGTGACAAATATTTCATGTTGCTTATTGATGATTACACTTGAATGAAATGGGTTGCTTTTCTCAGAGAAAAGAATCAAAACCTAGATAGGTTTAAGGTATTCAAAGCAAGAGTGGAGAATGAAGTAAATCTGAAAACCAAGTGTTTAAGATCTAATAGAGGTGGTGAAATCACTTTTCGTGAATTTAATGCATTCTGTGAGGAGCATGACATAATTTTTTTTTCTCTAAGAACCCCTGAACAGAATGGAGTAGTTGAAAGGAAAAATAGGATACTTCAATAAGCTACTAGAACTATAATGAAAGAGTCTAATGTACTAGATGTATACTAGAGAGAAGCAATACATATTGTTGTTTATGTTCTTAATAGAGTTCACATCAGGCACAAAAACACAGAGACACCTTTTGAGTCATGGAATGATAACTCCTAATGTGAAATATTTTATGGTATTTGTAAGTAGATGATACATTAAAAGAGATGATGAAAACATTGGAAAGTTTGATGCTAGATGTGATGAAGGAAATTTTTTTGGATACTCTACTATTAGCAAGGCATAAAAATTCTTTAACAAAAGATTGAGAAAGATCATTGAATGTGCTAATGTGAAAGTTGATGAAGACATACACAAACCTATTGAGATAAGTGAAGTTGAACTTGATGATCCTGTCTATGGAAATATACCTAAAGAAAATAAGAAGGAATAAGAAGAGAATGAACTAGAACCTGCTGCTAGGACTCCTAAATATGTACAAGAGAATCATCTAGAAGATTATATAATTGGAGACAAGAGTGAAGGTGTGAAGAAGAGAAGTAGAGTTGCAACTAAGATAAATTTGTGTGTACTTTCTAAAATAGAACCTAAATCTATAAAAGAAGCATGTGAAGATGAAAGTTGGATGAGATTTATGAAAGAGGAATTGCAGCAGATAGAAAAGAATCAGACATGGGAAATAGTCCCTATACCTGTGAACAAAAATGTGATTGTCTCAAAATGGATGTTCTAGAAAAAACTGAATGAAAGTGGAGAAGTAGTAAGGAATAAAGAAAGACTAGTATGCAAAGTATATTCACAAGTTGAAGGTATAGATTTTTAAGAAACATTTTCCCTTGTAGCCAGAATGGAAGCTATAAGAATGTTTTTGGAATTTTCTGCACACAAGGACTTCAAGGTATATCAAATGAATGTTAAGTCAGATTTTTTGAATGTGAGTTGGAGGAAGAAGTGTACATGGAGCAACCTGAAGGGTTTCAATTGTCTGATATGCGAAACATGGTTTGCAAATTGAAGAAAGAATTTTATGGATTGAAGCAAGCTCCCAGAGCTTGGTATGAAAGACTGGACAAATATTTTACAAAGAAAGGTTTTAGAAAAGGTTTTGTGAACAACCTCTACTTCAAAGTACAAGGTAATAAGATGTTGATTGTAGTTGTTTATGTTGATGATATCATCTTTGAAGGAATTGAGGGGATGTGTAAAAAGTTTGTTGAAGAAATGCAAGAAGAATTTGAGATGTCCATGATTGGTGATTGAATTTCTTCCTTGGTATACAAGTGAACCAAACTAATAAAGAGATATTCATTTCAAAATCTAAGTAGTAAAAGAGTTGTTGAAAATTTTTTGGATGGAGGATTCTAAACTGATTTGTACTCCTATGGTAACTAAATGTAAGATGAGAAAGGATGAAGAATTTTCTAAGACTGATTGGAGCAAATACAGGTCCATGATTGGTGGATTGTTACTAGACTAGATATTATGCATGC
Source organism: Sequoia sempervirens (assembly GCA_007258455.2). NCBI lineage: Eukaryota > Viridiplantae > Streptophyta > Pinopsida > Cupressales > Cupressaceae > Sequoia > Sequoia sempervirens. The sequence goes on from VDFB02271358.1 coordinate 4,220,365, forward strand.
AGTGTGTTAAGTTGCTAGGTTTCAAGAAGATCCTAGAGAAGGACATCTTATATCTATAGAAAGGATATTTAGATATCTTAAAGACACACCAGATTAAGGATTATGGTACCATAAGAGTAATGATTTCACTTTGAGTGCCTATATAGATGTTAATTGGGATGGATGTGTACATGACCAGAAGAGTACCAATGGTGGTGCTTTGTTTCTTGGAAGAAGACTAGTTTTACATGGCTGAGTAAAAAGGAAGACTTGGTTTCTTTATCCACTATAGAGGTAGAATATATTGATGTAGCATCCTATTGCACACAAGTTTTGTGGATGAAGCAAACATTGAAAGACATTGGTGTGGTATGTGGTGAGCCTATTTCTATTTTTTTTTATAATACAAGTGCAATAAAAATTTTGAAGAATCCAATTATGCATTCAAGAATGAAGAACATATCTATCAAGCATCATTTTTTGAGAGAGAAAGTGATAGAGAATGAGGTCAAATTGGAGCATGTGATGACAAAAGAACAAATTGTAGATATATTTACTAAAGCTTTTTTGAAGGACACTTTTGAGAATCTTAGGGAGAGGTTGGGGGTCATTGAACCTCCTAACTAGGTGCACATGAAGGTGCATTAGTCCAATGAATTCATAGATTCTTCATTTATCTAGACTGATAGATGGGTCTACTCTGCAAGGGGAGTAGAAAAGGTTTTCATTGTTGTAGTATGACTGTACTCGTAAGGGGGAGTAATAAGAGAAGTTGCTCCTTTCCTTTGATGTCAAAGGGGGAGAAAAGGTTATGTGTTTCCATTAATGACAAAGGGAGAGATTGTTGCAAGTATGAGCTAGTTTGGTGGTGTTGTCATTAATGTTTTCATTGATGTCAACATAGTTCTGTATGTTGCATATTGTGCATGTATGGTTGAGCTAGTGGTGAGATGTGAGTACATGGAGCTATCTTTATGATGTTGCAGATGTGTTGGTTTGTTGAGTTTTCAAGTGCTTTTGAGAAAATTAATAAATAAGAGAAGTCAAAGTGTTGAATGTGTTCAAAACATGCTCTGGAATGTGCTTTGCATTTCTACTATGTTGATCCTATGGTTGTGCATATCTAAAGGTGTGTTGTTGGTATTTTCATGGTAACATATGCTAAGTTTCAATTTTTGGTGAGAAGGTATGTGAAATTTGTGTCCACTAGTATGTGTGTTCTACCGGTACAGTTAGTATTCTGTCAACTAGGAGAAATATTGTTGCTTTTCATTTTTTCTCTATTTTGTTTCAGATCTTGTGAATTTTGGATATGTCTTATGAAGGTCTTTCTTATAATCTGGTTAATAGGTTTTGAGTTTGGTAATCTGAAAGTCATGTTTCAGTATTTCTATGTGTGTCTGAACAGTCTAAATTGTCTGATGAAGGAAATTTAATGATTGAAGCTTGTTTTTCTTGTCACAGATGTATATGGAAGATTCTAAAATGTATTACCATGCTTAAGTAAGTGTGTTGTGGCATCCATGTGTCATCTTCTAGTTGGGAAGCATGTGCACCATTACTCATTTGTGTTTTCATTAGGTTTGGCCAACCTAGTGATTACACTTCATTCAAAGAATAAAATTTAATTAAGTGTGTAGAAGATTCAAGAATATTATTTTTGGTCTTGGTTATATGTTTTATTGGTCCACTCTTATTTTTTTCCACTGTGGGAAGTTAGATTTGAGGACCTAATTTGAATTTATGAAATGATGTATTGTGGTTGACCTTTGTAAATGTTTCTAAGGTTGAGAATAGTATAAAAGAAAGTTGAGTTGTGAAGAATGGTATGAAAGTGTGATGTAAAGTGAAAAAAGTGTGCCAAAATCATAAGAGTAGAAGTGTGTGTGAGTGAGTTATGATAGCAGTTTTTGAGTTTGTTGAAGGTAGCGAATTGAAGGTTTTTGCAATCCTGCAATTGTGCTTTAATTGTAGTGGTAGATCTTTTATTCTCTTTTGTATCTATAGGTAGTGAGCCTCCCTATTGGATAGTGATTCCTTTGTAGGTAGTGAGAATTTTTATTTGGATAGTGATTCCTCCTTTGGGAAATGAGCCCTTGGCAATGAGCCTTTGTATTCAGTTTATAATCTTTATATTGTGAGTTAACCCTCATTGTGGTTTTTCCCTTATTGGGTTTTCCATGTAAAAATTTGGTATTTATTGTGTTTATTTACTTTCTGTTATTTATGTTTCATGCTTAAATTTAATAACACAATAGTGTGGTTGAAGATTTGACAAGTTATAAAGTTTTAAGGTTGAATTTGTGTGACAACTAATTCACCCCACCTCTTAGTTGTCTATTCCTATTTAAAACGTAGGTCATTCACTTTTCACCATCACTATGCTTGATCATTGAAAGAGCCTCTTGTACATATATGGGCATTGTAGTTGTGTCTCATCCTGGCTTGGTTATCATTATGCATATCCATAATAAATGGCTGGTTCCTCACTAGGGGAAAATCCTAAACTCACTAGGGGCAACCTACTTTAAGCTTAACACAATAGACAAAAAATAGCTAGACAATGAAAAAAACACAACAATCATGATAAAAATAAACATTGAACATCAATTACAAACTTTAAACATCAACCATCCAAATCAACAAAAAAAAAATCAAAACAAATCTAATTGGATGATACTCGTTTGAAGCATGGTTTTATCACTTTCACATGAATGTTCAACTATTGTATTTTTATTTTTGTTATCATTTCTCTAGAGGAACTTAATGATGTCATGGATTAGAGGAGATAAGATCAAGAATGATATTTTCTTTGTCTACTATTTTTGAGTTAATCATTAATACTGTACAAATTGTTGTAGGACATGCTCTACAAGGTATCATTGATGACATTATGAATTTTCATAAGAAAAGGATTAACTCTTGCTTGTTTTACACAAGAAATACTCAAGTCATCTCATTTCAATTAAACCTAGATGCTTGTATTATATTGAATGATTTTTCATGCACTTCTCAGTGATATGATTAGTTTGATCTCATTTTGTACAAAAAATTGTACTTGATTTTTGCTGAAATCACATATTTTTAGAAAATATAATGATTTAAGCCTCAAAAGGTTCCATTTAAAGAATTTCAATTGAAGAGGGTTTGATCAAAATACCTTAAATCAAATCCTCTTGGATAGAACCCCACTAGTTTTAAACCATACCTTTAATAGAGTCTCCTTTACACCTATCAAAATGTTGATAAAAACCACTTTTGATTTAAATTTTAGGGGATCAAATGATTGCATTTAAAATTTATTTTTTGTAAGTATGTAGTAATTATTATAAGCTTCCCAAAAGGTATAATTTTAAATAAATTTAATTTTATTATTATATTTATTTTTTATTTCTCATGAATGTAGGTTTTTCACCAAAAATCAAGCTCTCTATTCTGCACATATAGAAAAATATTAGATTATAAAAAAAAAATTTAAAATTATTAGTGCACTAGATATTGAAGTCCTTGATCCAACAAAGAAAAAAAAAGAATTTTGATACATTCAAAAAAAGTTACGTGTTATACAGTCGTGCAATGTCTGAATTATAATTGGTTTGAATTCAAAACTTGAATAAAAAAAAAAAAATCAATAAAAAACTATCTAATCAAGTGGAAGCACTAGATATCAGGGTTACAAATCTAAATTCAAAAGAATTAGAATTTTATCCTTCATGGAAAAAAAGTTAACCATTATACAGTGAGCGTCACTTTTTAAAAATGTTGTTTTCTAAAAAAAAATTGTTTTCGAGGGAGATGGAAAAATAAGTGCAATCTCATTCCAAAAAAATTGAAAAAAATATATTTAGAATCTATAGAAAAAATTTCATGAAACTGTACTTTGCATCATCTTCAAATTCCTCATGGTTTAGCCACTATAGGTGCCTGAAAGTGAAGATTTAGTTAAAAAAAATTATTTCAGTGTCCAGTTTGGCCAAAAATTGTAAACCACTATCGTGGGATCACGAATTGTACTCAAGTCATCATGGTCTAATTATACCATTGATGTTTGTACTAACTTTCAACATATTAAAGGCTCAATGGTGATACCAAGCACAACAAAATCAGCTGACAAAATGACAACTTTGCATATTTAGTTTTGCATGGTTAAGATAGATTGCATCCATATTAGTTTTACATCTGCATTATAGATTATTTCCAAGGTTGGAAAAAATTCAAAATTATTTTATCTCTCTCATCAATAGATTGAGGACATTTTACATTAACAAAAACACATTCATTTACATATAGTTGCATAAGAATATCATACATTAGAAAGCATTATCATATCATACATGCATTAGAAAACATATCATACATCCATCCATGCATTAGATCATATACTTGAATTCAAAAAAAGACAAAAAAACCATAACGTGTATTACATCTCATTTGCATACTCAAATTCATCTCATGTAGCATAAAAGCATCATGCATAAATTCAAATAGAATCATAAACCATGCACAATAATTTCATCATTGCATCCACTCATAATCATGTCATAATATAAAAGAATCACATAAAAACATTACACATCATATAGAACACAAATCAAATGCATCCATCAAAGGAATCCATTAAAGGCATCCATCATAGAAGCATATAGACAATACATGTAGATCAGTAAGTACCAGTTGCATCTTAGATATAATCTCAAAATAAAATGTCAAGTGTACAATGATATCATAAAATGTTGAGAGGTACATCATCAAAATGTGGTAGAATATCATAATGTCTCTAATTGAACAAGTGTATACTCATCATGTCTCAAAAACATCAAAGTTGAACATTGGAGCTATGTGCTACTCCCCAAAGACAATGCCAACCCTACACTTGAACCTCTTGCTGCACCACCTGATGGCCCTGCACCTGGATCCCTAGGAGGTGGCCCAGTCACACCTCTACTAGTCGTCTGTGAATGACTCCTACCTAATCTAGAATTGGTAGATGTTGCATAATTGACATTTTGCTCTAATAGCATTGGCTCATATTATCGTAGCTTGTAGTACTCCACCTCCCTGGTAGAATGTAGTACCTCTCCAAGCATATTTGTTGTGCTAGTACCATCAATAACCCTCTCTAATCTCTCTACCAAGGACTTGGCATGCTCGTATCTCTATCTTAGAGCATCCCTCTTTGCTATGACAGTAGCAATCTATGCCTATAGAGTTTGTACATGTTTCTATAAACCAACTATCTGAGCCTACTGCTAATGAGATGGTAACCAAATTTGAATTTGTTATGGTGCTATAGACATTCGTGGATCTCCTCCTCAGAGCCACTCTCACATCCAAGACTGGACTACCACCTCCATCATCACCACCATCCCCCTCCTCTGAGGTCATCACCATCTCCTCCATCTCTCCTCTATCTAGGGGCATGTGGTGGCACCCTCACATCATCATCCATGGCTCGCACAAGCTCATCTGGGCTGGATATCCTTAAGAAAGGATGGGTAAAGAAATATTGTGCATAATCATTTGTCATCAATGCATCAGTAATCTCTGAATGGTAATTCCATATCTAGAGTTGTAAACCAAAGTAATCTTGATAGGAGACATTATAGGATAAGGAGGGCCCCCATTCTCGAATGTCCTATCATCATCATGAGTACAATGCCACTCCTTGGGAATCACCTGAGCTATACCATACTATTGGAGCACCCTCATAACCAAGAATCTCTCAATCGCATGTGATGTTTGTCGAATCAAATATCTAGAATTGAAAAGAAATGAAATTTCAGTATCATCCTCTGGCCATTGCCATAGTCCAAGGATAGCTGCCATGTAACTATCTCTAGGTCATCTAACACATGCCACCAATACTCCAATTTTCCCAACTTATGTTGGACAATTGGATTTGTATATCCAAAAACATAGGGCCTCCCAAAAGGATGATATTTTTATGCAACAGGTCATGTGAAGGCATGTGCTCCCATGCCCAAATCTGCAGCAATGTAACCCCAACCAATAGAATACCTGCTCCAAGATATACTACTTGATGAAGATCATGATACAAATGATCTATCATACAAGATCCCTAGGCATATCTGATCCCCTATGTAATCATGCTCTCTAGAATCCAACCCCATCCAACTGATAGTCCCTTTGACCTACGGTCAGGACATAGAAATCCTCCAATGAATCCAACTAAAACATAAGGTAGTGGCTGATATAATACAACCATTTATCAATATGGGATCTCATACCCACTAATCTCATCATATGGAAAATCCTCCACAATACATTAGTCCTTCCTTGCTTTGTGTGGTTATAAACCACTAGCTCACCAACAACTAGAATCCCCAAGATATGATACACATCCTCAGGCGTAATAGTCATCTCACTAGTGGCTAAGTGAAAGGTGTGGTGGTCACTGTGCCACCTCTCAGCCAAAGTAGTCAAAAGTCCCATGTTGATCCTATACTAGGGCATTATCCATCAAATAAGTCAACTCACATCACCTAATCAAATCTAAATCAGCTTGCACTAGTTGTGGAATCATGTCCCAAGTCTTCAAGAATTGTTCCTGAGACTAAAGAATCCTAAAATCCTCTTATGATCATAAGGTATCACAAATCAACAATCCTATCAATCAATCAATCAACCTAATCAACTCTAATGATATTTTATCAAATCTCATAGAATTGTTATCATTGACTCTCATTTGTTGTGAGGTCAATCATCATTATCCTATCATTAATCCTCACCTATCATGAAGTTAATAATCAACTATCATATCAAACATCATCAAATCAATAGTTGATGCGATCATCAAACATCAAAAACAAGGAGAACAATCAAAATTTCATCATTCTAGCATAAATGCGCTAAAATAGTGATTTTATGCACTAAAAACATGGATGTGCTAGACAACTTCATAAATGTGCTCAAACAAGGTCTCAAAGTGCTAAAACCTTGGATGCACTAAAAAAACTACCATATGCACTATTCTATGCCATCTATGTGCCAAAACACTATATGCGCTACAAAACTCTATCTATGCACTGATAAAATCAACCTATGCACCAAATCATCCAATGCACCAAAACATATCTTGAATGTGCTAAATCCTAATCTCAATATGCTAAAACTCTAGTTGATTTAAAACATCAACTCAATGCACTATTTTGTGGCTTCTATGTGCTAAATCAATCCTATGGGCTACAACTAATACCATACACACAAAATCAAACCTATACACTAGAACCGTAACTCAATGTGCAAAAGAAAAGACCCTATGTGCTAAAACAAAAAATAAAATTCAAAACATGAAAAACCATGGGAAAACACATTTCAAAATTTATGAAGAGGTTTCTTGAGGTACATATTAGAGGTTCATACATGGTCGGGCAATTGTGATGTTGAACTCACTCAAAATGATGGGTTTGGATTGAAATCACCATTTTTCTCAATTTGCTCAAACTTGCTCAATCGCCTCAATCTCCTAAGTGCAAATGACTCAAATGAGCTCCTCTTCACATATTTTTACCTTTTAAGGTGGTAATTAAAGGGGTAATTAAGGGGGAATTTGGTGGGATTTATTTTATTTTTCAAAGGCTTGTTAGTCCAACATGGCATGATTAGTATTATTTTTTAGGAGATAAATCATCTCATCATAAAATTCAAAAATCATCAAAAAATCATCAAAAAATAAAAAATCTCAAAATTTTCAAAAAAGAAAAATCCTAAATTTTTTAAAATTCCCTAATTTATCTATCAAGGGGGCATATATCCATCAATAAATTTTAAATCAACATTTGGGCCATATCGACAATTTTTATCAGTACTGCTAGGAAATTTTTCTGTGAAGTAATGTGTCATAGAGACATCACTTCAAAGAGGGGCAAAATGTACACACCTAAATTTTTTCTAGAGAAAATTAATTAAATACTAGTTATATAATTAATAAACCTTTAAATTATTCTACTTATAAATAAATTGCAAAATTTATTTATATAGTTCACTTTCTGAAATTCTATCTATCTTAAATCACTTTCTTCTTGTTATAATTAAATAAAAAAACTTTAATTATTTAGTTTTATTTAATTAAATCACTTTTATTAAATTCAGATTTTATATTTGAATTTGAGCACATTTTTACTAACTTCTCACCTTCCACCTCATCATGTGTCTCATGAAAATAAATATTCTTAATATTCAAATTGGTACTTATCTCAAAAAATTATAACTAATTTGGAGACACTTGGCTCTTCCCTCCATTTGATTCCTCTCACACTTGGCAATGTGTTCTACTAAAGGGAACACTCTCCTTGATTCTCTCCAACCTCTTCACTCTTGACTATTCATCTCTCCAGATCAAATTTGGAACGTTGAATGCTACCATATTAGCTTATGCCTTGGAGAAATCTATAAATATAGCCTCATTTACAATATTTGATATAGAGAATTGAGCATAACTACATTCTACAAAAAGTTCATTGTGATGTTAGCATCTTAGCATTTACATCTTAGTATCGTTTAGTTTAATCAATCACGACTTTAACACTAACTGCATCTTAATTTCTAAAATTGCATCATAACATTTTTATTATCAATATCATAGCATTATCATAATCTTTACACAATCATCTACAGTATATCATTTAGCATTCAATCATGTAGAAAGGTTTATTGCATTTCCAAAAACTCATTCTTTAGGCTGTCATTTGACAAGTCTTGTGCATACAAACAATCTGAGAGCCACAATGATATGAAAAATCCCTAGAGATAAAGAACAATGGGACGACATTAGAGAGTTTTTTCTTTCAATTTGATTATTCATATTTGAATTCTCTCTAATATAATGTTTCATTGATTATGTTGTATTTCTTGCTTTACACACTTATACACATTTTAATACACCACAATATAGTTACAATGTTCTGTATTGTGTCCATTTTGTCAGTGATAATGGTAGTAAGAATTTGATCTAAAGTTCAGAGGTAAAGGCTTATAGGGATCAAGAGTTTTAATAAGAGGAAAAGTTATCATTTCTTTTTCTAAGAATTGTGACATTGTACTATGTAAGGTATCTAGTAGGGGAGTAAATTGTTTAGCTAGATCCCCAAATGTGAAAGGAGTCATCTTCCTTATAGAAACCACTTAGGAATCATCATTTTGAGTTAGTTGAGGGGGGTTAAGTTGAAGGAATCCTTTATTCTATTTTCTAAAAGGTTGATAATTGTTATGGTTTTTAGATTCAGACTTCTAAGGATGGCTAGAGATGTGTTTTGTTTCATGACTACTAACTAAATTTTGATAATCATGAAGAGTAGAACACAAATGTATGAAGGAAACTTCATCATGCCAAGCTTATCCTATATCTTAGTTTTTAAGTTCTCAATGAACATCTGTTGAAAGTGAGAATTGAGAATCTTTACATCAATTTGGGAATAAAGAATTTGGTAACGTGAAATAAATTCAGTAACATTTTCATCATTTATTTTATTACATTTTATCAAATCAACTAAGGTCATATTGGGAGTCATATGCACTTTGAAATAGTTTATAAATGCCTCAACAAGTTCATTGAATGAATGAATTGAATTTTTTGGTAACAAGGAAGACCTTTCTAAGGTGAAATCCTTCAAGGACCTAGGGAAAAGCTTATGCATGAGTTTATTCCCAAGGAAAAATCACTACATAATGTGGTATAAGTGGAAACATGGTTAGAAAGATCTCCTTCCCCCCATGTTTCTCAAATGTAGGAATATCTAGACCTTATGGTATTGGTGTTCTCAATATCTTCAAGGAAAAGATATTTTTTTGACATAGTATGTAGGTTGGCCATTTTGACATTGGTTTCTAGTGGAAATTTTTTTTTGAAGGGATGGCACATTTTGCAAAATTTGATTAAGGATGGTGTCATTGGTTGTATTTTGAGATGGAGGTGAATAGGGTGGAGGTGTATATGCATTCGAGGAAGCAATGGATATAATTCTCATGGGAGGTAAAGTTGTAGGAGATATGAAGTGTGATGCCACAAAGGTACTAGGAAAGCTAGCTGAAATACCTAAGGTAGGAAGGATATTACTTGTAGGTTGTATCGTTGTTGTAACATGAGGGTTGGTATAAGTAGGAATAGAGGGAATGGTTGTGAGAGGAGGAATTTGAGTTCCTTCAGTTTGGAAAATTTTCAAAGGTAAAACACAACTAGTTGTTGAGGTAATATTTTTTCCAAAAATTTGAGCTAGGTTATGCACAAGTTCAAATCCTTCTTCACTTTCAATCATGTGATTTATGTTATGTATTGTAGGGATAGTAGTCATTGAATTTTTTTCAATACTTTTTTTATGTTGTAGATTTTATAAGTCTCCATAGATTTGGATTATGTTTTCTTGTGGAATACTAGCAACCATTGTTTCAACACTTGTCACACTGCTTGAAGGAAAATATTTGTTGAGGGTATGTTCCATACCTAGTGAGCTAGTATCAACACTAGTAGTGAAAGAGCTAGATAATCCAAAATCCATGATGATTTTGCTATCATAGGATGACATGAGTCTTGAACTATGCCTCACTATAGTATTAGCAATAAGACATCAAGTTGTAAATCTCATGCAAGGGACAATCAATGAATGCAAGATAAATTTAATGAACATAAGATAAATGATATTATCTAATTTTGATTCAAATGAAATTAAGCTAAATCCAATGAAATGATTGAAAGCAAACTCTGTAAACTAAAACATAAATCTAAAAACAACAAACATAATCATAGAAATAGTTTTTTTAGTGTTGTAAAATGGAGTTTCAAATGTAACATGGGACTAAATCACCCAGAGGGGCATATGAGTCCCAGTTAGGGTTTTTCATGGATTTAAACACTAATAAATAGTCAATAAAAAATAACTAGAAATAAGGAAAAACATGTATTGGGACTAAATTACCCAGAGGGGCATATGAGTCCCAAATTATGGTTTTTCCACAAATTTCAAAAAAATTGGAGTGAATGTTATGCTATGGTTTGAATGATGTCTAGACTAAGTGCAATTATAGATTTCAGATTAAATTCAATGATGCAAGAGGACAAAATGTAGCCTATATGCACTTTCACTAATGCAAGAAATAATGCAAAGTTAATGTAAGCTAGATCTAGTACTATGATGCAATCCAAATTAGAAAATAAGGTGTTCTAAAGGGAAGGTTCACCAAAATGAAATGTCAAAAATAGTCATTCTATTCTTTGGGAGATAGAACAACTAATTTCCTACAAGTTCCACTCAAGGAAACCTTAGAGATCTCAATCTAGTGATAGAATGAGGGAAAGAGAACTGGAATAAGCTGTCTTAGGGTGTGATTAAAGACTAAAACTAGTTTCACCACAAAGCTAGGAATTGGAAAGACAAGAAATGTAAATGATATGCAAACTTAAGTAAATGACTTAGAAATGAACTCAAACCAAAACAATGAACTAAGAAAGTAAAATGGTGCACTTGGAAATTGAAGAAGCTTGAATGAGGATCTAAAATATTAAAAATGCTAAATTTTAATGCAAATTGGGACTCATATGCCAAGCTAGCGATTTAGTCCCAGTTTCGGGTTTCTGATAGAAGATGGAATTTGGAACTAACAACTAGGATCTGCTGAAAATATCTAAAATTTGGTATACTAGGACTCATACACCAAAATTATAAATTTATTCCTAGTATCAAGGTTGATCTTCAACTTTCATATCCTTTAATGTTCTCATGTTTCTTCTCTTGTACCAAGTCTTCGAGTTTGAAACACCAAATTGCAAGCTGTAGGTGACTTTTTGTGATCTTGCAATGTAGATGACAACTTTGACAACTTCAAAGCATTCTCCAAACTTCCTCTTCAATGGATCTTTAACCTAAACCTTAAAATCACACATAAAAGAGAGGGAAAAATGTTTTTTTTAGTGGATAGGGGTTTTCCTTGGTCAAACCCCATTTTGGTAATCAAAGCTTGAAATAAAATCAAATAGAATAAAGGAATGATGAATGAACAATATGTAATGTTGAAACATGAAACCCTTGGAATAAAGGTTGTAATCTTGTTTGTAATGGCTAGCATAAATTTGTATCTTGAACCTTGCTTGAAGGATATGGATCTTGACTTGAATGCTTTCTTGAATCATAAAACCCTACATCACAAATGTTAGCTCAAGAAAAAACATGATACATGATGACTTTGGCATGATGCTTGATTTTTGAATAGTTCTCCAAAATGCTTGGTAATCACTCTTGAATGTTCTTGAATTCTTTATAATTCTCTCACTTGAATACTCATAATATCACTTAAATTGTTAGGAGAAACTATGTGAAAAAATCTTGTATTTATACATGTTTATGCAAAATTTCCCAAAATTACAACACTATAAGCCAACATCAGATCTAGGATAATAAAATTGTAACAATAATTTGAATTAAAATAGATCCAAGCTAAATGAGACTCATACACCATTTGGGGTGTATGAATCCTAGTAGGCTAGGCTCAGGACACAAATTTCAAGAAATGATTCATTTTATGCCAAATTCAAGTTTAGGCCCCAAAACTTAGGTGGGACCCATATGCCCAAGGTGGCGTAGGAGTCCTAGATCACTAAATATTGGTCATACAAACCAAAATAATTAAATCATGAATGGTTAATTGATATGTGTTGGGATTATCCTTAGATAGATGCATTAAGTAGGGCTTATGGATGTAAAATAAGAGAAAATAAGGCATAAAGAAAACCAATTCTAGTAGGAAGGAACCAAAAAAGTGTGAAAATGTAAAGGGACACATTTTTATACACTTACATGCCATCTACAACATATACATATTTGAGATGATTTGCATTTGTTTGTAGAAAGTTATCACTCTCAAAATTTCACTATCGGTTATTAGTTAGAGCATTTAGGGCCTACTTGGCTCGTTTAGCTTGTGTAGACCATTTCTAGAATGTGTGGAGATCGAGGAAACATTAATTAAGGAATTTTAGATCTAGGGGAACTTTCTTGAAGATCCAAAATACATTTCTGCCTCTTGATGGATTATTTTCTTATATTCTTGGCTAACTTACACATTGAGCTCACATTTTGGTTTACAAGCCCTTGAGGTTCACATGGATCATAATTGAAGTTAGAGATTAATATTTAAGATTATTTGCAATGCATTAGAAGGAAATATTACATTAGTTAGGAGTTATATCTATTAGATTCAACCTCAAAGGTGTTAGATCGCAATAAGGCCTTGTGCTAATTGTAATATTAGCTAATACTCTTGTAGCAGGATTTCAAGCCCTGATCATTTCACATATGTGGAATATGATGTAATTAAGAGTGAAAGTTGTTGGTTTAGTGATAATTCATGTTTGGTGATAGTTTCTCATGTTTTTTCCACTATATTATACTCTAGGCTGCATGGTTGGACAATCCTTTCTAGACCTTCCAATCATGATTTCACCAACATCCTAACCCTAAACTACACATCTTCCTATCAATTGCAAATATGATCATTCCATGTGAATTCTCAAGAGTACATGAACATGCATAAGTCCATGATAATCACTATCACTCTATTTATACTAAATTATCATTAAAATGAGACTACAATTCACACAAACATATCAACCATTTCATTTTTGGAGTTGATGCTAGAACCTAGTATCTTCTAAGAATCAGCTCCAACTAAATAACTTATCACAAAATAAGAAAATAATTAATTAAATTTCAATGTGAGCAATCATAGTTCTATTGATAAAAAGAATGAGAATTTAATAAAGAATGATAAATATTTACAGTAAGGATAAATAAACCTTGGATACAAATCTTAGGTGAGGATTAAATTAGATCATGACATGCATCCTCATCCTATCACTTAAGATAAAAATTTTTACATGAAATAGGTCAAGCTTAAGTATACTAGTGTAAAATGTGACCTAATGTTTAATTATAGTGAAATATTTTTACAATTACCCTGTTACTCTAATAGTTTTCCATCTAGAAGATATCTTATGTACTTATCACCATCAAAGTGAAAACAATGAAAACAACTATTAGCCTATATCAAGAATTACTAAATTTGATAATCATATGTACCATCATATTTTTATAATATAAATATAGATTCACACTCAAAATCTTGGACTCTTAGAGGTGATCAAATATGTACAATCCCCTCTCTACTCATCCAAGTGAAAATCCATTTGATCCATTATGTAGCAAGATAAAAAAGATCTTCATCAGGGTATGTGCAGGATCATGATGGGCCAAAAGTGACAATATGTAAGTAATATGATGGCCCATGTGGCTGATGACTTTTTTTTAACCCAAAATTGATAAAACGAAAAGGGTTTTTAAAGAAGATTCTCAGCTTTCCACCAATATAAATTATGCTTTACTTTGAATTTAGTAAATAATTATTATTCATTTTTTATTTGAATTATGAATAAAGTCTTGATTGATAGGCTGATTGAAAATCATCTATAGCTTTCAAATGGTATCACATTTTTTGAATCCAAAACATGCATCACATTCTATGATTTCTATACTATAGGATTGAAGAAAGAAAAATTGAATTGCATGAACTATTGACCAAGTTATGGTGGTCAGACATATGATTTTTTAAATTTTTTAAAAGTTGTAATAAGGAAATAGTAATTAATTATTTACTTGGAAAAAAATTACAAAAAAATATGCATCACATCTGGACATGAGTCCTCTACTTATATCTAAAATCTTATAAAAAAATATTATCATTTTATTTTGGTTAGGGTGGTCAGAGATACCTACTTCTTATTTTTTCCTAAAATTTAAGTACTGCATTGAAATTTCAAATTTTCACCAAATAGATTTAAAAAAAAAAAAAACCTAGTAGTTTGGAAACTATAATCAATTTGCTACAGATTCTATTCTTACATATTTTTGAAATAATATAGATAACTTATTCAAATTTTTACATCAAGTTTCCTAACTTTGATTTTTCTAAACTTTTTTGCCACTTAAGGGCCTATTTTTTCCATGATGATCCTGCACATACCCATCACCTATTTGAAACAATAGATTCAAATATTCATGTAAAAGCTATGAATTAATAATTTTTATATAGCAAATTTAGCTTCATGGAACTAAATTATGACAAAAGAATAAAACCTAAGAATTACACATATATTTCCACATATTTCTTGAAGAGATACTTATGATGACAATAAGAATTAAAAAATTTGATAAGATATGTGAAATATATACCCCTTGGAATAAAAATTCTCTATTAGGACAAATAAAAACCAAGCTATTCATTTTTGGGTGGTGGGCATGTGGCCCTATTGAAGTTTCTCCAATATTGGTGGCAAAAGACCAATACTGGTGCCATTGGGTGGTATTGGCACATTGGTGGGTTTTTGGTTATGGACTTAAAGTGGAAGCCAAAATTAGTTAAATTAATAAAATTCAAAAATTTTAGGCCCACACTGGGGCTATACTTAGGCTTACATAACTAGAGGTTAGCATTACGGGCATAGCCCACCAACTTGATAACCATCGATTAAGGGACACAAATTATCAATAGGGTCTAATTGTTAGTACACATAGTCATATTTTCATTAGAAATATTTCTAATGCTATCATATTGTTGGGATACAACGTGTCTATGAACCCCCACCCCCATAATTTAAAAAAAATATTTTGTACAAATTTTAGTTTGATATTTTTAATTGTTTTGAAATTCTCTATAAATGAGATGTATGATGATATAGGTATATGCTATCAAGAAAAGGGATTTTTTTTTCATTTCTAGGACCTAGTAGAAAAATAGACCATTTTTCTTGGATCTAATGGTTGGTTCCATTTTTCTCAAAGTGTCATCTACAAAAATTTCTCCATGAGATCCTCATGGTTAAAATATAGAAAAGAATAATTTATTAAATAATTCTTAAACCCAAAATCTATAAAAATAACGACAAATTTAAAAGCCCCAAAACTCCAAGTCAACCTTCTCACAACTAGCACATCATATATCATGGCTTAAAATATCTAAAATCTCTCTTGCATTTTTATGGATTTAAATTTGTATAAAATAAACTTACATAAGTGTTTAAAAATTAGAATCTCTAACCTCATATCCAAAACCATGGCTTTGATACTATTTTCTATGAAAATATTAGGTTGACAAAACTATTTTTACATAATATAATGAGACAAAAACATGAATTAAATATTATAAATAACCATAATGTAAATATGAAAGAAATACCATCATATTGAACTTGGTATACCCTAGGAAAACTATCAAGAGGGAAAAAAATATACTCTAAAAGTATCCATACTTAATGTATTATATACTAATTAAGTGTTAAAATTATGAACCCCAATCCTAGACCTGCACAAACATAACAAACAAACACACTATGATCCAAATGCAAGTTAGAACTAAGATTCCCCATGAAATTCATTTATAATGCTCAAAATAGGAAAGATATGAAGAACAAAACAAGAAAATAAATTAAATCCTATTTAAGCATGCAAAATGTCAATCTTATGGGGGACTTGCTGCCAATTTGATATGAAAATTGGCCCTTTCCCAACTTCTTTGCAAGATTGATGAAGATTGATCCACTTGATGATGAAGAACAATGTGATTCCTTGATAAAATATGCATTAACCTAGCTATAATGATGGAAAATTCCATGGAAATTGATGAACTTGCTAAAAATGTGAAGATAGTAACTTTTCTCTAAGTTGTGGATCCAAAATACAAAGGAAAGCCTCTTATTTATAGATGAGAATGTTGAAGAATGAGGAAAAATGGAGCAATGTGGGATCATTCAACCTCCAATGGCCAAATGCCACTTTTCAAGATGTGAATGGAGGAAGCTTGAGCATATTTTGAATTATGTGTACAATAAATGATATCAAGTGGAATTTGAAAATTGTGAAATGACATGTTGGAGGGAGAAAAGAATGAATTAAATGCCACTTGGCTCAATGCACAAGGACATGTAAGAGGAAATGAATGCCTTGTTGGAAGGACAAATCCATTCAAAGTGATTTACAAACTTGGAGGAATATTCCCTTCTGATTCCATTTTGAAAGTAATTAGGGATTTTATTCAATCAAAGAAATGATTTATTGGTGCAAGTTGCAAAATCTATAGGATTTACATGATTAGGATTAAATTAACAAGGATTTGATTAATTTAATAGAAGATTAGTTGATGTGACCATTTGATTTATATTTTTGGATTGATTTAAATCAGAATTGAGAGGAATATGATTTAGATTTAATTAAATAAAGGTTTTGATTTATTTAATTAAAGGAGGTGATGTTAGATTAAATCAAATAAGATTTAATTTAATAAGATGACCTTAGAGATCTAATCAAATAAAATGAATTATTTAATTAAATAGAGATTGATAAGGTTAATTAAATAAAATTGATTTATTTAATTAACAAGTGATGACTTAATTAGATAAAATTAGTTTATTTAATTAAGGGATGAAAGGTGATGACTAGCTAAGAAGATGATTCAGGAAAAAATGATGTTAGTAATCAGGATCAAGCACGTGTCGGTATATTTTCCATGTCTACAATTTTCCCCTCTTTGAAGCAAAGTACTCGCCATTTGATTCAAAGAATAAAGTGTCTCGATCAAAATTCAAAATTTTTCTAATTTTCAAAATTTCCCCACTACTACCCTGACTAGAACAAACATGCCAATATACTGGCCCCTCAAGAGATTGGACAATTCTTTTGCTTCTTTGGGTGATCTCGTGAAAAAAGAGGACAAAGTACTTGACAGGTCTAGAAAGGCTCTGGGATGCCAAAAATGTGTAAAAAATGTGAAAAACTATGCAAAATGGCCTTGGGTTGGGTGAAAATAGGATCGGGGGTCCAAAACCCTAGTTGGACAGCTAAATAAGGTAAAAAAAATCCTAGTTTTTAGGCTTAAATAGGCCATGAGGGACCACTTCTAGTTCATTTGCACACATAGCCTTTTGAGATTCTACAATTTTGAGCTCTGACCCATGGAGAGATGGCATAAGGACCACTTCCACAACACTTATCGAAGTGAGTACAACTGTATTAGAGACTACCTAGAGCTGGACCACTAATGAGTCAACTTGACTTGACTTCATTTTTTTTTGAGTGCATTTAATAGGTTAGGAAGTCAAACTAGGTCAAGCGGTCCTCTATAATACCACTACAAAGTTTATTTTGGCACCGTATGGTATTAAACTGTGTTGCAGTCATGAATAACGATGCAACGTCATAGTTTGGAGTTAGGGTTCAATCTTCAAACTAGATCGCATGTGAGAACTATGCTGCGACAGGCCACTTTGTAATTTAGGTTTCAGGGTTAAACTGAGTTGTGCTCAAACTACACCACAATGATGGAGTTTGGGAGTTTATGGATCCTAGTGGTGCAGTTTGGAACTTTCAAAGTGCTATACACCTACAAACAACAACACATATGTTGTTTCAGGCACATAGGGTTTAAATAGGATCACAATTTTTTATGAAACTTAATGCAGTGACTTTCCTAATGCATGAGGAGACATAGATTCTTCATTCACATGAGCACAAATCCTCCATCCTTGGAGGACTAGTTGGTATGCATGAGTGACTTCAAAAGCACCTAGGAGTGATCAAACTCTAGTACATTGCATATGTACCACTAGTGAGGACACATTTGGGGATGATGACAGTGGTTGCATATCGATGGCATAGTGAGATGTCATCACTCCACCTTTTGATAGGCAAGGTCATAGTGAAATTGGAGGATGTGTGGTGCATACTTCATTTTCCTATTCATGGGGAGCGAGTGATCTATGATGTGGAGGCCAAGAGAGACACAAGTTATGATGTGATGGGAATTGATGAGATCATCTTTTGAGAGGGCCAAATCAAGCTAAAGTGCTACAAGCTCACTGTGTCTCCTTTTCACCTAGTCATTGCAACCATCATTTTGGGTCTTGTGGCACCAAATCGGTGGGGCCAATATTTCAATCTAGGATGGGGGCTCACTTGGGAGCTGATGGTTCAATAGAGGGTATCCTTTGTGTGGGGACCTATACTGCTAGCTTCCTTATACTATAATTTACATGAGTTCACTTACTATGATGGTAGAGCCATTGGGGCCGGGGTCACACTTCTCCATATTTGGGCCTCAGATAATATTGTTGTACTCTATCCATGATTCATAGTTTTTGATATGGATCCAGACAACCCAATCATCTAGAGATACAAAGGTGGACTTTCTTTCACATTTACAGGATAGTCCAGTATCCCTCATTAGAGGAGAGTCATTGATGATATGAGAGAATTCATATGGTGATCGTATTTTGGATGGCACACATGGTATGACAATGCTCAACAATTATTTTTTGCTTGACATGATAGAATGATGTAGGTCCAAGAGCATACAATGATTGAGAGGTACCTATTAGGCCATGTACAAAGATAGTTTGGTGAGTTGCAGGATAAAATTGACCAATATTTTGCAATATTTGCATGTACTGCAAGTCAAACTTCATGGGCCTACTACATTCCAACTTAGGAGGCCATTGATTCTTTTAGATAGTTGGTGGCTAGGCCGTGGCCATATGATTAGGTCTAGATAGATGTAGGGATGACTCAAGCATACAAAGACTAGTTTAGGCCATTGATTCTTTTAGATAGTTGGTGGCCAGGCTGTGGCCATATGATTAGGTCTAGATAGATGTAGGGATGACTCAAGCATACAAAGACTAGTTTAGGCCACCTCTCAGGCTGATAGTGCTAGGGACACCATTGAAATGAAAAAGAGCTAGAGGTACATGGGAAAGATGAGGTCTAGGCCAGGGAGGATGAGGGGATGAAGATGGGGGTTGGGGCAGAGGCAGACCACACCAACAGCTAGATGAGGGTAAGGGACCATAGGATTAGCTTAGGCAGGATCAAGACTAGGGCAGGCAGGACCAGGATAGATAGTTGCATTAGTCACCCCAAAGAGATTAAGGACCTCTTTCGCCACCTCCATTGCCACCCCCACCTAATGAAAGGGATGCCCATATACAATAGTTATAGGAATAGGTCCTAGGGCTGTAGGGATAGACGCTACTTTGATAATAGAGAGAGATCAACTATGGACAGTGTGGGACCAGGTTGTCCAACAAAGATAGGCCACTGAGCTTAGGGCAACATAGGAGATGGGCCATAGATAGTAGCTTGAGAGCATGTCTACCTCCTCTTCTTGGAGTTCAAGTTTCATTGCAAGCATATAGGGAGGTGGTCTAAGAGGCTGATTACTACAAAGTTCATTATCATTAGGTTGTTCCCTAAGCATCCCAGGTCCCATATTTTTCATAGTAGACAAGGTGCCAGCATTCATAGGACCACAAAGAGAGATAGACTAGTGAGGGAAAGGGCATCCAGTAGGGATAGCTCACTTTTGTTTTGATACATGATTCTTTTTGTGCTTTATAGGCTCATTTTTGATAGCCCTGTGGGAAATTTGTACTTTATATTTGATTGATACACACTTTATCCGATTTGTACTATGATAGTATATTATTTTGATGATATATATGAGATGTGATAATTTGCATGATATGTCTTATCCTATTTATGCATTATGTGATGGATTCCATCTTATGTGATGATGATGGTATTATGCTATGATGATATGACATTGTAGACACTCAAAATATACTGATTGACATCATGCATTCGATCTTCACTTACTAACATCATTTCCTCTTGAATCATCCTTTGATTTAACCATTTAATCAAATTCCCTTATCTGATTAAATTCATCAATATTCATCTCTTAATTAAATAAATCACTTTATCTAATTAAGTCACTTCCTCCTGTTAATTAAATCAATCCATCTGATCTAATTATCCCTATTTAATTAAATAATCAATTTATTTGATCAAATCTCTAAAGTTCATCTATTAAATTAAATAAATTAAAACCTTATTTGATTTAATTTAACATAATCTCCTTTAATTAAATAAATCAAATCCTTATTTAATTAATCTTTTTCCATATTCCTCTCTTATCTTATTTAAATTAATCCATAAATCTACGTCAAAAAAGTCACATCATATAATCTCTCGTTAAATTAATTAAATCCTTGATTAATTTAATCTAATCACATGCCACATCCTCTAGATAATGCAACTTGCACATGAAAATAGATTTAATTCATTTATTAAATCCCTATTCTCCCTCACATGGCATCTTTAGGAATATTCTCTCAATTTGAATTCAAATTGTTCCAAGTCAACATGTACATCCAACATGGCAATAACTCTCTCTTACATGTCCTTTTCCTTGAGCCAAGTGGCATTTATTGCATTTTTTCCTTCCCTCTTACATGTCATTTCAACAAATTTGAATTTCAAATATTGGCATTTATTGGCACAAACCCCAAATATTGCACACCTATCATCCATTCATAGCTTGACAAGTGTCTTCCTCTCATTTGTCCAAACTTAGTCCCACATTGCTCCAATTTGGGCATTCATCCATCTTGAAATCCAATAAATGAAGAGGTCCTCTCCTCATTTTATCATCCATAATCCAAGCAAAGTTAGCATGCTAAAATACTTAGCCATTTCTACCCATCATTTGAGCTCTTAGCTAGGTTATTGTAGATTTTCGGCTTGGAGCTATCACATTTTTCACCAAAGTGGGTCAACAATATTCAACAATCATCAAATTTCATCGTAGGGATTGGGAAAGGGCCAATTTTCACATCAAATTGGCACCAATTCCCCCATGGCATTAAGAGTTTTCTTGCTTAATTAGGATTTAATCTTGTTTTTGTGATTACATTGTGTTTTTCATCATTTTCTTCCTAATTTGAGCTATGTTAATGAATCTCATGGGGAATCCTTCTTTATGCTTGTAATTCCTTGTCTAACTTGTTTATTCATGTTGTTTTGAAAGTACTAAGAAAAGGGTTTGCACATTTGGCACTACAAGGAGGGCTTGACATCATTATTTCTGACTTTTCCTTAAAATTTCTGCATTTTCTTGACACAGGAAATTCTAATGTGGGCTCTCTAGCATCATTGTTTTCGCATCGCAAGCTCGTAAGTGTCGCTGTTTTAGCACCACAAGCTCACCAATGTCACTCTTTTTGCACCATTGGACTCATCCTGCCAAAATTTCAATTTTTGAACTCCGCCGCTGGACTTGCCGAGCTGGAGAAATTTCAAAAAATTTTAAAACAGTGATGTTATCACAAACTCTGATTCTGATTGAAAACTATAACATAATCATGCTCTCTATCCTAACATAGAGCACTGCTGACTGGTAAAGTGGTGCTAAAAGTGCACCGCTGGAAGAAAAAAATAGCGACGCCTTCACAAACTGCGATGCTGGGAAATAGTAAAAAGGGAGAATCTAATTTTTAACATGTGTTTTAATTTATGATTTCTTTTTTTCTCTATTTTTTGCTTTTAATTTCTATGTTTTTCTAGAATCTAACTGTTTTTCTTCTTTATAGGTTGGAAAAAATGAAAGAAAAGGGAGGAACATGGTGATGATACTTTGCAATTAAATTGTTTTTAAACAATTAAGTGTTTGTTTAACACTTTTTTAGGAATTTGTTATCTTCTTCTTTTTTTAGAACACTAGCTTTCATTTTTGGTTTAAAAAGAATTTTTTTCTATTTATTTCTTGCAAAAGGACTAAAAAGAATCTTAGGACCAACAATTTACTAGATTTTGTTTTGGGATTTAAAAAATTTAACAAGGCAATTTCTCACACTTCATTTGGTGCTATAAAATGAATTCACATATTGCTTTGAGGATTTAAAAAGAACAAGTGTTATGTTTTTTGTGAGGGCTTACTTAGACTAAAGCCATTGGAAAAGGACGTATGCACTTCTCTTGCGCTTTATAGCGATCTTGAGAATCAAAAGACCTTTTCCATGACTTTGGGTTAAGACAAAGCAATCACCTCCACACTTCAATTTGGGCTTAAAATTAAACATCTTGTGCAAGTGTGAGTAGGGAAATTTTCCTGTATATTTTCTTTCTTTGTCCCATCAAATATTGACTGAGTTATAGATTTTGTTTTTGCTTTCTTTTGTTTATCTTAGAGGGCTCGCCTTGGGGAAAAAGTACTCACCCAAGGGAATGGATCAACTGGTAACACTCTAAACCCAAGAGTATTTCCAGCTGGGATATAAATGTGGATATTGGAAGAAATGCTAATATCACGTGGTTGAATCCAACAAGATGGATCTGAAAGGGGACTCTTTTCATGTTGGGTCAACTCCTACAAAAGGAAAGTCCTTACTAGAACCCATGTGCTAGATTTTTCCAAAATCCTTAATCTATTTATTGGTGCAAGAATGGGCATTTTGAAGCTACCCCACACTTTTACGGTCTTCTAGTAGAAATGGAAAGCATGCTATGGGAGTTTCATGGGTTTTGATGCTTGGCTGCCCTGTAGAAGTGAGTGTCGTGGAGGGGAGCCAATGGGGTCAAGCATCTAACCATTCACTAGAGATAAGCGTAGCTGGACTTGTCCAATTGGGAATCCAACAAATATTGTCTTACACATCCATAGGATTGTACTTATTCTTGGGTTACAAAATGCATTGCTTGATCGAAAACATCTCAAAAACAAACACTTAACATTATCCAAATTTCAAACCCTTTTGAAGACAAATACAATTGATTCAATCCATATGTTATTTCTTTCCCTTGGGATTTACATCCTTAGAGGTTTCTAAGCATTGCATTATATCTCAATTTGTCTCCTTAAGTAAACAATAGGAAATCTTTGCCTTAATTTCATTAAATTTCCACATCTTGTGGGGTTTGAAGAAATTGAGACATTGGACACCTTAGTTTGAAAATCTAATTGAAGAAAGCGTTTGTGGTAAAAATAAAGACATTAAGCAAAGCTAAGCAAAAAGGAATTCCATATGTGTGTTGAAAACTCATTATCCCAAATTGATTGAAAATCCAAAAATGTGTGTTCAAATTATATCATTTCTTGGTTACAAAGATCTTTAGGAAGCATTTAAATGCTCTTCAATACCTAGGTCTAGGCAAACAAAGTACACATCTTTTTTAGGCTCATCTTAGGATCAAAATCAAACATCAAAATCTTTTCCATCCATCCTTCAAAACATTCAAAAACAAGCATCACCTCAAAAATCACCTTTTGGAAAAATATTGAAATCATTTGTGATATTAGGCTTTTGGGAAATCATCAAAATCATCAAACCTTTGAGATTGGAGTCCTTGAAAACATTACCATCAAAATCACTTTTGGATAGGTATGTGTATATGCATCATTTTGTATATACTTAGTCAAAATCATCAAAATCATTTTGTCTAGCTTAGTGTATGTAGATGAATCCTTCTCCATGTACTTAGTGAGACAAATATCTTGTTTGGATAGGAGTGGGTAGATGCATCCTTCTTTCCCACAAATATTCAAATTATCATATTTTGATCAAATTTATCCCTTAGATCATCATCAAGCTTAGGGACTATTTGTTCAAAATCCAAAATCAAAATCAAAATCAAGGAACATATCTCAAAATCAAAAAATCAAAAAATCATCAAAAGGTCCTAAAAGCATAACATCTCCTTCAAGACTTACCAAAAGATCATAACATCCACATTATTCAACTTTTACATCATCATCACATCAATCTTTTGATCTTCATGATATCCTAGAAATTTCTACTTTGGGACTCAGAGTAGGAATCAATCCAAAGAATCAAGAGATTCACCTCCTATTCTTAAAGGATTGGTCCTTATTTTATGGTTCAAACTAGATTTCAATACAAGAAAAGCATGGAAGCCAACAAAGAAACACTTGCTTCAAGCAATCTTAGCCAAACAAATGTTGAAAATCCCACCGAATCAAGCAATCCTTTGAATCTCTCACAAAACCCACAAGAAGAGGCTCAAGGAGAAGACCTCCACTTTGGAATGTCTCATGATGAAATAATAGAAATGCTTCAAAATCTGGAAAATCATAAGATTGTCAATATCATGATGAAAATAAACCCTTCATTGTACATGTTTGAACTAGCAAAACAAGGGGCCAAGTTGCCATCAGATTTTGATATGAGCACCATAGTGAAGACATCATTTCCTCCAATCTCATCCACCATACCCATCTCATCCACACCTCCATCCCTAAACATCACGCAAAACATTCCACAAATCATGACATCTTTTGCTCCAACCAAACCCAACATTAATAAGGGAAACACATTTCTCAATGCTCTACAATCACATCCCCTTGTTAATAATAAAAAATTGGATGAAAGCATCACATTGGAACAAATCATTCCCCATAATCCATTACACAAAAAACATTCCTCTTACTTTACATTATGACCCATCATCAACATCTTTTTATGGAGCACCACAAATACCTCTTCTCACAAATTCACAAGAAGAGGGGGATATGTTTGGACCAGGGGGCATATTTGACACCACACAACAACTAACACCCCTTACATTTCCACCACTTCCACCATTGAAGTTATCATGCACACCACTCCTTGGTTTAGGGATTCCCCCTCTACCAAGTATCAATCAAAACAACATTCCAACCATCAATGAAAACATTGTGCCAAATTCTCAAAACATATTGTTGGCATTGCAACAACAAATGACAAACACACAAGCAATGGCAACAACATCAAAAACCCCCATAACATTGCAAAACATGGTTTCTCAAGGGCCAATCACATAAATAGTGCCACTCATCACTCAAACGACCACATCAACTACACCATCCACCAATCAAATAAACAACACAACATCACCATTCACCACTACGACAAACGCCATTCCAAATCCACTACCACCCCCACCTCCACCAACTTTCACCACATCAATTCAATATAACGTTGCATTGTAAGCTGCTTTTCAAAGAGGATACCAACAAGTGCAGAAACAAAAAGCTGTATACCTAACTGCTCAACAAGCCGCCCAGGCAGCCCTAGCCACACTACAAATGCAACAAGCCACACAAGCCCAAGATTTATTGCAACAACAACAATGATGAGCCACTCAAGCTGCCCAAGCTATGCAAGCATTACAAGCACAAAGGGTCACTCAAGCACAACTATTATTGCAGCAACAAGTCATACAAGCGCAAGCAACACAACTTCTTGCACAAGCAGTGCAAGTGCAAGCATATCAGCAAGCACTAAAGCAATACCAAGAGCAGCAAGAAGTAGTCGAATTGGCAGCCCAACAACAAGCGTTGTGGGAACAACAACAAGTGTTGTTGGAACAACAACAAGCACAACAACAAGCACAAATCCTAGCACAACAACAACAAGAGCAACAAAAAGCGTTGTTCATACAAAAGCAAGTAGAAGCCTACTTCACCCACCAGAACATATCGATACCATCCAACAATGTACCAACCAACCCATCCATTCAAACATTGATTCAAACACCTTCATCCCACCCCCTGATATGCAAAATGATGTGACAACATAACTCAGGTTTCTCTTGCAACAAGTGCTCGACCTTCAATTAGGGAAAACAACCAAAACATCACTTGTGTCCCTATCCATTTGATAGGAGCTTAGAAATGAAACCATTCCCTAAGGGGTTTGAAATCCCTAAATTTGACAAATATTGAGGGATGGGAAACCCTGAAGATCACATCAGGGAATTCCAGGTTCACTGTATGGAGGTCACATATGATGATACTTATTTGATGCGGCTATTCCCTAGGAGCTTGGCATGCCATGCTATAGACTGGTTCTCTTGCTTACCTTCAGGCATCAGAACATTCTAGGAAATCAGGGATGCATTCATTAAAAACTATGCATGTAACATTACAATGGATGTCAGTCTTGAAGAACTATATGCTCTAAAACAAGGAAAAAAATGAACCTTTTGCTTCATTCCTTCAATGATGGTGATCCAAGGCCAATCGAAGCAAGTAGACCATGCTAGAAGAACAACAAGTCTGCACCATCATAGCCAACCTTGAAAACCACTTGTCATTTCATCTCAAGGTTCAGGGAATCACCACATATGATCAATTGATCCCCAAAGTGCTTAGCATCAAAAGAGCCCTTGTGACTCAACCTACTGAATCAACATCATATTACGAGTAGCAAAACAACTGCCCATCATCCATTTTTAGTGATAAACCTCGCACATGGGCAAGGAACAAGAACGTTACTAACAATGATGTCATAGATGCCAAGGTGGTCATTAGTGGTCCACGCCAAAACACCCATCACACAACATATCAACCCAATAACAATCCTACTATCAATTACCTCAATGATCAAAGAGGACCACCCCAATGCAAGTGTTATCCAAAAAAAAAATACACTACTTTAGGGGAACCACTTGAAGACATCATAAAAAATCTCATCAATGAAAAACTCATCAAAGCACCTACATTTGAAAATTACCAAGAACTTGACATCAAACCCCCTTGGTACAACGAAAATCAACTTTGTGAATTTCATAAAATCAAAGGTCACACCACAAACAATTGTATGAGACTTAAAAATATCATTCAAGATATCATCAACAAAAGAATCATCAATATGGAACAACCTATAGGCAATCAGGACCTTAAAATCTACATGAATCTGATGCCAAATCATGGCAACAAGGAGAATAACAACAACAAAGATAAAGGAAAAGGCAGTGTAAATCATGTATATGAAAAAATTGTCACTTCCCTAAATGAATACTGCAAGGTTATCACCATCAAAGGTGCCCATGTCGAAGATTGTGAAGTCACCACAAGAGGTGGCAAAGTCACCATTGCAGGATCATCCTCCCAACCAAACAAAGCCCCTTCCTCTAGATTCACTCCTAATGGTTACAGTGTAGTAGATCAGCTCAAGAGAACACCAGCACACATCTCCATTATGGAGTTGTTAAAAATCCCATTAGCACATAAGAAGATCCTTGAGCAAGCATTAGCCTCATCCACCGTCCCTGCAGATCTTGATGCAAAAAAATTCCAAGATCTAGTCAGAAATATCATTATGCCTAATCTTCTTACATTCTTCGACCAAGATTTCCCTGCCCAACCATCTCACAACCGTGCACTTCACTTAGAAGCCATTATGAACAAGAGAAAAATCAAAAGGGTCCTGGTGGATGGAGGTGTAGGTTTGAACATCTGTTCTCTTAGCTTCATCAAGCAGTTGAAGATAGTAGAGGATTCCATTGACAAAAGTAAAAGCATCAATATAAGAGCATATGATGACCAAGAAAGAGTGTCTCAGGGCACGATTAAACTCCCTATTCAAGTAGGACCTACCATCATGGAAATCACCTGTCAGGTCTTGAACCTCGACTTGACATACAATATCCTCCTCAGACACCCATGGATCCATGCAATGAAATCCATAGTGTCAACCTTCCACCAATGTGTGAAATTCACACATAATGGACAAGAGGTTACCATCCATGGAGATCCTAAACCATTTTCATATTGCAAAAATATCAAGGCCAAATATTATAAAATCCCCCAAGTACCAAAGAATGATGAGGGCCCATCCACGTCATACATCAACCCTGCCACTCTCATGTCCACTTCTGCAACAGAGACACCCACCATTCCCACCATTCCCACCATCTCTAACATCAAGCTCATCATTCAAGAAGATGGTTGTGGAAGCTACAAGCTCCCCAACAATGCTTTTGTGATAGGAGAGTTACCACAATCTCCTAGATCATGAGGATGCCCACAACAAAATCAAGCTTCCACATCTCAAACAGACTATCCTGAATTCACAAGCTGGGGAGACCTTGGCCGAGAAGTTATTGAAGTATATCCATCTCACATGTTGTATCAAGATGAAAGACCAATAGCTAATTTACCAATGGATGAAAGAAGGAAAGCTTTCCAAATGATGCTCGCAATGGGTTATGAAAAAAATCAAAGATTGGGATAAAACGACAATGGCCTTATAATACCTATCATGCCTGAGACACGACCCATAACAAATCTTGGTCTTGGATGCACCCCTCCGAGGATAACCATATGTGGCCAAGGTCCTCTGGTTAGAGTAGTTAACAACTCTCCTCAGCTAGTACTTGTACAAATACACTCACCAATAGTCATAGATAGCAAGACACATAAATTCATAATTGAGCCCTATATTAGTAGGAATGACAAAGATATCATATCCAATCTCCCTAGGTTATTCAAAGATACCACTCTATGTATGATTAGTACCCTCTCCTTCGAATTCGATCATCAAAATCATGAGATCCATTTAGTGTACCCCCAACTGATCGACTATGACCAACGAGGACCACCAATTCTTGATACATTAAAAAATGATGAGGCACTCTTAAAATTCATGGGATTGAGGGATAACATTCTAGATAGGGATCATAAGGTAGGGTTCATAATGGAATTAGACAGACAAGCTTATTGTGTGGAAATGATTGAATCTTTCAATCGCAAAAGTGAGAAACTAAGAATCATATCCAAGTCCTTGAGTGAAAACCACACTGTGGCACTCTCTAACAAGAAAATAGTAAAAAGAAAGGATGTATCGAACAGTGAAAACCTCTCTGAGGCACTTGAGGATGAAGGATTCAATCTTCCCTTAAGAGCTATTCATTAGGAGAAATCAACAATCTTGGTAAAAAAGTGCAATCCCTTCAACATAGGAATAGAAGAGACTCCTCATATCACATTTTAAGAAGAATAACTATTGTTAGAAGAGAAATAACTCCTAGCAGCATTCATAAGAAAAAGACAAATAAACTTCGCATGGAGTTATGATGATATGCCAAGATTTGATCCAGAGACTGTGGTTCATCACCTAGCTGTATATCCAGAAGAAAAACCTGTCAAACAAAAGCTTCACAAAATGCATCCCAAAATCACTCTATTGGTCAAAATGGAACTCAAAAATTTGCTAGATATAGGATTTATCTGACAAATTGATTATCCAGAATGCATCTCAAATCTAGTACTTGTTTCAAAACCTGAGGAAGCCATTTGAATATGTACAGACTTCAGAGATTTGAACAAAGCATGTCCAAACGATGATTTCCTGCTTCCCAACATCCACATGATAGTAGACATGACAGTAGGGCATGAGATGCTATCACTAATGGATGGATTCTCAAGATATAACTAGATCATGATAGCAAAAGAAGATCAACACAAGATGACATTTACTTGTCCATGGGGGACACACTACTGGAACATGATGCCATTTGACTTGAAGAACATAGGAGCAACCTATCAAAGGGATATGACATTGATATTCCATGATATGATACATAAAACAATTGAGGATTATGTCGATGAAATCTTAGCTAAGTCTAGAAAAAGACAAGATCATATAGTAAACCTAAGTGCTATCTTTGACAGACTGGAAGAATACAAAGTTAGACTAAACCCAAAGAAGTGTTTCTTCAGCATATAATCAAGTAAACTACTAGGATACATAGTCTCCATGAGGGGTATTGAGGTAGATCTAGAAAAAGTGAAAGTGATCCTTGAGATGGAAGCACCAAAGACACTAAGGCAACACAGAGGTCTCCAAGGCTGACTTCAATCCATCTAATGATTTATAGTGCAACTAGCAAACAAGCAGAATCCATATTCCCACCTACTCCACAAGGGGGTGGCATACAAATGGGATACAAAATGTGAAGAGGTATTGAACAAGATTAAGGAATATCTACTAACACCACCAATCTTAATGCCACCTATCCCAAAGAAGCCACTAATATTATATGTGTCAACAACAGCAGTAGCTCTTGGAGCTCTCCTAGCCCAGCATGATGAAAATGGAATGGCGAGGTCTATCTACTACATTAGTAGGACAATGGTTGAGCATGAGTTAAACTATTCATTCATCGAGAAAGCATGCCTCGCAGTAGTGTTTGCATCCCAAAAATTTAGACACTACATGTTGGTACACAAGAAAAAAATCATCACAAAAATTGATCCCCTCAAGTATCTCTTATCAAAGGAAATGTTAATAGGCAGAATGGAAAAATGGGTAATGATACTATCAGAGTATGACATCAAGTATGTGGAAAGAAAAGCAATCAAGGGACAGGTCATCACAAATCAACTATCATTGATGGTTCATATACACAACATGGATCAGGAGCTGGTGTCTTCTTCATCAATCCACAAGGAGACTGCATACCAAAGTCATACAAATTGGCATTCCCTTGCACTAACAACATAGTGGAATACAAAGCTTTGACTATAGGTCTCAGGATAGTGGTGCAATGGAACATCATAGCCCTCAAGGTGTATGGAGACTCTCAATTGATCATAAATCAAGTCAATAATGAATATTAGACTAAGGATGACAAACTAACTCTATACAAGTAATTGGTGGAGACCCTTAAGGAGTCCTTCATAGAGATAACATTCGAGCAAATTCCAAGAACCAACAACAGAGCAACAAATGCTATGGTGACAATAGAGTCTCTATTGGACATCCCTCATAACATGCTGAAATATGATTTTCTAATTAAGTAGCTTCTTGTTCCCACATTTAAGGTACTAAAATCAGAATATGTGTGTGTAATCATTGGTCCTAGCGATCCTTGGTTTCATGACATCTATACTTATCTTCACATAGGAGCCATACCTGCTAACTTACCATCAAGCCTAAAACAAACCTTTATGAAAAAGGAAACCAAATTTGTGATCCTAGGTGATACCTTATACCGTAGAAGCATAGAAGGTACCTTACTATGATGTTTAAATGTTGAGGAGGCATTAACTACTCTAGCCAAAGTTCATAACAACATATGTGGCACACACTCGAGTGGAATGACCATAGCCAAGAAATTGCTAAGGATGGGGTATTATTGGCCCACAATGGAACGAGAAGCACATGATCATGCTAGAAATTGTCTACAATGTCAGCAGCATGCTGACCTCATCCATGCTCCAATTCAAGAGCTCCATCCCATCGTCACTTCATGGCCCTTCTAACAGTGGGGACTCGATCTCATTGGCAAAATTACACCCACCTCATCCAATGACCACAAGTTTATCATAACCATAACTGAATACTTTACTAAGTGGGTGGAGGCCATACCCATGATGTATATCACTAGAAAGAAGATCTCAAAGTTCATCCTGAACTATCTCATATTCCACTATGGTGTTCCATAATCCATTATCTCAGATAATGGGAAACCATTCAAAAATTAAGAAGTCCGTGACTTATGTGATAAATTAAAAATACAACATTGCTTTTCCACCCCATATTATCCCCAAGGAAATGGCCAATCATAAGCTACAAAAAAAACCATTTTGAAAATCCTCAAGAAAATAGTCAATGACACAGGTCATGACTGGCATTTGTAGCTTAATTCTGCCCTCTAAGCTTATTGAACCAGCATCCTTACACCCACTGGCGCCACCCCCTTTTCCTTGGTCTACATATTAGAAGTGGTACTCCCCATTGAGATCAAGCTCCCATCCCTTAGGATATCACTACAAAACCTCATCATGGATGAAGAATATCGAGTGTCAAGATTGAATGAGCTAGAGCTTCTATATGAGAGACAGATAAATCCTTTAAATCATTTGCAAATCTATCAAAAGAGACTCAAACAAAGCTACAACAAGAAAATCAAAAGCCGGAATTTCCAAGTTGGGGAATTGGTCTTAAAAGAGAATTAGAAGAATGTCCCAAACCCAAGCAGCAAAGGCAAGTTCAAACCTAATTGGTTAGGACCTTTCATCATAACAAGAAGTTACAAATCAGGGGCATATCAGTTATCAACACCCAAAGGGGAGCCCATGAATAGATCCCATCTCATAAAGTTTTATGCCTAAATATTTCAAGGTATAGAACCAAAAAATTAGAAAATGTCTTGAAAAAATAGTTACTTCAGTGAAAAGCTAGCAAAGAGGCATCCTGGTAACAACAAAAAAAATAAAAAATCCAAAAAAAAGTCAAAAAAGAATAAAAAAATAGTAAAGAGAAAAAATCATCCTGTAGTGAAAACCACTTTGGTGGCACTTTGTGCGAGTACCTTGGTGAAAAACTAGCAAATAGGTGCCTTGTGTAAATAAGCACTTCCCATCCACTAGGATATCTGTGGCTTGATCTGGATCATCCATCCATTTCACTTCCATCATCCATCGCATCCAAGTCTCCATACATCATTCATCCACTCACATCTGCACCATAGCTTGGTCCTGTGTTTGTATCATGATCCTTCCTAGTACTAGTCGGCCCATCCTCAAGGTTAGTTTGTCCTGCCTTTATTAGAGTACTCTATTGCATCATGCTGGGGGCACATTCTCATCGGATCAGATTCATGTATGATCTTAAAATCCCTGAAACAAAAAATCCAAAAACATTAGAAAAACACAAAATCCAAAAAAATTAAAACATATCAAAATCCAAAAACAAGTCAAAAGGTTTTCTAAAAATTCAAAAACAAGGTCATCTTGTCAAACTATGTGGTCTTTGCGTGTATAACGTAGGCAAGGCTAATCTGTCGATTAGCCCTTGAGACCCCTATGATAGGTCTTTAGGTTAGTCTCTTGGTCAAAACCTTAGAAAAATTCCAAAAACAGCCTCAAAACATTCCAAAAACTTCAAAAAACATCCAAATATTTGAAAAAATCCATCCATCTCATCCCACTTGTAGCCATAATAATCAATCATTCATAATAAACTGGTCATCATCCTCAATCTTTGGTAAAACAGTCAGAACCAAGTCTAGCAGATTAAAAGTAGAACTCAAAAGCATCAGGTTTAAAATCTAGGTCAAGTGCGTAAGCAGGTTAGTCATCTCTTTGTATCGGTAACATATCATTTGAAATGGTCCCATATCAATCATCCCTTGTAAATGAAATGACGTGCCACCATCCATTAATTTGTCCTAGGATGAATCCTTCCTACAATGGGAATTATCTTTTGGCAATAAGTTTCACTTATCATCTTAGAAAACATATCCTCTTTTCATTAGTGGTATTGAAGAGCATCAGTTTGTTTGTTTACTTGGTCTTTATCTTTTAACTTGTCTTATTTTGTGCTCATTCCAAGGACATCTCAATGATATCCCAAAACAATGGATTTAGAGAAATCGGAATGGAGGAAATGATCATTATCGTTTGTTTGCTGTGCTTGTTGGATGTTCTTGTAAGATAACTTGGTGAATACTTGCTTTGTTAGGTACGTCCTAGCAAGGTTTTCGTATGTCAAGTGTGAAAAAGAATACTCCTATCTAATTGTTGTGTCAAAGTCCATCACACTAGGTACCACACCATCCTGGTTTTCTATACCTTGATGCATCGTACCACGTGTGTTATCAAAAAATAAGAAAATTTGGCCCTTTGAAAATCCCAATTCCTTGGAAAGTCATCATCATCATCATCATCATCATTTGTGTCATCTTGCATCTTGTTGAAATGACTTCTTCTCTTCTTTCTAACTGCGCTAACAAGGTACTATGACAGTTGATCACCATCACCATCACCATCATTGATCCTGCATCCACAAATCATTAAGCACATTTGCATAAAAAAATCATATAGAAATCATATACACTGCATAAACATATCGTAGAGGAAACATCCGCATTGCATTTTAATCATCATATAAATAGGTCATCATAAACACCTTTCATAAATAGGTGCATACATGTCATCCCATTTCACCCATTACATTACATCGCATAGCATTCAATTATAGTTTCATATTACATAGCATATACAAAAGCATTCCATCACCACTTTTGCATAATCATAAGCAAATAAACATATAAGCATCAACATATCGTTGTATTTAGGATAAAACCATTCGCATCATATCATATCATTATCATCACAACATATTTCATATCATAATTAAGCATTATTACACACATCATTGCATATACCATAAATCAAATCCATATCACATATTACATTAACATAAAATAAATCATCATATACATACAATCATTACATATCATGGCATCACATATATCATTAGAAATAAATACATACATAAAGAAGAACTGCAAAGCATATAGAAATAAACCATTCATGCATACAAAGATACATCACATCTCATCCAAATCGACTCATATATCATCAAGATCACTGTCATAGTACAAAATAATAATCAATCGGATCATTGTACATGTATGTCAATAAGTACAAAATGCCCATCGGGATATCAAAGGGAGCCCATAAGGCAGAAAATAAATGTGTGTATCATCTGGATCATGGTCGATCCCCATGAATACTACCCTCACCTTTGTCACCATGACCCTCTAGTGGTCTCTGGCTGGCCCGCTCTGAATACTATGGAACCCAGTTTGCTCTGGGCACTGAATCATGATAGGCTCATCAATAATACTCAATCTCCTGAATAGCCTTTCTATAGGATCTCATTAGAATAGTACCCTAGGAGGAGGAGGTGGTCATACTCTCAATTTGTTGCCTGCGTCCTAGCTCTATGGCTGCCTGTAACTCTGCAGCCTATCTTTGCTAGACCACTTGGTCTCTCTCAGCCCACACTTGGTCCCTTTTGGCTGTCACTGCCTATAACTATGCCTGTAATTTGTAGGACCAAGGCATCCCATCCATCTACCTACCCTGCTGGCTGTACCTATGGTTGTGCTCAAAGCTGAGCCTCACCTGCGGTCGCAGTGGTGGGACTGGTGGGTCCTGCTGCTCATCCTGTATAGGGACATCCCTATGACCAGGTGGAAATGGGGTAACCAATGGTGGATACTATTGAATCTCAATCCAAGGTCCTCACCCTTGCCCTCACCCTCTGACCCTACCTCTGACCCTGTGTGCTTCTGGATCCTCTCCAAGAATGGTCAATCGGAGTGGAGGTTTGAACCAGTCTCTGTAGGCTTGTGTAGTTCCTAGATCTACTGGGCCCTGATCATAAACCCACGGTAGGGCTACTAGCTACCAAAAGCTATCAACTACCTCTACTATATGCATGCCAGGTCCCCATGCTATCCATGTCATGCTTCGTGCAAAGATGGCCACATAACCATCATCTAGACAATCCTGGGGCTCCCCAAACTGACGATGTACACGCCCGGGCAGATATCTCTCAATCATCGTGTGCTCCCGGCCTTGCACATATTGGTCCTGGCCGTAATAGAAAAGGTGAGCAGCATCGTCGGCCCATCCGAGCTGACCAAGGTAGGGACGCCAAGTGAACATGACCATCTTGTCCAGAACTCACCTCTAGTAAGCGATCCTTTGCTCTCCGGTGTGTGTGAAGGACACATCACCTCGGTACTGAGCCACGAGGGAATCATCTACCCCCATCGGAACTGACACAACCCATGGACATAGAAAAAGATTTGATCCCATGCCCAAATGTGAAGGAGGGTCACTCCAGCTCCTTGTGCTCTGCTATCCACATAAATGTACTCATGGATGTCCCTGTAGAGTGAAGCCAACACGACAGGTCCCCATGCAAACCAAACTAGCCTATCCTAGACCATCTTCTCCTAGCAATATCCCTAGCTTGGATTGAAATATCACCCTCATCTGTTTGGGGCAACCAAACTAGAAATAATCACTTTAACGGCCCAGCGGAAGGGAGGTGATATAGCCCTATACCTCTCTAGCTCGATCTGCCCCTCATAGTAGATGACGTCTTGAGTGGCAAGGAATCTACTACAATAGTCACATCCCTCCTCCATGTCATGGATAGCCTGATGGCCATAATAGCCAATCATAGTATCCACAAAACGTCCTCCAGTGTGGCTTTCACCTCACTAGTGGGAAGAGGAAATGATGAAGTCTCGCTGTGCCACCACTCGGCCAGTGCCAACAACATCCCAAGGTTTGTATGCACATGCATTATGTACGCAATGTGCCATAGTCTTGTGACCCCTAGTCGATCCTAGTCTTAGTCGCTCAAGTCCCATAGGATGCTCGCCAAGTCTCATGATTGGTGCTCCTGAGAATAAAACTCCCTAGGCCCATCCTGCATCAGGGAAAGCCAACACGTTATTTTTTTTTGAAAAAATCTTGATCTAGCGCTCCAAACTTACATCTAGTGACACAGTTTATGAAGGCATCATAATTTGAGTTTTCTCAAACTCTGACGCTAGATCCAAATCAGGCTAAATAGGGCTGCCGTAGCTTAGTTTTGGCCCCAACATCACAATTTTTGTGAAAAGGATGCCATCATGGTGCACTTTGGTCAAATTGAACCACTAAGCTTGATCCCAACAGTGGAGTTTCTAAACTCTAGACTGCACTGCTACGACGCTAAACAACACTACTATAGCGTAGAAATGGTCTTAGCGGTGCACTTTGAACACCGAGTGGTGATAAAAGTGGACCGCTAGAGGCGAGCTCAACTTAAAAGATAGTAATAAATGCATCAGATGAAAAAGTTAAGCTTTGGTAGGGACCACATACTGGTGCCCCGATGCCTGGTGGCCGTTGGTAGGTCCAAACTCAGTCCAAAATATATAGAGGAAGCTGTTGTTGTGCCATATCATCGGAGGGCCAGAGCTTGAATCTCAAGGTTTGCTAGCGGAGGTGTGTGAAAATGACTTGAAAGTGACCCATTGGGCCCCTTTTAAGTCTAAAAATTAGGGTTTTTTGACCCTTTAGGGCTGTCCTGCTAGGGTTTCGGTCCCCTGAACCTATCTTCATCTGTTTGAGGCTTATTTTTCATCATTTTATTGCATTTAGACACATTTTTATCCTCCTAAACCCCTTCTTGACCTGCCAGGCACTTTGTCATCTTTTTTTGAGAGATCACCCAAAAATTGAAATTTTCATCCAATCTCTCAAGGGGGGCATTATAATGGCATGTTTTCTATTGCCAAACAGTAGTGGGGAAAGTTTTTAAATATAAAAAATCTTTCGGCTTTGATCAAGGTCAGTTATTCTTTGAACCAACGCAACAAGTGCATTGCTTCAAAGAGGGGAAAAATGTAGACACACAAAATATATTGATTGACATCATGCATTTGATCCTAACTTACTAACATCATTTCCTCCTGAATCATCCTTCGATTTAACCATTTAATCAAATTCCCTTATCTGATTAAATTCATCAATATTCATCTCTTAATTAAATAAATCACTTTATCTAATTAAGTCACTTCCTCCTATTAATTAAATCAATCCACCTGATCTAATTATCCCTATTTGATTAAATAATCAATTTATTTGATCAAATCTCTAAAGTTCGTCTATTAAATTAAATAAATTAAAACCTTATTTGATTTAATTTAACATCATCTCCTTTAATTAAATAAATCAAATCCTTATTTAATTAATCTTTTTCCATATTCCTCTCTTATGATCTTATTTAAATTAATCCATAAATCTAAGTCAAAAAAGTCACATCATATAATCTCTTGTTAAATTAATTAAACCCTTGATTAATTTAATTTAATCACATGTCACATCCTTTAGATAATGCAACTTGCACATGAAAATAGATTTAATTCATTTATTAAATCCCTATTTTCCTTCACATGGCATCTTTTGGAATATTCTCTCAATTTGAATTTA
Organism: Sequoia sempervirens; assembly: GCA_007258455.2. Classification (NCBI taxonomy): domain Eukaryota; kingdom Viridiplantae; phylum Streptophyta; class Pinopsida; order Cupressales; family Cupressaceae; genus Sequoia; species Sequoia sempervirens. The sequence continues at coordinate 4,258,807 of VDFB02271358.1, forward strand.
AATTGTTCCAAGTCAACATGTACATCCAACAAGATAATAACTCTCTCTTACATGTCCTTTGCTTTGAGCCAAGTGGCATTTATTACATTTTTTCCTTCCCTCTTACATGTCATTTCAACAAATTTGAATTTCAAATATTGGCATTTATTGGCACAAACCCCAAATCTTGCACATCTATCATCCATTCATAGCTTGACAAGTGTCTTCCTCTCATTTTTCCAAACTTAGTCCCACATTTCTCTAATTTGGGCATTCATCCATCTTGAAATCCTATAAATGAATATCTCCTCTCCTCATTTTATCATCCACAATCCAAGCAAAGTTAGCATGCTAAAATACTTAGCCATTTCTACCCATCATTTGAGCTCTTAGCTAGGTTATTGCAGATTTTAGGCTTGGAGCTATAACATTCTTCACCAAAGTGGGTAAAAAATCTTCAACAATGATCAACTTGCATCTTAGGGATTGGGAAAGGGCCAATTTTCACATCAAATTGGCACCAATTCCCCCATGGGATTAAGAGTTTGCTTGCTTAATTAGGATTTAATCTTGTTTTTGTGATTTCATTATGTTTTTCATCATTTTCTTCCTAATTTGAGCTATGTTAATGAATCTCATGGGGAATCCTTCTTTATGCTTGTAATTCCTTGTCTAACTTGTTTATTCATGTTGTTTTGCAGGTACTAGGAAAAGGGTTCGCACAAACATTATGATACATATGATCCAATGACTTATGGATGCATTTCTTTTTCAGTAGCTTTTCGATGTTATTTCGATGATGATGTATGCACATGTGATTGCTTAAACTAACATATCTATATTATGATGCTTTAATGGATGATGATAACATGTATGCAATCTTTTTCTTTTTCATTATCTTTCTCATGTATGATATGGTGATGCATTTATCGACATTGTGATGTTGCACATGATATGATGCAATGTTGCATTCTATAGTGATGTCTATGAGATGATGTATTTAATGATAATGTAATGATATATGTAATGATGCATATGTTATGTTATGATTCCTATGCCATGATAATGTAAATGGATGATATGTATCTATATGATGTGATGGATGTTAATGATTCCTATGTATATGATGTGCATGATATGCATATATGATTATGCAATTGATTCCTTGATGATGTATATTACATGAGTTTAGTAATTCATATGTGATGGTTTCTCTTATACTTATCTAATGAATGCTTATGTATGGTTTATGAGATGATTAGAATAACCAATCTATATTATGCAATAATGAAATACAATGCATGAGAGATGATTAATGCTTTCTATATGATATAATATGTATTATTTTGATGGTTTATGGATGCAGGATGGATGCATTAGTGATGGTGATTTGTGATTAACTATCATGGTACCATTGTAGCATGGAAAGAAGATAAAAGAAAGAAAGAGACTCCAACAAGTCAAAAGATGACGATGACGATGACGACGACGATGATGATGATGGTAATTTGCTTAATAGGAATTGGGATTTTAAAATGGACATTTACCTTATGTTTGATAATACACATAGGAATGATGCATCAAGCTATAAATAACTAGGATGGTATTGCACCTAGTGTAATGAAATTTGACTTGAAAATCAGCTAGGAGTACTCCTATTCACACCCAACATATGAAACCTTATTCAAAATGAAATTCAGATATTCCAAACATCTTAGACCAAAACATAGAAAGGAAAGCCTTACTATGTGGTCAAAAAGATATCTAAAACATCTTCCCTACACCTAAAAAAAGCATGCATGGGGTATGTGTAGGATCATCATGGAAAAAAAGGCCCTTAAGTGGCAAAAAATTCAAAAAAATTAGTGTTAGGAAATTTGACATAAAAATTTGAATAAGTTATCTATATTATTTCAAAAATATGTAAGAATAGAATTTGTAGAAAATTGAATGTAGTTTCTAGACTACTAGGTTTATTTAAAAATAACTAAAATCTATTTGGTGAAAATTTGAAATTTCAATGCAGTAGTACTTAAATTTTAGGGAAAATAAAGGAAGTGGGTGTCTGTCTAACCACCCTAACCATAATAAAATGATAATATTTTTTTATAATATTTTATATATAAGTAGAGGACTTGTGTACAGATGTGATGTATATTTTTTTGTAATTTTTTTTCCAAGTAAATAATTAATTATGATTTTTGTATTACAACTTTTAAAAAATATAAAAACTCATATGTCTGGCCACGTTAACTTGGTCAAAACTTCATGACATTTAATTTTTATTGTTTTAATCCTATAGTATGTGAAGCATAGAATGTGACACATGTTTCAGATTCAAAAAATTTGATACCATTTGAAAGTTATAGATGTTTTTCAATCAACCTATCGATCAAGACTTTAGTCGTAATTCTAATAGAAAATAAATAATAATAATTTATTAAATTCAAATTAAAGCATAATTTATATTGGTGGAAAGCTAAGAATATCCTCTATAAACCCTTTTCATTTAATCAATTTTGGGTTGAAAAAAAGTTGTCAGCCACATACCCTACAAATACCCATAATATTGCCACTTTTTGGCCCATCATGTTCCTGCACGTACCCCATGACTAGGTTATTTTACAAGAATATCCAACAAGCACAATAGATAAAAATATAATGATCATTGACCCATTTCCTTCTCCCTAAATCCTTTCATTTGGAGCTCATCGAGAGGTCATCAGAATGAGTGCAAATAAGATAAGTCAAAAGACAAAGATAAAGTAAACAAACAAGTTAATGTTCTTCAATACCACTAGGAAAGACTAAACTACAGTGATGCCTAATATTGATGTCCATTGTAGGGAGGATGCATCCTAGGAAATGATGATATCAGATGATTGATTTGGGACTAATTATATGATAGGCTATTAACACAAAGAGTTGACCAACTTGTTTATGTACTGACCTAGACATGAGACCTTGACATTTGAGTTTTCACTTTTAACCTGCTAGACTTGTTTTCGACTGTTACACCAAAGGTTGAGGATGATGTTTAATTTATTATGAGTGATGTTTATTGTGGGTGAAAGCAAGATGAGACAGATGAATTTTTTCAAATATTTGGATGTTTTTGATGTTTTTTGAAATGTTTTGAGGCTTTTTTTGGTATTTTGAGATTTTTCAAATGTTTTGATTTTCAAATTTTCCAAATGTGTATTTGTTTTCTAAAATTTTGACCAAGAGTTGAACCTAATGAACTATCCTAGGGGCCTCAGGGGCTGATCAATAGATTAGCCTTGCCTACATTATGCAAAGACCACATAGTTTGACAAGATGACCTTGTTTTAGACTTTTTGACTTGTTTTTGGATTTTGAATGTTTTGAATGTTTTTGATTTTTTTTTTTTTTGATGTTTTTGGGTTTTGTGATTTTAGGGACCTCAAGAGAATACACGAATGAAATCCAATGAGAACATTCCCACAACATGATGCAATAGACTAACCTAATAGAGGCAAAACAAACTAACATTGAGAGAGGACTGAGTAGTCCTAGGAGGGATCATGATATGAACACATGACCAAGCTATGATGCAAATGTAGATTGGTGATGGATGATGGAAGTGTCATGGATGATGCAGAACAAGATATGAAGATCTTAGTGGATGGAAAGTGCTTATTTAACCAAGGGACCTACTTGTTATGTTTTCACCAAGGTACTTTCCCAAAGTGCCACTGAAGTAGTTTTCACTATAGGACGATTTTACTCTTTACTATTTTTAATCCTTTTTTTTTTGGATTTTTTTATTTTCGTATTTTTTTTTGTCAACACTTAGATGCCTTCTTTCCATATTTTCATCAAGGTGACAATTTTTTGGATTTTTTTTTTGTATTTTTTTGTATTTTTGGTTTTATACCTTGAAGGATTAGGCATACAACTTTTTGAGATGGGAGTTGTTCATCAGAGGCTCACCTTCAAGAGTTGACACCTAATATGCCCTTGACTTGTAGCTCGTTGTGATGACAAATGGTCCCAACCAATTGGGTTCAAATATTCCTTTTCCATTTGGATTTGGGACATTCTTCAGATTCTCCTTGAGCACAAGTTCTTCTACCTAGAATGCCTAACTCGTGATCTTCTTCTTATTACTTTTCTTGAGTCAATTCCAATACACCTGCAAGTTGCTTAAGGCCTCCATTCTCCATTCATCTAGTAGTACTAGTTCATTTGATCTTGACACATGATATTCCTCATCTGTGATGAGATTTTGCAGTAGTATCCTTGGTGATGGGAGCTCAATCTCAATGGGCAATGTGGCTTATGATTTTTAGACTAGGGAGAAGGGAGTGGCACCTGTTGGTGTGTAGATACTTGTTTTCTAGGCCCATAGGTTGTGATTCAACTACAAATTCCTATCACAACCAATGTCATTGACTATTTTCTTGAGGATTTTTAGGATGGTTTTATTTGTAGCCTTAGCTTCGTCGTTTCCTTAAGGATAATATGGGGTGGAAACGTGATGTTGGATTTTGAATTTTTAGTGGAGGTCATGAACATCCTAATTTTTGAATGGCATCCCATTATCTAGGATAATGGCTTGTGGGACACTCTAATGACATATTAGGTAGTTCAAGATGAGCTTGGATATCTGCTTTCTAGTAATGTAAGTCATTGGTATGGTTTCCACCCACTTTGTGAAATACTCAGTGGTAGGAATGATAAAATTGTGGCCACACTATTAGATCCAAATCCAATCCTAGACCTATACAAACATAGCAAACAAACACATTATTAGATCCAAACACAAGTTATAATTAATATTCCCCATGAAATTCATCTATAATGGTCAAAATAGGAAAGAAATGAAGAAAAAAACAAGAAAAGAAATTAAATCCTATTTAAGCATACAAAATCTCAATCCCATGAGGGAATTGGTGCCAATTTGATGTGAAAATTGGCCCTTTCTTAACTCCTTTGATGAATATTGATCCACTTGATGATGAAGAACAATGTGATTCCTTAATAAAATATGCAATAACCTAGCTATAATGATGGAAAATGCTATGGAAATGGATGAACTTGCTCAAAATGTGAAGATAGTAACTTTTATTTTAGTTGTGGATCCAAAATACAAAGGAAAGCCTCTTATTTATAGATGAGAATGTTGAAGAATAAGGCAAAATGGAGAAATGTGGGATTGTTCAACCTCCAATGGCAAAGTGCTGCTTGTCAATATGTGAATGGAGGAATCTTGAGCATATTTTGAATTATGTGCACAATAAATGATATTAGGTGGAATTTTAAAATTGTGAAATGACATGTTGGAGGGAGAAAATAATGAATTAAATGCCACTTGGCTCAATGCACAAGGACATGTAAGAGGAAATGAATGCCTTGTTATGAATGCCTTGTTGGAATTAAAAACCCATTTGGAGGGATTTTCAAAATTGAAGGGATATTCCCTTTTCATGCCATTTTGAAAGTAATTAGGGATTTTATTAAATCAAAGAAATGATTTATTGGTGCAAGTTGCAAAATCTAGAGGATTTAGGTGATTAGGATTAAATGAATGAAGATTTCATTAATTTATTAGGAGATTAGTTTTTGTGACCATATGAAATATTAAAGAAGGAGATGATGTTAGATTAAATCAAATAAGGTTTAATTTATTTAATTTAATAAGATGAATTTAGAGATTTAATCAAATAAAATGAATTATTTAATTAAATAGAGACCAATAAGGTTAATTAAATAAAATTGATTTATTTAATTAAAAAGAAGTGATGACTTAATTAGATAAAACTAGTTTATTTAATTAAGGGACAAAAGGTGATGACTAGCTAAGAAGATGATTTGGGATGAAACAATGTTAGTAGTTAGGATCAAGTGTGTCAGTATATTTTCTATTTCTAGAAAAGTATACTTACAAATTCTTTGTGAATACCTCTAAAACATGAAGCTCTTATGATCCAACTTCCTTATGTACAATAATTTAATAAAAACTCCTATGTTGTGATTGATATATAGTCAACAAGATAGTTCAATACAATGATATCCAAGCCAAAGGACCAACTAGACAAAATCAACCATTAAACTCATGTTTTATTTTATAGAATTAAGATTAGTAAAAAAACCAATTGGTAAGGTAAAACCATGTACCTAAAAAGCACAAGCACCCAAGACCATTGATCCCAAAATTTTATTTTAATAATTAATTTTTAAAATATTAAATATTTTTCTAGCACATACAACCCATGCATTTAGCATCTAGCCAACATCAAACTTGATAAGTAGACTCAAATAGAAAATTAACATGTGTCTAAATAAATCTTTTTAATATGGAAAAAAAAATTAATATTTATTTTACATAATTAAAATAAGTATTTTATCTTAGAAGGTGTACAATACCCTTTTCCTAACAAAATGAATCAAAATACACCATTAAAGAAACAAACTTCAATAGAGAAAATTATAAAAATATATCAAAATAATCTTACTTAGAACCTCTTGAATATAAATCACTGCTATAAATAAAGCCCCTCAAGAATAGATGATTAATAAATTTCAATAATTATCTAAAAGGTGAGTTAATGTACACAAAATAAATTCAATGTAAAATTATGAAATCTAAATTTTTTTTTTTTTAGAAAAATGACATGGATAGATGTGTATCACAAATGACATGGATAGATGTGTATCACTCAAAATTACAATTATAACTCCTATAAGAAGTAAAAAATTGGATAACATAGGAAAAAGATATGAATTCTTAAAGAATATGATAAAACAATGTTTCAAACTAAAATTTCAAACAATTAAAGATTTAAAATAAAAATTTATTCCAACACAAGGTGCTTAGAGCTTGTTTTATGATACCTATATGAACATAAAAAGCTAATAGCTTGTTAATATATATTCCCTATAATAAAATACCTCTCTAAAAAAATTCAAATGGAGGCCTTTCACTATATGGTTGGAGGAATGAAAACACAACATAGGTGATAAATTGGAGTGACCAACTAGTGACATGGATGAAGTAAACCTAGGTAGGGTTGAAGAAACAAACACAAATAATGAAGGCTACAATTGGGTGTCACTTAAGTAGGTGAACTAGCTCCATAGTTGAGTAACAACCATGATTTGATGGTGGAACCTATGATTTTATTTCTTGATGCTAATCCATAAGGCTGAAAGAAATCAATTTATACACTTGCTAGTCTCTAGGAGCTTGTAGAGAATAAATAGAAGATATAAAATAAATTCTCATAGAAAATTCGATATCCTATATGTCAACATAGTTGTAAAATAGACTAAAAATTTTAATGCCACAAAGAATATTTTATGTCATATCAAAATTTTATGGTATAGATTCGTATTATATGAAATTTCCACAGATAATAGGATTTTTTTAGTGATAAAATCTAGAAACCCTATAAAATAAAGGAACTATCTCTTTACTAGACCATTTAAATATATTTTGTTTTGGACTTTTGTATACTTAATGGTGAGGTACATTTTACACTAAATTCACTTATAAATTTATTTATTAGAATCACTCACAAATTGAGAACTTGGATATTGTAGATTTAAAGCTTAAGTACTATGCTAAATTCACATGATAGACTTTGGAAACTAGAATCACCTATAAAATAAAAATAACCTTCCAAAAGGGAGCAAGAAGAAATAAAGGAAATATTAAATATTGAATATAATATATAAAGGAAATAAAATGACATACATAATTCATGAAAGGACCCTATCTTATTTACGCAAGATGAAAGATATGAAAAAATAAAATTATTGATGATAAATATACAAGTTCTAATACTATTTTTTTGGAAATTCAATCTCCATCCAAATATAACTTGAATGGATGAGATACAAAGCTTGGAATACAACAAAATAAAAATCTATAAAACATATGCAAATAAGAAATTAAGTTTCCTTAATATGGAATCACCATGATTAGATTCATCTTCTTTATGATACAAAAAATCAACCAATATATCATACTTAATACCACCACCTTATGTGAACTTATAGAATAAATAAATAAAGAATAATATCAACATAAGATATTAGAAATGAGGAAAAAACCAACATCATAAGAGCATCATATAACATAGGATTTGGGTGGATTAACCATTGAAAGAAAAACCTTTACCAAGAAGAAAGGAAAATCATGCATTATCTTCAAATAAATGAGATTAAAATATACTCAATTCCATTCTTCTCTTTTCCTCCAACATGGAAGCAACTATTCATCTATGAAAAACCCATTTATGCATCAAACTATCCCTATTCCTATAATGTAACTCTACATTCAATTGTTCCACATTATTTCTACATCCAAGAAGCCGATTTAATAGACTTGTGAAGAGGTCTAACACATTAAGCATGACACCCAAATATGGACCTTCATTCTAAAAATCCCCAAACCCTTAAATTTTCTACTTAAAATATTAAAGGACAACAATTTATCCTCTAATACTTTCCCTCCAACTTTGGTTCCTAAACATGGAAATTAAACATTATATTAAATGTAATAAATGATGGAATACCAAGAGACACTTGTTTCCTCTTACCAAGAACCCACTTAGAGAAAACCAATAGTCACTCATTTATTATTTTTCTTATATCTAATAGTCCCATTGTAGGAATCCACATGTGGAGAAAATAGTATTAAATATTTATGTCTACAAGTCACCTTTATTGTTGCTAGTAGAACCCATCACCCCTTATCAATGTAATACAAATAATGGTGAGAATAAATATTAAAAAATATTTTCCTAATGCAACCCAAGTTCCGAGAGACACATTCTGAGGATGGTGGAGCCATGCAATATGATATAGGATTTACAAGGTATATGGAACCTTATTCCTAAAATTCTCCCACATGAGATCATAAATTATAAATTCATCCATAGGAATCACAAATAAGAGAAAACCATCCATTATCCAATCATGTACTACCTAAACATTCATGATGTTATCATGTTCAAATAAGATACTTGGAAAAGAGTCCATAAAAACCAAATTCAAGAAAAGACTCCTTACATTCTCCAACATGCCACCTATGGAAAAATAAAGAACATTCCCAAATAAATCATATAAACTATTTTTGAAATCTATATTAATATTTACATGAACAAAATAATCAAATTGAAATGATAATAATGGTTTTGAGTAGATACCTAGCTCATATCAGTTGGAGTAACAACCAAAATAAATTTTATCTCATCCACACTAACCATACCTCAAACTAGGGTATACAAATCATTGATAGAACCTCATACCATCAATATACCAACACAAAATATAAAATAAATTCTTTGTATATCCATCCTTCTACCTCCAATATAACATATAAATGCACAAATGACCATATACAAGTTCAACTAACAAAATTTGTATTAAAATTGAAATAATCTCATTGATATAGAAATTCCACATCCAAGATATCCCACTAAAAATAAATAATCAACAAACCACACAACTACATATCTCTTATATCCTAATCCAATGAAACTTACAAACTCATCATCACATCAATAATCAACAAACTGAGATGTCAAAGAGAATAACTTGATATATACATAAACTCCCACTATACGAGTAATGTTAAATATGAATATAAATCAAGGAATACAAGTCTACCTTTATAGTAATTCACATTGAGGATGTGGCTAGTTCCTCTATTATATAGTGTCAAGGAAGTATACAATGATATGCAAATCTTGTGAACAAATACTTTGCAATACATCTCTCACCATTAGTCCTCATACCTCTTCCAATTTATTCACACTAAAAAAAAAATACCATATGGATACAAACATCCAATAAGAAGATTAAGATCCAAGAGAGAACCTGCAAATCAAACCATATCCTTGTTCCACACTAATATGTATGAAGTTATGTAATATAATATTTCCTTCACCATTTCCAAACTAAAAGGATATCAAAATACAATGTTTAAATTAAATGAAAACATGGAAGCAATATATGTAAACCTTTCATACTAAATGTAGATAAAACAAACAAACACATTACCACAACAAAGGTAATATTCCCAAATGTAGAAATCTCTCATCGCCCAAAAAAAATGTTGTTTCTTTTCAATAAAGGATAAATTTGGTAGGGTTATTATTTTAGTAAGTTTTCATTTATGCATAGTTGGACACTAAATCTTACACATACCTCTAAAATGGTAAATTGAAGCTAATGGTGAAGAAATCACTTCAATAACATCTGTCATTTAAGCGAAATTAAAATTTCAATTTTTGAAAATCCTAGTAAAAATATTTAGAGTCAATTTTGAGGAACTTAGAGGCTTCAGATGGGCCTAAAAGTTGGTGGAAAAAAAAAGTAGTTGGCCTTTAGGCCCTACTTTCTAGAAAATTATTTCTTGAGAGATTTCTAGAAAGATATTAAAACAAAAAATCCAATGTTCAAGTCAAAATTTATGACCCCACGAAGTTGTAATACCAAAATTAATAAAATTTCAAAATATCTTCTTAAGGAAGTTACACTTTCTAGAAGATTTTAGGGCAGTTACACTTTCTAGAAGATTCTAGGGTGGTTACACCTTCCAAATAAAGGATGTAAAGGGGGACTATAGAGAAGAGGCTAGATCAGAGTAGATGGTGGCTCTAATTTGTAGATTTTTATATTTATGTAACCAGAAAGCCCATGTGATGGAAAATATAATGTAATTTCATTTTCATTTTAGCGACAATAGAAAATATTTTTTTTCCTTCTTGCATTTTTTTGTGCTATTATCTATTTTTTTGTGAGTTTTAGATTGTAAGGGGGGTACCCTTCATCACATTTCCTACACCTCTCCAAATAATTCCTAAGCACTAAATCCATCTAGCTCAAGACCAAAAAAAGGAGAATAATGGAAATCCATATAACCAAGCATCTTCTTCATAACAAGTCTTCAAACTTTCTATACTCAAGGATGAATCATATGGTAAGATAAGATACATACTAAATAATACATTTTTTATTTAGGTGAGAAATATCTCTTAGATCATTAATCTATTGAGTAGACCAAGAGTGGGATACAAATTTTTCTTGTGTACACAACACCAAGCAATGAAAATGTTATCTTCATGTCCATAACTTAATGTGGGATTCTCAATATTTCTATTGAAACCCTCATCAAAGTGTAATCATATCAACATATGATCCCAAAAAAGGAGATCTCTTAGCCTCACCCAAGTCTCTCTAGTCTCCATGTGTATCCATCAATTAATCGATGCCAATCTCAAATACAATCCTAGAAAATCATGAAGCTAGATAACAAAATGATTAATACTAAAAAATAAAGTGAACAAACAAGACCATTATCAAATTTACAATTATAGAAGGAGGAACACATAATGATATCATGATCTAACATCCCCTCTTAGGAGATTTCATGAAGATATCCATCCATCACCAAATGATGAATTGAAATCACTGCCAAATCTCTCATTGAACATGTAACCAAAATATTTAGGAATCATGATAACAATATCCTAAAGTTAAATATACTCCATGGACCCAACACAATCAAAGAGCTCAACACTATGAGCTCCCAAAAGGTAAATTCAAACCATGATTTTTAAACCAAGAAGATATAATTACTAGAAATTCTTTGTCAATAGAAACAAAGATGAAATTAAAATCTCAAAAATTCTAATATCTTCTCATGATACCAAAAACTATTGAAAAATATCATCCATCTTCTAAAAAAATATTATCCATAGCTTACTACACATGACAACAACAAGAAGAACCAACATCTTGAATCAAAGAAGATAGAACACAATATGTAATCATGTAAAGCTCCCAATGAAAGTAATACTAATTTATACATTGAATTATGACCAATATCATTTCCAACACTCTAATGAAAGTGAATAGAGCTTAGATCATGTATCATAAACTACTACTATAGCTTCATATAAACAACAATATCAAGCACTACCAAAATATCTATTTCTCACTAAAACAAATATACCAGTATAATACTGGTGACCAAGAATTTGGACTACCAAATAGAATCCACAACCATTTTTTTACAAGATCTACATATATGAAACATCTCAAAGGAGAATTTTATAATCAATGGTCCAATCTCAAACAACTAAAAAATAGATTCAACCCCATATCAATATAATGTAGAACAAAGATAATTAGGCATAACATGTATATTTCCAAGACTCAAACATCAAGATCAATGTTAGACTTTATTTTCTAAATAAAATGACATAGGAGTAACCATAGATCAAAAAGAACCTTCCAAGAAACTATGTAAACATGTAGTAATCTTCATCCAAAACACCTCAAGAATACATTATTATCACAAATCTACATACCAAAGGTTTTTGTTAACATGTAAAACCTACAAAACTATCTTTTCCAATATGAAATCCATTTAACCATTCAAAAATTCACATTAAACATGTCATTTGAATAATGGAATAAGCATAGATCTACAAACCCACATCTGAAAATGAGTGTATAGTATTTTCATGATTAGTTGCCACATGCCAACATGCATCCTATCAATAAATTGTATATAATTGCAAGGTTGAGACACATTTTCTCAAAAAATCTCCCACTTTTCAAACACCTTGCAAAGACAATAGAAGGGTGTCAACATAATCTCTAATTGCTAGGGGCCAAAAGGCCCATAGTCTTGTAACACCATTTGAACTTCTATGTGCTCATAGGATTAGTTAAAGAATCAACAACATTTGTCAAAGTCTCTACCTAAACCAGCTTCACCCTGTCATCTTCAACCATATCTCTAACAAAATGATATTATACATCAATGTGCTTGGTCGTGGCATGAAGCATTGGGTTCTTAGCTAGACAAATCACACTCTAATTGTCACAATAAATTTTCACTACACCTTGTTTTATTCCAATATCTAAACATAGTCTCTTAAGTCTAGTGGCTTCTTTACAAGCATGAGTAGCTACCATATACTCTACTTTAGTAGTGGACAAAGCAATCATATCTTATCACTTACTCATCCGACTAATTGCACCACCAAATAAAGTAAACAGATAAGCATTGGTGGATCTTCTACTATCAACATCACCTACCCAATTTGAATCCACATAACCATGAATATCAAGGGAAATATCATCTTTAGTCAAATTACTATGATAACATAAGGAATAATTTGAGGTGCTATGCAAATATGTGAACTCTTTTAACTGCATCCCAATGACCTCTACCAATATTATAAATATATTTGGAAAGAACTCCCACTACTTGTGAAATGTTTGGTCTAGTACAAACCATATCATACATCAAAATTCCAACTACACTTTGGTAAGGAACTCTTATCATGTCTTCTATCTTTAATAGAGATGTTGGACAATCTAAAATAGATAACTTTGTTACAACTAAAAAAGGAACACACAATGACCTACAATCCTTCATATCAAACCTCTATAAAATTGAGTTGACATACTTTCTTTGGACAAGCCATAGCTTTTTTTTCACTCTATTTCTTTTTATTTTCATCCCAAGAATATGTTTAGCTGCACCAAGATCTTTCATTTCAAATTTAGTAGCAAGTTGAGATTTTATTTCTTAAATCATACCTTTCTCTCTACCAATAAATAACATATCAACATATAATGCAATAAATAGGAAATTATCACCATTAGTTTTACAATAAACACAATGATATGATTTAGAATGCTCAAATCTTAAACTCAACACATATGTATCAAATTTTTGGTACCACATCCAAGGACTCTATTTTAAGCCATACAAATATTTCTTCAATTTTCAAACCAACTTACTTTTACCTTTCACCATGTAGTGCTTTGGTTTTGTCATATAAGTATCCTCCCCCAAATCACCATGAAGGAAATTAGTTTTCAGATCCATTTGCTCAACCTCTAAATCATAAATAGTAGAAATAGAAAGAAAAAATCTAATGGATGGAATTTTTGCAACAAGAGAAGATATATCACCATAATCAACACCATCAACTTGAGAGTAACTCTTCACAACCAACCTTTCTTTGTACTTCTCAATGCCTCCATCTAAATTAATCTTTTTCTTGAACACACATTTACAACTAATAGGATTTCATCCTTCAAGTAATGGTAGAAGATTCCATGTATCATTATTTCAAAGATTCCATTTCTTCATCCATAGCAACCTTCTAGGATTCTTCATCATTCATACCTAGCACCTCTTCCATATATTTGGGTTCATTGTGTTCGTATTCAAATAAAAAATACATCTCCAATCATCAGGTGAATACCTTTCAAGTGGTTGTCTATGCCTTGTACACCTACAAACAAGTCAAATTGGAGGTTCTTCCTCCTCTTCTGAAGACCCAAAGCTAGATGAGCTCTCCTCAACTCCTTGTCAATCCTTGGGGCTCAATTCAACTTTCTTAGGTATAGAAGGAATTTGAATCACATCTTCCTATTTACTTTGTTCTGGATGTAATATAATAGAAGAAGGCTTAGTTTCTCTAAAACTAACACTTCTACTATCTATTACCTTCTATGCAATAGGATCCCAAAGCTTGTATCCTTTCACACCATAACTATATCTGATGAAGATAAATTTCACAACATTGTTCTCCAACTTTTTTCTCTTCTCCTTTGGCACATCGCATATTATTGGCAACCAAAAAATCAAAGTTTTCTTAATGAAGGCTTGCAACCCTACCATGCCTCTATAGGTGTCTTATCAACAAGAGTTGATGTAGGAGACTTGTTAATTAGGTAATAGAAAATGGCAACAGGTTTAGCCCAAAACCTTTGTTATAGGCCAAAACCACTCAACATACTCCTAGCCTTCTCAATGAGTGTCATGTTCATTATTTTTGAAACTCCATTATATTGTGGATAATATGGAGTTATCTTTTGTCTATGAATACCACAATATTTATAGAATCTATCAAAATAATTAGAGAAAACTTCATTGCCATTATTAGTCCTCAAATATTTACTTTCTTTCCAATCTACAACTCAACCATTGCTTTAAATTATTTAATCAATTGAAAAATTTATATTTAATCCTTATAAAATATGCCCATGTCCTTCTACTATAATCATCAATAAATGAAGCATAATATGTGGATTTTCCAATGGAAGGAACATCTATATGACCAAATACATCATAATGAATAAGATCCAATAGACCACAAGATTTATGAGAACTCGAGTAAAACTAAACATGGTTTTATTTTCCATAAATGCTATGCTCACAAAAATAAAATTCAAGAATACAATCAGACAAATCTTCAACAAGGTTTTTTATTTTTCAAGTTCCTTAGACCCTTTTCTCTAATGTGGGTAATTCTCTAGTGCCATAAAATATTTTTCTTTATAGGTAACTTTGTCTTAGAAGAAAGAGTACCCTTGGGTACCCAAAAGCCATGACCATCTATTGAAGGTGAAACCCTCACTTCTTTTATAGACTTTATTTTCATGGAAGTACTATTGCACTCAATAGTGCATGCATCAAGCTTATACAATGTCTCATATTTGACACCTCTGAAAATCACCATAGCACTTCAAACCATCTTGTATCCTACATTAGAAAATACAACTTGAATGCCCACATCTATTAGTTTGCTCATAGATAACCAATTTTGTGCTAAACCAAGGATATGCAATACTTGCACCTAAGTCAATTAACCATGAATCATTACCTACAAAAGTTTCCAAAGTTGTAATCAATGCATCACTATCATCCTTATTAGACTCTAAATCAAAATCAAACTTCTTCTTTTTCTTCTTCTTTTCTTCTTTGCATTCCTTACAAACATGTCTAGGCTTACCACAGTTCTAGCAAGTAACTTTGAACTTTCCTGGAGATTTAGATCTCCCCTTGGACTTGAATTTGTCATGCTTCTCATTCTTCTTTCCATTTTCCTTAGGTCTTCCATGAACATCTAGGGCCTCTTTTTTAGTGATGGATACCTTCCTCCTCGTCTCTTCAGAAAGAAAAGAACCCACCACATCTTCAATATTCAATATAACAGAAGTACTCCCAATAGCCATAACAAGATAATCCCATGAATCAAGCAAATAACAAAGCAAGATCTAACATTTCTCCTCCTCATCCATTTTGACACAAATTAATTCCAATTGAGCTGCCAACATACTAAATGCTTCCAGGTGGTCTTTGATTCATCCACCCTCTTCTATTCTCAAGGAATGAAACTTCTTCCTCAAGAAAATCTTTTTCACTAAATATCTAGCTTGATAAATCTCACCAAGCTTCTTCCACAGTTTTTGTGCTGAAGAATCTTCATGGATATTAATTGAAATAGAATCTACCAAGCATAATATGATTAGTCCCTTGGCTTTATGGTTCATAACATCATATTGAACAACTTGAGTAGGATATGTAGGCTTTGAAACATTCTCATCAACAACATACCATAGATCTCAATCTATCAACATATCCTACATTTGTAGCTTCCACATATCAAAATTATTTGTAGAAAATTTCTCCAATTATATTTTCCTTGATGAACATTCCATCTAAAAATCCTTGCAACAAGATCACAAAGTGTCTTTTGCACAAGCTCCCAATCAAATAAGGATTAGTTCAAAAAACCTAACAACCCACAATTGAAACCAAAGGTTATCAAGCTCTAATACCACTTGTAAGAAAGTTAAAGTTGCAGAACAACTTCCTACACTAACCATGAGAGGGAATAATGAATTTTTTTTACAGATCATTAATAGTTACAAGAAATTAAATAAAAATAAACACAAGTACCATGCATACCACAAAAAAATGAGTTTTGGCGGAAAACCCTTTTGGGAGAAAAACCCCACACTCCAAAAGCCACCCAATAATATTATTCAAAAAAATAAATACAATATACTTCTAGAGAAAGATTCTCACAAGAGTATCTCAACTAGAGATTGAGAGACAACCTAATCACTATCAAACTCTTCGAATAGACCACCTTCTACATACATCCCATCCACTTATAACAAAATTTTTGGAACCTTCTAGAAATAGGGTTTTACAAGGTCATTTTTCATTAATGTGTTAATGGAAAATCCTTGATGTGTTAGTGGGAACAAACCTTGACATGTCAGTGAGAAAAAACCTTGATGTGTTAGCAAGAAAAAACCTTGACATGTCAACAAAAAAAATTAGGGTATTTCCCATAACCCCATGTCTTTTTATGATTGTATAGTATTTTCATGATCAGTTGTCAAATGCCAACATACATCCTCTTAATAAGTCATATATAATTGCAAGGTTGAGACACATTTTCCCAACACTAAAACCATGAAGTGAATATAAGTGCTTAATTATGTAGTCCAAAAAGCAGGTGATTCTTAATGTGACCAGAATGTTACAAAGATCCATCCAACATAAACACCTTCTTATTGCAAATGAACACAAGGTAAAAGAAAAAAACCACCAAACAAGAGGATACACATATATATTTTCAAACAAGAGATACAAGTTACCTAAGCATTACCAACTCCATTAAGATCCACCATAATGATCTTGTAATGCTTAACATAGATCACATTAACAATATCCAAGGCTTCCAATATTACAAAATTTTAAAGTAAATTTAACTCACAAAGAATTCATTATAGCTGTACATGCCTTCCAATAAAATTCACCTCCTTCTTATAGATTCCAACAAGCTTGTGATGATAAGAAAATAAAAAACAAAGGAATAACTAGAACCTAGTCAACCTTAAGCTCTAATACCAAATGATGAGAAATATATAGTTTCTAATACCAATTATTTGGAAATTTAATCTCTATCCAAATTTGAATTCAGTGGATGAGATACAAGACTTAAAATACAACAAAATAAAAATATAAAACTTTTATGAAAATTTAAAATTAAGTTTCTTAATATGGGATTATCATGAGATTCGATCCATCTTCCTTATGATGCTAAAAATCAGCCAACATATCATGCTTAATATCAAACACTACCTTATGTGAAATTATAATAACAGTAAATAAAGAACATCACCATATGATAGAAGCAATCTGAAAAAAAAGGAAAACTAAGAAAGAGCATTAGATAACACAAGATTTACATGGAGAAACCATTGTGAAAAAACCTCCACCAAGAAGAAAGAAAAATTATACATTATCTTCAAATAAATTAGATTACAATACATTCACTTATGTTCTCCTCTTTTCCTAAAATATGGAAGCACCTGTGTACTTATGAACTCTTAATTCCTCAAGCTATCCTTGTTCCTGAAATCTAACTCTACATTCAACTATTCCTCATTATTTCTATATTGAAGAATTTGATTATATAGAATTGTGAAGAGGTCTAATGAATAAAACATGACACAAAAAGATAACCTTGTTACATTTGTGGTTTTTGTTCCACCAAAATATTGACTTGTTAATGCTTGATACAACCACCAGATTTATACAAGATCCATAGAAGGCAGTCAAGCCATGTCACAAACCCAAGAACCACACTACATAGAGGAGACCAAGGGACACACCATCTTGTAACAATTCCCCCTATCTCAAGCAAGGGGTTCAAACCTATGACCTTGACTATGATACCAATTGTTAAATTGGTGGTTATTGTTGCATCAAAGATTGACCTTTTAATGCCCAATACAACTACTAGATTTATACAAGATCCATAGGAAATTGTTAAGCTATGTGATGAACCCAAGCACCATGTTGCATAGAGGAGACTAAGCGACACACCATCTTGCAACAAACCCTTCATTCCAAGCATCCCAAACAATTGTAATTTCCTCATAATATGAAAGGACATAGGTTTTGACTCTAATAATTTCCCTCCAACAAGGTGTTTAAACTTGGAAATTAAATAATACACCAAATGTAATAAATGACTCAATACCAAGAGACACTTATTTCCTCTGTCTAAACACCCACTTTGAGAATACTAAAAATCACCCATTTATCATTTATCATCCCATTCTAAGTATCCTCATGTGGGAAGTAATATTAAATATTTATGTCCACAAGTCACCTTTACTACTACTAGTGGAACCCATCACCTCTTATGAATGTAATACAAAAATGGTGAGAATACATATACAAAATATTATACCATACACCTTAATTTCATAGAGATGTTTTCCAAGGATGTCAGAAAAGTGCAATATTAGATAGGATTTACAAGGAAAGGGACACCTTAAATTTTAATCCCAACAATGATGACAACTATCACACTCATTTAAAATGTAAATGACCTAAAAATACCTTAATTAATATTATATAACATTTTCAATAAGACCTAGATGTGAAATGGTTAGGTAATATAGTGTATTCACACCAACAATCTCAATATTACTTCCTTATTTTAAGAACAAAAGAATTATTTTTATTTAGGTTGGAAACAAAAAATAATTTTGGGGATATGGGTATATGCAGGATCATCATGGAAAAAGTAGGACCTTAAGTAGTGAAAAATTCAGAAAAACAAAGTTAGGCAACTTGACGTAAAAATTTGAATAAGTTATATTATTTCAAAAATATGTAAGAATATAATTTGTAGAAAATTTAATGTAGTTTCTAAACTACTAGTTTTTTTTTTGTTTTCAAAAAATCTATTTGGTGAAAATTTGAAATTTCAATGCAGTAGTACTTAAATTCCAGGGAAAAAATAAGTAGGTGTCTGTCTGACTACCCTAACCAAAATAAAATGATAATATTTTTTTATAATATTTTAGATATAAGTAGAGGACTCATGTTTTGATGTGATACATATTTTTTGTAATTTTTTTCCAAGTAAATAATTAATTATGAATTTTTTATTACAAATTTTTAAAAATATAAAAACTCGTATGTCTAACCACCTTAACTTGGTCAAAACTTCATGAAATTAAATTTTTATTTTTTTAATCCTATAGTATGCGAACCATAAAATGTGACACATGTTTTAGATTCAAAAAATGTGATACCATTTGAAAGCTATAGATGTTTTCAATTAGCTTATCAATTAGGACTTTAGTTGAAATTCAAATAGAAAATAAATAATAGTTGAAATTCAAATAGAAAATAAATAATAATTATTTATTAAATTCAAAGTAAATCATAATTTATATTGGTGGAAATCTTAGAATCTCCTTTAAAAACCCTTTTTATTTCATCAATTTTGGGTAAAAAAAAGTCATCAGCCGCATACCCATCATACCTCCAATTTTAGACCCATCATGATCCTACACATACCCATATAGAGGTGAGTTTTTGATGTAGGAGTATTCATTGGTGTAGTGGAAATCTTGCATCACCCAAAAAATGTTTATCATTATTTTCTTTTGTGGCTTTGAGTCCAATGATGACACTTAAGGGGTATAAGATAGTCAAGAGAATGAAAAGGTAAAAAAAAAGGTCACATACTATTTTTAGTGTCTTCTTAAATGGTCACACATGGACCTAAAAGTTTACTCCAAAGAGAGGAATTGAAAAATATATTCGGTGGTAAAAGAGTCATCATAATATCCTACATTCCTTAAGATATATAAAAGTTTTAATGTTGGAAAATTTCTCCAATGCAACTTCAAACTCAAATTAGAAACTCTTGGAAGCCTTAGAAAATATTCAAAAATGGATGAAATTATCTTCAGATGATTTTAGTGTTATAGATATTATCAAGAGTTTTACATTGAAATCTTATAGTAGAAAACTAGACACCAAAGTCAGAAGTAATGGCTCTAGGAAATTGATCCAAAAAAAAGTGAATTTCAATCAAATATCTTCTTAGTTGTGAAAATAATTGGCTTGACTTTTGCTGGCAAGAAAAGCGAGAGTTAAACTTTCATAAAATTTTAAGGCAGTGCATATTCTAGCTCCAAACTATAGAGTTTTCTTAACGAGATTGATTTTTTTTGTAATGAGACAAGCCCATGTGGTTGTAGCATTGTAATTTTTAAATCTATAATTTTAT
Source organism: Sequoia sempervirens (assembly GCA_007258455.2). NCBI lineage: Eukaryota > Viridiplantae > Streptophyta > Pinopsida > Cupressales > Cupressaceae > Sequoia > Sequoia sempervirens. The sequence continues at coordinate 4,279,686 of VDFB02271358.1, forward strand.
TTTTCTGGAAGAAATTGAAAGTGGGTTGTTTTCATTCTTGTACTTTCTATGCTAAAATAAATATGTAGGTGTTGGGTAGAGTGACCCCTCATAATGTGGTATCAAAGCTTTGAGTGTATAAATATATCATTGAATATGAGGTAGTTTGTACAAGGAAACATGGTTGTGGGTTTGTGAGAAAAGTGATGAGAATACCTCCACAAAGAAATTGTGGTAGTGGAAGAATTATTGTTGTACAAGAAGAGGGTTTTAGAGCTCTACAGAGAAAATTTCAAGAATTGCAAGAGTTGAGTAGGGAGTTTGATTCAAGAGGAGGAGATGAAAGTGAAGATGAATATGAACATGAATAATAGTTCAAAGACGAATAGGATGTAGTAGATCCCAAGAAATTTAGAATATTTATGGCCATCTCTAGGATTGGATTAAGGCTAAATATTGATGTTCTATATTTTCTAGAAATATTAACCTGGAAGAGTTGATCAATTAGATAAATGATATGGAGGATTAAATTGAGTATGAGGAGTGGAAGATCCTAAGAGGGTTAAATTTGTGAAGATCAAGCTAAATTTTCACACCTATATTTGGTGGAAGGAAGTACAATTAGAAAAAATTGAAGAGGGAAGGAAAAAATAACAAGATGGGATTAGATGTTGGGAAAGATAAAGGTATAGTTGATTTCTATTGATTATAAGTTAGAGTTATTAAAATTGATACAATGTTTAAAGTAGGCAGGTTGGTCTATCAAGGAGTACACAAAATATTTTTACAAGGTGAGCCTCAAAAAATTCTATTATGAGGCCAACAAGGAGAATGTAGCTCATTATATAAATGGCTTGAAGCCAAGCAGTTAAGAGGAACTTTTTGGCCAGAATTACTATTATTGAATATTCTTATTAGTTTTCTCTAAAGGTAGAAGAGAAGATGAATAAAAGTTTGAAAGAAAGGAAATATGAATAGGTTGTGGTGGAATAATTGATGAAAGATCATATGGAGGATGAAATAAAGCCCAAAAAATAAGGAAGAAGCTAGTACTAGTTACAACCAAAAATAAGAAAATTCCTATTTCCCTCGTGAGAAAGATAATGGTGAACAAAGAGGAAGAGGAAGTTTTGGATGAAGTACTAGAAGAGGAGGATTTTGTGGAACTTGTTTCCAATGCATATAAGGACATCGAGCATACATGTTTCCACTACATCAAGGAAGAACAAGGAGAAGACCTGAAGGTAAAGAATGAGTTGTATGCGTAGATGAAGATGTTGAATATGAGCATTCTAAAGATGTAAAAAGAGAAGTTCTTGTCACAAGAAGGGTCTTTCTAGTCAAGGAGAAATCTATAGTTCAAAGGAAGATTTTATTTTGCATAGGATGCAAAAGTGAAGGTAAATTTTATAATGTTATCATTCATAGAAATAGCACCAATAATCTTGTTTTAAAGGAGATAGTTAAAAAATTGCATTTGCAAAGTACGAGACATCCAAATCTTTGTATAATATTGGATAGCTATAGAATGACCATAAAGCTTTAGAAATGAGCAATGTTTAGTGAATTTCAATATTGGGAATTACCATGATGTAGTACTACATAGATGGTAATTCCTTTTTCAATTGAAAAAGGAATTAGTACACCAAAGTTGAAGCCCCTAAAGGAAGTGAAAGAAAATCTATGTAGTAGCACAAAAATTTGTTTATTTGATGGTAGATTTTTTTGGATATTATCAAGCATAAGCATATGTGTTATGCATTGATTCATAAAATTAATCAAGAATAAGGTGAAGATATACTAGTAGATGTCTCAGATTTGTTAGATAGTTATCATGGCATTGTATTAGATTTAATGTACCTAAGGGTTTTGTACTAGTGAGGAAAATTAGTCACTAGATTGATTTGATATCAGGAGCCAATTTATTGAATAAGGTATACCACAGAATGACTCTTGCAGAGAATGAGGAGCTGAATAGACAAGTTCAAGTGCTATTCAAGAAACTATTGATTCAAGAGACTCTAAGCCCATGTTCAATACCCATAGTACTATCACCAAATAAATATGGAGAATGGAGAATGTGTATATACTCTTGGGCCATTAACAAGATTATAGTAAAATATAGATTTCTATTACCAGGGATAGATTACCTTATGCATTTTTTGAGTGGAGCCAAGTGCTTTACAAAAGAGTGGATGTCATCAAATTTGCATTAGAGGAGGATATGAGTGGAAGAAAACCTTCAAGACTAAAGAGGGTTGTATCAGAGGTTGGTCATGCCATTTAGGATAACCAATCCACCAAGCATATCTACATAGCTTAGGAAGGAGGTATTCAAATAATTTTAAGGAAAAAATATTATTATTTATTTGGATGACATTTCTGTTTTTATTAAGACATTGGAGAAGAGGAGCACCTAATGCATATCTCAAGATTTTTTGAAAAGCTAAGGGAGGAGAAGTTGTTTAATTTGAAGAAATGTAGTTTTTGTGAATAAATAGTTGGTGTATCTAGGATTTGTTCTAGGTTGAGGGTCTTAAAATGGATCCAAAAAAGTGATGGATATCATTGAATGCACTACACCAAGATGTGTTACAAAGGTGATATAATTTAATGGTTTAGCAAGTTTTTATAGATATTTTAAAGGAGTTTTAATATTATTTATGCAACGATAACCAAAATAATGAGAGGGGATAGAAAATATTATAAGTGGCAACCAAGAGCTTTGGTATGTTGAAGAAGAATGTCATAGAGAAATTGTAGTGTAGGAAAATGCATACGATTGCATTTTCACAATTGATTTGGCTCTCCTTGCTTTATTTATCCTTATTTATGTCTTAATTGGTCCTATTTTTCATCCAAAATCCTAATAAACTATATTATTTTATGGCTAATCCTGACAAACATCAAAAGGGAAATGATAATTTAATTATTTTGGCTATGTCCCTAATTTTTGGGTCAAGACTAAGATGCTACCTAGGGCATCTTTGTACCCAAAGGTCTTGGGACCCCAATTTCAAATGCACCTTAAATTGGTCCCTTTCTAGAGCTTGTGACTCGAGTTTCATGCCTCAAGACTAAGACACCACCTAGGGTGTCTTAGTCCCCCTTAGGGTATTTTTGGGATTTAATTTCAAATCTTGGTGGGATTTAGCCTCATTTAATTAATGAATTCATATGTCAGCTTGGTGTGGTGTAATTTTGGGATATTAAGCATGGATAAATATAAATACAAGGTTCCTTTCACTCATTTTCATATATCTAAGAAATGTAAGAAATCTAAGAATTCAAGCATTCAATAATTCAAGAGAAATTCATCAAAAAATTAGAGCCATCATCAAGATTCAAGCATCATTTCAAATATATTCTTGCATCATGTGTGTTTTTGAGCTAACATTTGTGATGTATGGTTTTGATTCAAGCAAAAAATTCAATTCCATATCTACCAAGCATTTCTTTGATTCAAGATCTATATCCAAGCTAGCCATTTCACAAAAGCTTGTAGAATTCATAACAAGGGTTTGGTGAGTTGTAACATTGCATGTTTTCCATTCATCATTTCCCTCCATTTCATTTTATTTTGAGGTTTAATTACCAACAAGAGGTTTGACCAAGGAAAACCCCCATTCACTAACAATCAACAAGTTTTTCCTCTCTTGTATGTTTGTGATTGCAAATTTAGATTGAAGACTTGATCATTTGAAGTGAAAAGTTGCAAAGTTACAAAGTTGCATTGCAATGTTGTCATCTTCACGAAAATTCACCTATAGGCCAAATCTAAAAGATTTAAGACCTAAGATCTGAGAAAAAGGAAGTGCAAACATTGAGCCTCAGGACCACATTTGAAGATTTCAAAAATTCTAGATGGGACTAAGTCACCACCTAGGGTGTCTTAGTCCCCTCAAAGGTATTTTTCAAAGATTCTTTTAGATCTGGTTCTGACACACAAATATTTCCCACCCCAAAAAATAGTAGTGGGATTAAGTCAACAGTAAGCATGTCTTAGTCTTCCATAGCATATTTTGACAACTTCTTTGAATTTTTGAAATCATCATCACATTTCCAAACTTCCTAGGTACACATATCCTAACTTTTTGCATAATTTCATCATTTAGCTTGCATTATTAGGTTTTTTGAGTTGAATGCTATGTTTCCTTTTCCAAGCTTTTGGTTGGTGGTGAACCCTTCAAAGCCTAAAAGAACCCCTCCTAGGTCTTCCTTGTTGAGAATTGACTCACATTTTGAGGTTGGTAGTCAATCCAAGTTTGGATTTATAGGACATCTTTGAATGATAATAGGAGAATAGTGGTGTTCTATGACCTAGGCTATAAAGCACTCATTCCCCTATTGTTCAAAAATATATTTTGGACTTCCAAATTTTAATAAGGTCTTTCACGTAGATTGTCATAATAGTGGTTGTTCCATAGGGGTTGTTTCAAGTCAAGAAGGTAGGCTCATTGCCTATTTTAGTGAGAAGTTTAATGATGCTAAATAGAAATACTTTGACTATGATAAAGAGTTTTACACTATAGTTTAGGATTTAAAGAAATATAGGCAATTATTTGTTCCCAAAATATTTTATTTTAAATTAATCATCAAGCTTCATAGTATCTTAGTAGTTAAGGAAAATTAAACCAAAGAAACATAAAATAGGTTGAGTGTTTGTATAATTAATTTTATTTTTAAAGTATAGGAGTGTAAGGTCAAATAGAGTTGCAAATGCCTTAAGTATAAGGGGAAAATTTATTATAGAGATGAGAATAAAAGTTTGTATCCTGAAGAGCCATACTTTGTAGAGGCTTGAAAGTCATGTTTGTAACTTGTTACTTTTGGATAAGAAAAAATGGTTGGATTTTTTAATCCAAGATGGGATGTTGTTTAGAGAAATCTAGTTGTGCAATTCAAGGAGTTCTATGAGAGAGAAATTGATCAAGTAGAAGCATAGTGGCAGATTGGCTTGAAACTTTGGTTGAGATAAGATTATTACTCCTGCTAGTGAAAATTATTATCATCCATCATTATAGTACAATGTGAGGAAGTTTGTACAAAGTTGTAGAATATTCCAGATGGATAAAGGGTTAAGTTAGAATAATAGGCTATATAACCTATTTCCTATATTAGAGATATTGTGGGAAGATATTAGCATGGATTTTGTTCTAGGCTCACCAAATACACAAACAAGATGTGGTTGAATATTTGTGGTGGTTGATAGATTTTCCATGATGGCACATATCATTCCATGTCACAAGAGTAGTGGTGTCATTCACATTGTAGAGTTTCCTTTCAAAGAGGTTATGAGTCTACATGGTCTACAGAAGAGTATAGTTTCAAATAGAGATACTAAATTTCTTGGTTATTTCTAGAGGTAAGAGGGACTTGTGGAAGAAGTTGAAGATAGATTTGAAGCCTAGTTTTGCACACCATCCATTGACTGATGGACAAAAAGAGGTCTTGAATAGGATTTTGGGTGAACTATTGAGATACCTAGTAGGAGATAAGCAAAAATTATGTCAATAGGAGAACTAGTGAATCCCCATTCTAGATTGTATTTGAAAGTAGCCTCAAGAATTATTTTGAGTTGAGAAAGATGGAGAAAGTGGAAAAGAGTAGTGTTGAGGCTAAATATTTTGCAAAGCACCTAAAGAATTGTATGAAAAGGTAATCAATCTCAACAATAATATGAATGATTACTATAAGGCTAAGGAAAATTAGAAGCACAAATTTAAGGAATTCTAGGTAGGGAATGTATTCATTGTTCACTTGAGGAAAGAAAGGTTCCTAGTGGGATCACATAACAAGTTAAAAATTTAAAAATGGACCATGAAAGATCTTGAAGAAGCATGATTTAGGAAATGCTTTAGAGGTAGAGTTGTCAATTGGGATACACATCTCTCACGTGTTCAACAATACTAATTTGATAGGTTATCATGAAGGAGATATGGAGGATGGACCAATGAAAGAACAATGGAATAATTCAACACCTAATTCTAAGAAGGAAGAGATAGAAGAAGTCTTGTATAGTCAGGTGGCTAGAAGTACAAGAAATAGACAATATGAAGAATATTTGGTTAAATGTAAAAGAAGTCTTGTTGAAGATACATCATGGTTGTCTAAGGTAGATGTTGACTTTCTTGATTTTACTATGACACAATGGTATGTGTAGGATCATCATGGAAAAAATAGGCATTTAAGTGGCAAAAAAATCAAAAAAATCAGAGTTAGGCAACTTGATGTAGAAATTTGAATAATTTATCTATATTATTTTAAAAATATATAACAATATAATTTGTAGCAAATTGAATGTAGTTTCTAAACAACTAGGTTTATTTTTTTTTTAAATATCTATTTGGTAAAATTTTAAAATTTCAATGCAGTAGTACTTAAATTTCAAGAAAAAAATAAGAAGTAGGTGTATGTCTAACCACCCTAACCACAAAAAACTGATAATATTTTTTTATAATATTTTAGATATAAGTATAGGACTCATGTCCCGATATGATGCATTTTTTTTGTAATTTTTTCCAAGTAAATAATTAATTATGAATTTTTTATTACAACTTTTAGAAAATATAAAAAACTCATATGTGTAACCACCTTAACTTGGTCAAAACTTCATGAAATTCATCTTTTTTGTTTTTTAATCTTGTAGTATGTGAAACATAGAATGTGACACATGTTTTGGATTCAAAAAATGTGATACTATTTGAAAGCTATATATATATTTTTTAATTAGTCTATCAATTAAGAATTTGGTCGTAATTTTAATAGAAAATGAATAATAATTACTTATTAAATTCAAATTAAAACATAATTTATATTTGTGGAAAGCTAAGAATCTCATGTAGAAACCTTTTTTTTCATCAATTTTGGGTAAGAAAAAGTCATCAGCCACATACCCATCATATTGCCACTTTTTTGCCCATCATGATCCTACACATACCCACAAGATAAGTGAAATTGTAACTTGTCAAATTAACTTGGGTTTCTAGTTCAGGAGCATCTAGTAGTGTAGGGGAAATCTTGCATCACCCTTTTTTTTATGTAATTTTTTGATTTCAAGTCCCTTGATGAGATTTAAGCGAGGTAAGATAGTCAAAATCTTGAAAAGGTAAAAAAAATAGTCACTTACTATTTTTAAGAAGACTAAATGAGCACATATGGGCCAAACGATTTAGCTGAAGGAGCACAATTAAAAAAATTATCTTATGGTAGAATAATCATATCAATATCAATCTTTGAAACATGCATTAAAGTAGTGGATCTTTTACCTCCTTATCACCGTGGGGGAAAAATTGGATTATTCAGGGGAGCTAGAGTGGGTAAAACAGTGTTAATTATGGAATTAATCAACAACATTGCTAAGGCTCATGGAGGTGTTTTTGTATTTGGCGAGTAGGAGAACGTACCCTTGAAGGATGGGAGATATTTAAGTTTTCATATAAGAAAATTTCTCCTATACAACTTCAAACTCAAATGTGAAACCATAAGAAGCCTTAGAAAATATAAAAAATGGATGAAATGGTCTTCAAATTATTTTGATGTTGTAGATATTGTAGAGAGATTTCCAACATTATATTATAATAGGAAATTAAACACCTGAGTCAAAAGTTATGGCTCTAGGAACTAATCCACCAAGAAGTGAATTTCAATAAAACATCTTCCTAGGTAAGAAAATGAATAGCTAGACTTTTGACACTAAAAAAAAAGGGGAAGTTACACTTCTAGAACATTCCGAGGTAGTTACTAGTGTCAAATAAAGGTTTGGATGGAGTTTACATGGGGCATATCCATTAGTGCAAATTGTGGCTCTGAACTATAGGGTTTTCTTAGTGAGATTGATTTTATTTGTAATGATAAAAGTTCATGTGGCTATAGCATTAAAATTTTTGAATCCATAATTTTGTTTTCTAGAAGAAATAATAGGATGTAAGTAACTGAGAAAATTATGAAGATGTGCATATTTTTGATCTATAACTAAAAAACAATCCTCAATAAGATTCCTAGATAAATTAAAAATTGGATCTCCTACATTGAAAATGTAAGTTTAGGTATGGTAAGTTCACAAATTATCATGCATGATATCAAACATCATCATATTTGAATAGAAATAATGGGGCCGAATGAAGAACCCAAGCTAGTGAGTATATTATGACAAGCTTATGGTAATGGAAAAAATGTTATTTTTAGCTTGTGGACTACTCTTGAAAATTAAGAATTAAACTCTTAACTATAGATTTTGGCACCATATTTTGGGTGGATTTATCCCTTGGTTTCCAAATTACCATTTTATAGTTTCATTTATTACTTCTCCAACCTATTGGGTTCTTTAAATAAGGATTTCATAACAAGTTTTTTAAGTAGTGTTATATTGCCATGATTTCTCCAAATCTCTAGTGGTTGATATGTTTGTAAATGGTTTAGACTCTATTGAGTTTTTTTTTATGGCTATTGATCATTGATAATAGATTGAGTTTTCTTTATAGTATACTTTTTCTCCCAAATGTTTTTTCACATAAATCATTATGTTATGTTTTTTTGTATAATTCAAATATTATGGTTAGTTTAATTTTACACATACCTCATCTCATAGCTTAGTGTAGGTTTCACATTATACACATATACTTCCTTTGAAACTACACCAATGAAATCAAGAACCCATATGTGAAGGGTCTGACTTGCACCAAAAGGTATAGAGGCATAGAAGAATTAAGTAGAATGTTAATATTTTCATACACAATATAATGTCAGTATGGCTCATGAGGATAGATAGCGAAAAAAATGTAGAAATTTGAAACGAAAACAAGTAATCAGAATCTGGCCCTTCACCAATACATTTAATTATATGCCCACTTCGTCTCCTGCGCGATTGCCTCCTCTTCCTCCTCAGTGAAATCATTCTCTATCTTAAAAATCTGGCGCAATTCTTTCACATTTTTGTGTTTTAGAAAATCTGCAGTTGTTTTAAATAACAAATCAAAAAGACCTTTCACTCGAAGAAAATTCGAAGCCAAAAGAATGTGGCAGAAGGTCGCCTGATTTTTATCTGCAGCAACAGCTTTTTGAGCAAATTCTGTATCCCATCTATTTATATCCTCTGCTGATATACTGTTGGATTTTGCATTAGCATGGAATTTACAATACTCTAATACCTTCTCCAGGACTTTACCACTTTTGATGTTATCGTAGGAAACAGGAAACCTTACACCCTCCACTCCGTTGCCTATGTTTTCCATATAATTTCTTATTATCTGTGATTCCATTGCAACCATTTTCTCCACTTGGATATCTTCAAAGGCTTGGGCATCTCTAAAGAGCCTGATTGTCACGGTATTCGCTGTCATTTTATTCTCCATGAAATTGAATACAACTGTTGAAATAATATGCCGGATGGAATAGCAAAGTAATTGAAGTGTGAAACCAGAGCTGTAAGCGTAGAATAACGAAAGAAATAATAATTGTTTTTGAACTCAATGTGGAAAATCTAGTTTCTAGTTTCTATCTTCGCCTTAAATTTTATGGGGTGCGACTTTCCTGTTCAATTTTATTTGGTGAAATAGGCCGACAATCAAAAGTTAAGGACTAAATTCATCTCTTGATTGAATTGCGGATTTTAGATTATTTAGTAGAGTTCTATAGGGGAGAGGGGCCATAGTTAGGGTGCTCCACTATAGGCCCCTCTCCTACTTAAAATTCTAATTTTTTGAATAAAATTGTAATATAGTATTCTATTTTTGAGTTTCTTATTATTGATTAGGCAATATTCTTACATTGAGTTTTGTTTTTTTAGTTAATTAATTATTAATAAGTTGGGTTTCAACCAATCAAAAATAAATATTTTCTTTGTTAAAAAACTAAATTCAAAATTTCAAAGTTAATTTGAAAAACATTTAACTTTACAAATTGGAAAAAATGTTTTTTTTGTCAAGATTGGCTAAAAAGTTTTGTGTTATTGATAGATTTTGAGGAAAAGTGAAATGAACTATTATTTTGCCTATTTTATGAAAATTGAGCTATTACTTTGCCTATTTTTAAGAAAAAAAACTATTATATTACCTATTCTTAAGAAAAAAAAACTATTATTTTAACTGATTTTTAGTGCATCCCAAACTTCTAGAGTATTCTTAGGAGATTAGATGCAACAAAGATTTAAGTATGGAATCATTTTGTAATTGCATGGGGCATGATGCCTATTTTCTCAAAGCATTTGTCGAGGTGTAAGTTTTTGTTGAATAAAGTCTATTCACTTAGTGTATTGTTACGGGAGAGGGGCCCATAATGGAGCAGGGTCTAATAGTGGGGATAGAAGTAGTCCTCAGTACATCCCATAGTGGAGCAATTTAATATCCAATTGCAAAACACTTTTTATCCATAAAGTACAGAAAGTGACAAATCATGTGATGCCACATCAACGCACCAATAAAACATGACTTAGTGCACCACTATTGGTCTCACTTTTTTTTGGTCCTTTTTGGATACCTCAACAAAAAGCATGTTGATGTGGCTCTAAAACGAAATATAGAAGCACATGAGTTGCCAAATAAACTATTGTAAAGAATTGGTAGTGATTTGAAATTCCACATAGGTTTTTGAGAAACACGAAGTTAGGGTGCTCCACTATGGACCCCTCTCCCCTAGCAAACATCACATAATAGTAAATTCTTGTGGTACTCAGATCCCAATTTTTTTCCTTCTTTATTAGTGAATAATATGCAAGGGTGGGGCACATAAACAACATGTTAATATATTTGTTTTTCTCGCTTTAAAAGGATGTAATTATCGTCAAATGGTTTTTATTTATTTTTTATATAATTTTTAATTTATTATTTTTTAATATAAAATATGAAATATTTGTATCTATTTATTTTGTTGGGTTTTTAATTTTTTTGGTATATTTAATAATTAGATAGATAAGAAAAAATATAAAGATAATTAAACTTCCTATTCTAATATAATTAATATAAATGAAATTGAATGTAAAATGGAAGAAGTATAGTAATAAATTAAAGATAAATTAAATAATAATAGTAATAATAAAAAAAAAAATTTAAATTCATAAATTATTTTTCTTTTTTTTATCAGTAACTAGGGTAATTGTATTGATTTTCAAAATAGGATGTACAATGTGCAGCCCAAAGTAGCCATCTAACTAGACTTCACCATAGAGCTACCAAACTATACCTATGACCAAATTTCTAGTGTGGAGAAACAACCACCAAAAACCATCTTTTCAAGCAAAAAAATTAACCTATCCAACTAACAAAGACACAAAAGATCAATCAAAACACTAAACCCTAGAACCAACATAAAAACCACCAAACCCATTTCACCATGCATTTTGTTGTGCAAAAACTCTAAATTCCCTCTTCCAGGCCAAGTCTTCAATGAGTACTAGACGAAATTTATTTTTCAAGAAATCTACACCTACCATGGCCAAACCCCTGAACTCCATGAGGTCCAAGCCATCAACATCCAAAATTGATGGATAGTATCTTACCAAGGTGTCCAGGTCATCCAATAGGGGTAGGTCCTATGGACTAGGGATGCCCTTGCCAAGTTGAGTAGCAACCAAGGCTCTGTCTAAACCAATATGCATATCCTAGTGAAAGAGGCCCCACATGATCACCCATGCATCCACTTTTGAAACCTCTATGTCAAGCAAACCAACCAAAACCCTAGAGGAGATGTCCAAGTCCAAGTGATATCATTCAACGTCCTCCATGAAAGCTTTCCCGACCAAGCATTTGATGGCAGTGAACATTAGATAATCTGGATGTCGGATGATATAATGCAGCTGGAGGGAGGAGATGGGTCCTTCAAAAGCTATCTATCATTTGGAGCTTTTTAGCTCAACTGGCATTACCAACCCTTGCATTTCCAATTCTTCTGCAAAGACAAGAAGAATGAATCTTTTCATCACACACATAGGCCTCAAAAAACAAAACCACCATAATCAATAGGCATTGGACGATGCTACCTAGTAGAAATAAAGATTTTGGTGATCATGCTAAGGATCCATCCTATGCAAATTGTCCATCAACCTTGAAAGGACCATCATTACGTGAAATGCTAGCGATATATAATGATGGACACAAATGCCTAGAAAGTTCTTTAGGTTAGTTGCCACCTCATCCCTCAACCAACTCATGCATGCCCCCCTAGCCACCCACATCAACACTCATGGGATGTGGTAGCACCCACCCTACAACCCACTTAAATTCATATATTGTTATTATTACAAAAAAAAATTAATATATATTTTTTATTTCACATAAATTATATTATACATATCGATATTTAACAAAATTATTATATACATTTATATTTAAATAATTATTGTTTAATTCTTTCTTATAATTATATTATATAATCAATTCATTTTATTGATATTTTATTTAATATAAAAAAATAAAAATTGGTAACTAAATTTGTATTATATAATCAATAAATATTAATTAATATAATATAATAATTTTATATTTTATTACTATCATTTGATTTTATTTTTAATATCTTTCTAATATTTAAAATTTTAATATATAATTATTTTTATATAATATAATTAAGATAAGATTAATAATTATTAATACTAATATTTAAATGCATGTAATTATCTTTTTATTATAGACATACATTATCCTATAATTTACATTAATTTATTATTTATATAATTTTAATAAAAATTAATATTAATGTTATATTTTTAAATGATTATGTTAATACTATAATTAACAAAAACTAACATTTAATTCTATTCACATTAATTAAATTTCTATTTATTTTTATTAAATCTAAAATACTATAAAGGCAAGTACTAGCCACTATGTGGCACTTGTTTTATTATTGGTAAGGGGTGGGTTTTGGAAAGGGCTTACATCTTTATACAATAATGAATAAGAGTATACATATCAATTAAGAAATAATCTCATCAAATTATTTTGTAATGTCAAAATTGAGTTTTAATTTAATTTTTTGATTAATTAAAAAATTTCTTCACTATATATTCATATATAAATACTTAGTTATTTATATACAAATTTGTAGTTATTTATTTTATTAAAAAAGTTAGATCATTATTTTATGTTAATCATTTGTGATCTTGTACTGGCAACAATGGCATATCCTTATTTTCAGGTTAAGTTTGATTAAGTAGTTTATCACAATTACATATTAATAAGGAAAATACTCTTGTTTAAATTATAGTTAGTTTCAGGCCAAATTTGATAGAATGGCTTAGTAGAATTACATAATGATAAGAAAAATACTTTGAAATTAATTTTGACCCAAAAGTTGATATCTTTTCTTATCCATTCCATTTTTTTTATATTCATTTTAATATACTCAACCTTAACACATCCCTATTTTATGAACTCCAAAATAATCACCATTATTGGGCACTTATCGCATTCATAATTGCACTAAGGTCTCTATATGCTCTCTCACAACTTCAAGATAAGCACTTTGCTATAATAGGATTAGTCTTCAGTGAGTTACATTGGATCCAAATTTCAGGTTTCACATTCAAAATTTTAGATTCCTCCCTTTTCATTAGTCATTCTAAGAAAAAATGATATGAATTTGTGTGAATAATTATTGTATTTTATTATTCATTGATATTCAATGTGTGACTATTTCATATAGGACAAAAAGGATGAAATCATCCTATAAAAATAGTTATTTGAAGTTTAAAAAAATAAATGTATATCAAAATCAAATCTTTATTAGAATGACACTCATTTTTTGTTTGTGAATGTTATATTTTACTATTTTATTAGAATCATGAAGTAAATTTGAATATAGGTTGACCTAAGATAACTTGACCCTAGAAATGAGATAATTTTTTGAAAGGTATGTCTAAATACTAACATCCTTTTGAGCCTATAGATAGTAGATATTATAGTAATGCAGTTCTAAATCTCATATAATTTCTACAACATCACTCTTATGAGTCACAAATCTTGTGTGAAAGGTTAATTATGTATTCTTTATATTTAAAGTAAGAGTATTGAGATTCATCCAAAAGTTAAATCTTAGTCATTTTTGTTGAATGCACACAAGACAAGTAGGAGGGTGGTTGAATCATTTGTATGTTAAAACATCCAAAGCTATCATAAGCATTCAAGTCAACATGAACTTCGTTAACCCTTGGTTATGTGTAGGATCATGATGTGCCAAAAAGTGGTGATATGATGAGTATGTGTAGGGTATGTGGTTGACGACTCTTTTTTTTACCCAAATTTGATGAAATGAAAAGGGTTTTTAAAGGATATTCTCAACTTTCAACCAATATAAATTAGCTTTACTTTGAATTTAATAAATAATTATTATTCATTTTCTATTTGAATTACAAGTAAAGTCTTGATTGATAGGCTAATTGAAAAACATCTATAGCTTTCAAACGATATCACATTTTTTGAATCCAAAACATGCACCACATTCTATGCTTTGCATACTATAGGATTAAAAAAAAAAAATCATGATGTTTTGACCAAGTTAAGGTGGTTAAATATAGAGTTTTTTATATTTTTGAAAAGTTGTAATAAAAAATTCATAATTAATTATTTACTTGGAAAAAAATTACAAAAAAATATGCATCACATTGAGACATGAGTTATCTACTTATATCTAAAATATTTATAAAAATATTATCATTTTATTGTGTTTAGGGTGGGCAGACAGACACCTACTTATTGCTTCCCTAAAATTTAAGTATTATTACATTGAAATTATACATATATATTTTTAAAAATTAAACCTAGTAGTTTAGAAACTACATTCAATTTGCTACAGATTCTATTGTTACATATTTTTGAAATAATATAGATAACTTATTCATATTTTTATGTCAAGTTGCCTAACTCTTTTTTTTTTGAATTTTTCACCACCTAAGGGCCTATTTTTTCCATGATGATCCTACACATACCCCCTTAATCTATTAAAATTATTTAGATTGAAATAAAATAACAAAAAATGAAAATAGTTAGGATTAGCTCATACTATAATGTTATTGGAACATCAAATATAAAAGGTTCACTACCAAAGGGCTCACTACCCAAAAGAAAGAAGGGCTCATTACCAAATGATTGTTAGAATCCAAGATCACCTGCATGCAAGATGAATACCTGTCACATGCAAAAGATATGAAGAACCGAAAAAGATGTTCTATGTAAAAACTCTCAGTAAAAATGCATTAAGAGAATCAAATATTACAAAGTGATCAATCCTTATGAAGGAGATCACGAAACCCTAAAAAGGGAAACCCTAGTGTGCACACTTAATAATTATTAATTAATTATTAATGTGCCTAAGTTTAGCTTAAGTAATAAAGAGGAATAAGTGACTTAATTAATTAATCAATGTGATGTAATTAATTAAGTGAAACAACTTATTACTCTAACACCCCCCCTTAAGATGAACTTAGGAAGTAGCTAAAACACTAGAAAAAGATGCATGAAAGCAAAGATGGGTCCCGGAAAATAACGCCAAGTATGGTACCCATGTACAAACAGAAGATCTCTATAAAGTGGAGAAATAGAGAAAACCTCGTGGGAACAAAACTCTACTCCAAAAAGAGATCAAAGGTGATTGAAGGACTGAAAAACCTCCAAATCAAGGAAATGTCCTAAAAAAGAAGAACATGTAGAACATCATAGAAGCATGAAGAAGTTGCAAACTCTATCAAAAGATGACTGCTATGGTGCCGAAGAACCTCCTCTAAAGATATGATGATCAGGATCAAGAAGACAACAGTCTGCATGAGTGCCCCCAACGACACTACTCGAATCAGATGGAAAACAAAGGCAAACACCTGGAACGAAGATACAGATGGCACAAGTACGAATAGTCTAAATAACACTAATCAACTGAGAATGGAAGATCCCTTCCAAGGCGAAACCAAAGAAGCATTAACACCAACAATAGAAATGCCACCATAATGCTGAAAAGGGAGAGGCGTGACAGGTACACTGAAACTGAATGCCAGAAAGTAGTGCATGAAGAGGAACCAAGAGCATCTGAAAGTGCACAAGAAAGCACCTACAACTGAAAAAGTGGTGTGCAAAACAAAGCACACATACATGAGGCTGGAATCATATGGATCCACTGTTGTCGTGGAGGGACACTCACCGGACAAAGGTGTGATGGCAAAACAAGGGCACTACACAACCCCCCCATGGCACTTTATAATACAGTGCGAGTACAAAATCTGGCACAAAATGATGTGCAAGAAGTCCAATTACAACACATACAATGCTGAGGCACTTTATCTCAGTTCGTTTACAAAAGAGAAATACATGCAAAGAGAGTCCATAATGTCTACAATGTCCAAATAGGACAACATGCATAAACCTAGAAAAGATACAGAAAAAGTGCATGGACAGCAACATAGAGCTCCTCAATACCTTTCCAACGCCGCAAACGAGGCAAAAATTGGACATCATGGCAAAAAGTTATGAGCATGGAAGTCCAAAAACAACATCTGACTTCAAACAGAAATAAATGCATGAAAACAGTAAAATACTGAAAAATAAATAGCACCACTGGAAAGTGCTCGGAATCAGCTTTCCGGTGATATCTCGTTTGCCTGATTTCGATACCGTATGCCCAAGTTATGGCCAAAAGAAAAAAACTGCTTCTTTAGGGCAAACTGGGGTTAGGAGGGGGCAAAGAGTCCGTACGGCCGATGACGTCATGCTGACGTCAGCAAAACCCGAGCTTAAATTTGACGGCCGTCTGGTCGTCGCCGCAAAAAATCGGCCCCCCTGCAAAATGAAAAAAATTTGGGCCCTTGGTCGTGCATGTGACCGCGGGCTAGTGCAGCAGGGGTCTGGGCGGTGGCTGGGGCGGAGCCCCTGGTTCCCATATGACCGTCGGCGGAGCTAAAGGGCCCGGCGGGGCTGACCTCGGCGGAGGTTGGGTGGTGCGGAGCGGTGGCTAGCGGAGCACGGTGGCGGTGCTGTCGAGAGAAGCCGGTGGCGGTGGCGGATGGGTGGCCGCCCGGTGGCCGCCGGGCGGCGGACCCTTTTACTCTGCGAGCACCGGCCCGAAACCCAAGAAAGTGCATTTTTTTAATTTTTTTTGAATTTCTCGCCTTGATCTGCGTGTTGGGGAGGCCATACGGCCCCCCAGACAAAAAAATATTTCCTTCTCGACCAACTTGCTCCAAAATAGACAAATTTTATATGAAAATGGGGGTTTTTGGGCGTTGTGGACTCAATGGTGAGGTCCGTTTTATCCCAAAATGCCCAGAAAATTAGGCTACCCCCAGATTCAATCAAAAAATTACCTGTGGAAACCCTTGCACCCGAAACTCACAAAGAGGCCATATCTTCAGATCACGAACATGCAGCTGCAGGTCTAGAGCTCTGATACCATGTTAGAATCCAAGATCACCTACATGCAAGATGAATACCTGTCACATGAAAAAGATATGAAGAACCAAAAAAGATGTTCTCTATAAACCTCTCAGTAAAAATGCATTAAGAGAATCAAATATTACAAAGTGATCAATCCTTATGAAGGAGATCACGAAACCCTAAAAAGGGAAACCCTAGTGTGCACACTTAATAATTATTAATTAATTATTAATGTGCCTAAGTTTAGCTTAAGTAATAAAGAGGAATAAGTGACTTAATTAATTAATCAATGTGATGTAATTAATTAAGTGAAACAACTTATTACTCTAACAATGATCACTTCAAGATAAGAAGAAAAAGAAGAAATAAGAATTTTGTAGTGATAAATCCATCTCAATGCAATAAAAAAATTCACAATCACATCACCAACACATTTGTAGCCTTTTTGAAGATTATAGACACCTCTCACTCATTACTTCCAATAGTCTAACTGATTATGCTTACATGGTACTTCACAAATTTTTTCTTCAAAAATCTACAATTTATCACACTTCAGTCACATAATTCTCCAACAAATAATCACTTATATATACCATCTTTAGCCTTGAAAACATTATCCAAGGTCATCTATGCACCTCAATCATTCAAATACAAATTAGGTCAACACTAAGCATTCCTACAATAGAAATGAATGGAAGAAGACCACATGAGACTTTAACTTAGATCAAAATCCATTAATGCATGGCATACCACACTTCCACAATCACCAAAGAAAATATGTAATTAGTTTACACACCCAAGGTTATCCAAACGTGTGTCAACACCATTAATATATAAGTACATGTTTCCTCAATTCCAAAGATGACTTGTAGAACACACAACACACTTGAATACAATCTAGAATATTCTAAAAACATCAAAAAATCAAACAAATTCCTTCACAAAAACAATCACTTGAAGAAAATACACACCTATTACACTCAAACAACCTTCCATACTCTAGTACATAAGAAATCAACTTTCAAAGTGCCAAACCATGAAAAAATTCAATTTTATATAGGCATGATCATTATTAGCACACTTCTAGAATCACAAGACCAAAAATAAATCTATAGGGAAATGCGAAAGAAAAGTATTTCTCGCAAACACCACTACAATATACAATTCACACACTGGTGAACACAACTCTCTGTATATGAAAATTCAAATGAACTAAATATGAATACAAAATATTTGAACACCTTTTACCAATATTTCCAAACCAAAAAGGTAGATATTCAACATAAAATAAATGTAGAGCAAAACTAGAACACCATTCTATATACTAGAACACCTCTACAACACATTGTTTCCTCTTTTATTCAAATTTTATGAAAATCACTTTAAAAAAAAGCACTAGAGACACATACTCATCATATTCATTACTTCCTCATCATCACCAAACCAACTGCAACTCAACCATACCTCCATAAAATATTATCAAAGAAACACTAGAGATTGACATGAGTAACACTTACCAATGAGAATATAATCAAATTAATCAAAACATGATCAACAAAACCCGTCATCAATGACAATACAAATAATCTCCCCCAGCTTGTTGACATATGTGACAAAACCAACTATTCATACTTGCAACAATCTCCCCCTTATTCATTCATGGAAAAACATGATATGAAAAACCATTAACAACAAACATAAAAAAATTTATTACTAACATATTGCTTCATACCAAATCTCTCTTTCTTTCTCACATTAGTCTCTCAGCTACACTATTCTCTACCCCTTTTTTAGCTAATTTTTTTTCACATTACTTTGTATCTCCCTTTGACATCAATGGAAAAGAACAATACATCTTGCATCTCTTTCTTCCTTTCACATCAAACATACATTCTTTCTCTTTTTATTGCTCTGCATTCTTGCCCTTAAGAGCACATGACAAACTTTACCAACTATCAACCATTGCACATATCCTTTGACACATTTGATAAAGGATAACACCAACCTATACTAATACTAAGTCCCATTGATTTTAATAACCAACAAAGCCACTATGTACTCTATCTAATAGGTAGCCTCCAATATTAGTCTAGAAGAAAGAATGAATCTTGAAATCCACTAGACTAATGCATATCCTTATTCATCTAGTTCAAGGAAGGAGGGATAATAACTCGTAACTTCTCCTAGATATAATCAAAATTATCCTTAGGGTTGAGATATTTTTTGTTCTTGAGTGCATCACTAGATAACTACCTCTCTCCCTCTCAAGTCTCTCTCTTGGGTTTTACTCCATCCCACTGTACTTCTAGACTACTCTGTCTCACTCCTACCCCCTATATCACACCCTCTGTCTCATGTTTGTCCCTCAAAATATCCTTCCCACCCCCTCTCCCTCTCTCAGGTCTCTCCATCCCATCCTAGCTAGATAACTCCATTTCTTTGATAGTAGTCTCTCTCTATCTCAATTATCCCTCTCCCCCACCCTACCTAGACAAATATCTCTCACTCCAACTCCATCTCTCACACTCCCTTTCACTCCATATCCCTCTCTTTGGTCTTTATATTTCTCTCCTTCTCATCCCTCTCTCTCTCTCTCAAGTCTCTCCCTAGATAACTCTATTTCTTCAATGTAGTAGTCTCCCAATATTAGATCTCACTTCCTCCCACCCTACCTAGACAAATATCTCACTCCAAAACCCTCTGTAACACTCCCCCTCTCTCCCTTGCAAGTCTTTCTCTTTCCATCTCTCACTCCATCTCCCTCTCTTAGGTCTTTATCTTTCTTTGTTCCTCTCGTCTATCTCTCTCTCTCTCTCAAGTCTCTCCATCAAAATATGCCTCCCAAAACCTCTCCCTCTTTGATGTATTTTCCCCCAAACCTAACTAGATAAATCTCTCTCCCTAAATCAAGCCTCTCTCTCTCTCTCAAGTCTCACTCCCTCTACTACTCTCTCTCATTCCAATATCCTCTCTCACACTCCCTCCCTCTCAGGTCTCTCCCTCAAAATATCCCCCCCACTCTCTCTCCCTCACTTAGGTCTCTTCCTTCCATCCTAACTAGATAACCCTCTTTCTCTAATGTATTTTATCTCTCTTTAGTTCTGGCTCCCTCCCACCCCACCTCGACAAATCTCTTTTACTCCAACCTTCTCTCTCACAATTCCTCTTAGGTCTCTATCTCTCTCTCACTACAACTCCCTCTATTAAGTATTTATCTTTCTCTCTTCCTCTCATATATATCTCTCTCTTAGGTATCTCTCTTAGGTCTCTCTCAAGTCTCTCTCAGGTGTCTCCCACTCCCTCTCTATCAAGTCTCTCCATCAAATTATCCCTCTGAACCCTGCCCCCTCTCTCAAGTATCTCTCCCCACCCTAACTAGACGCTCTCTCTCTCCCACTCTAACTATCTGTCTTAAGTATTTATTTTTCTCTCTCCCTCTCATCTCTCTCTCAACTATCTCTCTCTTAGAAGTGTTTCCCACTGGTCTCTCCCTCCCAGCCTAACTAGATAACTCTATCTCTCTCCCTATCAAGTATCACTCCCTCCCACCCTACCTAGACAAATATCTCTCACTCCAACCCTCTCTCACACTCCCTATATCTCTCCCTCTTAGGTATCTATCTCTCTCTCTCAATCCAACTCCCTCTCTAATATAATATATATTTCTCTTCCCCTCTCATCTCTCTCTCAGGTCTCTCTCTTAGGTGTCTCCCACTCCCTATCTCTCAGGTCTCTCCCTCAAAATATCCCTCTCAACTCCTCTCCCTCTCTCAAGTCTCTCCCCTAACCTAACTAGATAACTCTCTCCCCCTCTCGAGTCTCTCTCATCTATCTCCCTCCCACCCAACTTATAAAAATATCTCTCAATCCAACTGACTCTCTCACACTCCCTCTCTCTCTCTCTCTCACTCACTCCAAATCCCTCTATTAGGTATTCATATTTCTCTCTCCCTCTCATATATCTATCTCTTAGCTATTTTTCTCTTAGGTCTCTCCCTCAAAAAATCCCTCACAACTCCTCTCTCTCTAAAGTCACTCCATTCCACCCTAACTAGATAACTCTCTCTCCCACTCAAGTCTCTCCCTCTCTTAGGTATCACTCCCTCCCACTCTACCTAGAAAAATATCTCACTCCAACCCCCTCTCTCACACTCCATCTCTTTCCCTCTCAGGTCTCTCTCTCTCACTCCAACTCCCCCTCTTAGGTCTTTATATTTATCTCTCCCTCTCATCTTTCTCTCTCTTCGGTATCTATCTCTTAGGTCTCTCTCTCTCTCTCTCAATTGTCTCCCACTCCCTCTTTTTTAGGTCTCTCCCTCAAAATATCCCTCTCAACTCCTCTCCCTCTCTCAAGTCTCTCCCTAATAATATCTCCCAACCCCTCTCCCTCTCTCAAGTCTATCCTTGCACCCTAACTAGATAACTCTCTAGAGCTCTCTCTCTATTTGACATCCTACCTATAATACTCTCTCTCACTCCAACCCCCTCTCTCATAGTCTCTCTCTCTCAGCTCTTAGGCTCAAAATATACCCCCCACCCTCTTTCTATCTTTCAGGTCTCTCCTCCACCCTAGCTAGATAAATATGTCTCTCCATCTCAAGTATCTCTTTCTTAGGTCTTAGGGATTATGGTTTAAGGTATAGGATTGAGGGATTGAGGTTGAGGGTTTAATGTATATGGTTAAGGTTTGAGGTATTATGGTTTAAGGTATAGGATTGAGAGATTAGGATTGAGGGTTTAAGGCTTGAGGATTTAGTGAATAAGTTTGAGCACTTAGGGTTGAAGTTTTAATTTATAAGGTAGAGGGTTGAAGGTTGAGCTATTATAGTTTAATGGTTTAAGGTTTGAGGGTTCAAGGATTTAGGTTTAGCAACTATGGTTGGAAATTTAATTGATAGGGTTGAGTGTTGAGGGTTGAGGGTTGAGGTATTAGGGTTTAAGGGTTGATGGTTTAAGTGTTAAGGGTTAGAGGATGAAATTTTAAAGGTCAAAATTTGAGAGATTAGGGTTAAAGGGTTAAGGGTTTAAGGCTTGAGGTATGTGGGATTATGGTTTAAGGTATAAGGTAGAGTGTTTAATTGATAGGGTAGAGGGTAGAGGGTTGAGGTATTATGGTTTAAGGGTTAAGGGTTTAAGGTTTGGTGGATTAGGATTGAGAAACTAGGGTTGAGGGTTTAATTAATAGGGTATAGGGTTGATGTATTACGATTTAAGGGTTTAAGATTTGAGGTTTTGGGGATTAGGGTTGAGCATTTAGGGTTAAGGTTTTAATTGATAGGATAGAGGGTTGAGGGTTGATGTATTAGGGTTTAAGTTTTGAGGGTTGGAGGTTAAGGGATTAAATTTTAATGTGATGGGATTAGGAAGGAATAAAGGAACATAAAGTTAATTAGGATAAGATAATGGGAAATGATCAAGAGGGGATAATGGAACATAGAATGGACTAGTAGAGATTAATTAGATGAGATGGGATGGGATAATAAAATATTTAAGGTGAAAAATTAGAGGTGAATGGGATGTGATTAGGAGGGAGTATTAGAACATAAGGTGAATTAGGCAGTGTCTAAGGTTTGAATATAGGGCATGAAGTGGGAACCTGAGGTGTGCAATAATAATTTATAAGAGATTTGGTCAAGAATGAGTAGAAGGAAAAATTTCTTGTAAGGATATGTGTATAAGATGAAATATAGAGGGTGGAATGATATATACGGTGTTAAAGATTAATATATGTGATATAAAATGGTTAAAATATGTGTGATGATAGGAATGAAAGAATGATTAATGGATGTTGAATGGTAAATGTGTTTAGGATCTCACAAGAGCAACCAATCATGCCACCGTCTAGTAGATATGAAAAATGAGACATCATGGTAGATTCCTTATAACATAATTCATTCACATATCAAAATTCATAGAATCTTCATGTTTGGTTAAAATGGATGGTGAGGAGGATGATACAAGTCATAGGTTATGGGATGGTGGAAGGAAAGAGTTAACTTGGTTGAAATGATGAGGTAGCCTAAATTTGAGGATGAAAGAAACTATGTGAGAGATTATTTCCCACTATGATCTACCATCATAAAAATTAGCATGTGTGAATAACATCTTGTACAAGGCAAGTGGGTAGAGCTAGTGGTCATAGGGAAACCAAGGGATATGGCAAGGGATTATTAGAATTATTGGCACATATAACTAGTGAATACTGGGAATAGTGATAACAATATCCATTTAGGAATAAAGCATGTTCTTTAACTTATTTATCATCTAGCTATAAGTAGTAACTAATCAATTATAACCTAAACTATTAATATTTTTTGTGAGGCTATCATATGAGAATTGACACCAAAAGGAATATGCATTACACATAGAAAATAAGAAATAATTTCAACTCCAATATTTCAATTTCTTAATTACAAAAATTAGTCTCTTTCATTCTCTACTTCATGTTCCTCCAATGTTTTTGTTTCTCATATATTTTTTTAGATTTGTATACGCAAAATTACCAAAACTAGTTAACATTGTTTTACAAAACCATTAATGAATAAAGGCTATCTAAGTGAATGTTTTTTGAGTACATTAATAGCAAGGTGTGGAGCTCAAAGGTCCACCATAAAATTTTTTGACATCCAAAGTGTGTTATGAGGCCTTCATTTAAATAAAATTCAATTGTTCACATCCAATGATTATTTCTTTAATACTAGTTGCATACCTATGGACTCAACGTAAAAAAGAAATAAGGGTCGACAAGAATGATGCACACATCATGAACACTCTAACCCTAAATTTCAATCATATTGATTCTACTAATTTAGTTATTCTTAAATTTCAAAATACTATTTTATAAACAAAATTAAATCAATTTGTTGTATTTTACCTAAGTATCAATGTCAAATGTTTCATTCAACAATGAATCTATCATAACCATTGCCTCTGTAGTTGTATCTCAAGCACTTTGATAATCATACATGCAAAAAACATTGCAAGCGTGACAATAGTGGGTGTAACTTTGGGCCTTGAAATCTCATCCGCATCAAGCTCTACTAGAGGACTTGCACAATGTACAATGCTCTAAGTGAGTGAGATAATCAACTCCAGCGTGTCCACCATGACACTATCCCTCACAGTGGAATGAATGACAAGATGCTCCACCATGGGTTTGGCCAAGGGTCTTGGTGCCAACTATGGATTATGTAAAAATAATTTGGCACCTTATTGAGGAAAAAATAACAATAGAGTTTCCTCAAAAATATTTTGGTACCTTGTTATTGCTTGGAGGTTGGTAAAAAACCATCCACCACCACTCAAAAATTTATTTTTTTATTAATTCATGGTTAGACCAATGGATGGGGAACCACTTGCATGCATGTGATAAAGGTGCTTTAGTTCTTGGGTTTGTAAATAGGGCACACAAGTCAGCTTTGCTAATTTTTTATTTTTTCACATCTGCATATAAAAGACCACTAACATATTTTTTTCTTAATTTATTGATCTTATTAAACCAAAAATTTATTTTCTCACTCATTTCTCCTAAATGTGATACAATCTAATTCAGTGATTCAATAATCCCTCTCCTATAAGGGTGGGTTTCAATATGCTTAGTTAATCTTCCAATCAATTGTTTAATATCTCTTTTTTTGTTTTAAATTTTATTTAAGATATTTTCTTAGGTTCCTTGAGGAATCCTATGAACTCATGGAGGGGTTTGAGGTTATTCTTGTTCAGAAGGCTCTTCGTGAGGAGGTGATTGTGAATTGTCAATGTTTGGAGGTGGAGATTGATTCCTTGGAAATTAAAACAAAGTTTTCTTTAAAAGAAAATATTTCAATACATTCTAATTCTAATTCAAAATTAAAATAATAGAATTACATGACTCTTCAATCTCTTCAACCTCTTTGATGTCTTGGTGGCATCCTTGTGAAGAATTGTATGAAAAAATTGATCTATGTTTGTCAAGCACAACTTGAGAGAGAAAAAAATGGGAGAACAATGCATAGGTTTGAGATAAATTGTATTCAAAATGTAAATTTTTTAAAGGGATTTTCCATTTGGTGAGTGCCAAATTTGGTGCTTGTCAAATGGCTGAACCATTTGGTGTGCACCAAATATGTTGCTTGCCAAATTAAACATTAGTTTGGCATGTGTAAAAAGAGTAAATTTTGGTTTTTTTCAAAAGTGGCACCTTTTTTGTGTTGTGCACATTGGTGTATTGACCCATAAGTTAGTGTTACTAAAATTGATACAATATTTAAGGTGGGCGAGTAGGTATATCAAGGAGTACAAAAAATAGTTTTACAAGGTTAGTATCAGATCATGCCATTATAAGGCCAATAAGGAGAATGTAGCTCATTATATAAATGGGTTGAAGCCAAGAATTCATTAGGCACTAATTTTGGAAATAATTACTATTTTTGGAGATTCTTATTGGTTTCTCTAAAGGTAGAAGAGAAGATGAATAAAAGGTTTGAAATAAAAAAAGAGGAATAGGACATGGTGGAATAATTGATGAAACATCATATAGAGGATGAAATAAAGAAAAAAAGAAGAAGGAAGAAGCTAGTACCAGTCACAACCAAAAGGAAAAAAATTCCTATTTCCCTCATGAGAAAAATAATAGTGACTAAAGAGGAAGAGAAATTTTTGGATGAAGTCTTGGAAGAGGAGGCTTCTAGGGAACTTATGTCCAATGTGTAGGAGAAGGAAATCGAACATACAGGTTTCCACAACATCGAGGACGAACAAGGATAAGACCTGAATGTAAAGAATGAGTTGCATGTGTAGATGAAGATGTTGAATCTGAGCATTCTAAAGATGTAAAAAGAGAAGTTCTTATCACAAGGAGGGTCTTTCCAAACAAGGAGAAATCTCTAGTTCAAAGGAAGAGTTTATTTTGAATAGGATACAAATGTGAAGGTAAATTTTATAATGTTATCATTCATAGCAATAACATAGGTAATCTTGTTTTAGAGGATATAGTTAGAAAAATTGCATTTGGAAAGTAAGAGACATCCAAATCTTTGTATAAGATTGGATAGATATAGAAGGACCATAAATCTCTAGTCAATGAGCAATCTTTAGTGAATTTTAATGTTGGAAATTACCCTGATGAAATACTCTATGACATAATACATATGGATGCTTGTCATATGCTTTTGGGGAGGCCATGGTATTTCTATTGATATAAAAGTATATGATGGATATATACCAACCCTTATTCATTGAAAAAGGAATTAGTATAGCACAAGTTGAAGCCTCTTAAGGAAGTGAAAGAAAATTTATTGTTTAGTTGATGCTATATTTTTTTTGGATATTATGAAGCACAAGAATATGTGTTATGCCTTCATTCATAGAATTAATAAATAAGGTGAAGGTATACTCATAGAATTCAGGTTTGTTGGATAGTTATCATGACATTTTGTTAGATAATGTACCTAAAGGTTTTCTACTAGTGAGGAAGATTAGTCACTAGATGGATTTGATATCAAGGGACAATTTATTGAATAAGGAAACCCATAGAATGACTCTCATAGAGAATGAGGGGTTGAATAGACAAGTTAAAGAGCTATTGAATAAAAGATTGGTTCAAGAGAGTATGAGTCCATATGCAATACCTATAGTACTATCACCAAATAAAAATGGAGAATGGAGAATGCATATAGACTCTCTGACCATTAACAAGATTACAATAAAATATATATTTCTATTACCAAGGATGGATTAAATTATGGATTGTTTGAGTGGACCCAAGTACTTTACAAAAGAGTGGGTGTCATCAAATTTGCATCAAAGGAGGATATGAGTGGAAGAAAACTTCAAGACTAAAGAGGGCTTGTATGAGTGGTTGGTCATGCCATTTGGGCTAATCAATGCACCAAGCATGTTCACATAGCTTAGGAATGAGGTATTGAAATATTTTTTAGGAAAATTTATTATTTATTTGGATGAAATTTTGAGTTTTACTAAGACATTGGAGGAGAGGAGAACCTAATGCATATCTAAAGATTTTTTGAGAAGATAAGGGAGGGGAAGTTGTTGATTAATATGAAGAAATGTACTTTTGTGAAGAAAGAGTTTATGTATCTAGGATTTTTTATCTCAGTTGAGGGTCTTAAAATGGATCCAAAAAAGTTATGCATATCATTGAATGCACTACACCTAGACATGTTATAAAGGTAATATAATTTAATGGCTTAACAAGTTTTTTAAAGATTTTTTAACGAATTTTACTAGTATTTGTGCAAGCCCCTAACTAGAACAATGAGAGGGGATAGAAAATATTTTAAGTGGAATACACCATCCATTGAATAATGGAAAAAAAGAAGTGTTGAAGAATTTGAAGATGGATTTGAAGCTTAATTTTGTACACCATCCATTAACTAATGGACAAAATGAGGTGTTGAATAAGAGTTTGGGTGAACTATTGAGATGATTATTACGAGATAAGCCCAAATTTTGGATTTGATTCTACCACTAGAATAATTTTCTTTCAATAATTATGTGAATAAGAGTACTAGTAAATCCTCATTCTAGATTGTATTTGGGAGTAGCCTCAGGAATGCATCCAAGTTGAGAAAGATAGAGAAAAGGGAAAAGAGTAGTATTGAGGATGAATATTTTGTAGAGCACTTAAATAACTTGAATGAAGAGGTAATAAATTACAACAATAATATTAATGATTAGTACAATGTTAAGGAAAATTAGAAGCACAAATTTAAGGAATTCTATGTTGGGGATAAATTCATTGTTCACTTGAGGAAAGAAAGGTTCCCAATGGGAAAACATAACAAGTTAAAAATAAAAAATGGACCATGCAAGATCTTGAAGAAGTAAGATTCAAGAAATGCTTAGGATGTAGAGTTGTCATGTGGGATAAACATCTCTCATGTTTTTAAAATTATTGATTTGACAGGTTATCATGAAGGAGATATGGAAGATGGACGAGCAAAAAAACAATAGAATAATTTGGCACCTACTTCTAAGAAGGAAGAGATAGAAGAAGTATTTTATAGTCATGTGGCTAAAATTACAAGAAATAGACAATATGAAGAATATCTGGTTAAATGTAAAGAAAGTCATGTTGAAGATTCATCATGGTTGTCTAAGGTAGAGGTTGACTTTCTTAGTTTTCCGATGAAAGAAGAGAAGTGAAAATCCAACTTGTCAAATTACCCTAGGCTTTTTATGTATGAGAATCTAGTAGTTTAAGGTAAATCTTGCATCACCCATTTTTTTCCTTATTTGATTTTGTGGTTTCAAGTGCCATGATGAGATTTAAGGGGTGTAAGATAGTAAAAACCTTGAAAAGGTAAAATATAGTCACTTAATATTTTTGCTAAGAATAAATGGGCACATATGGACCACACCATTTAACTCAAAGAGCACAATTAAAAAATGTATTTTATGGTAGAACAATCATGTCTATATCTTGCACCATTTGATAGATATTTAAGTTTTGGTATCAGATAATTTCTCCAATGAAACTTCAAACTGAAATTTGAAACTATTAGAAGCCTTAAAAAAATATTAAAAAATGGATGAAATGATCTTTAGATTATTTTGATGTTGTAGATATTGTAGAGAGATTTCCAATGATATATTATAATAGTGAATTAAACACTTGAGTCAAAATTTAAGGCCCTGAGAACTGATCCACCAAGAAGTGAATTTCAATAAAATATCTTCCTAGGTGAGAAAATGAATAGGTAGACTTTTGACACAAAAAAATGGGGGAGTTACAGTTCTAGAACATTCTATGATAGTTACTAGTATCAAATAAAGGTTTGGATGGACGTTGCATAGGGTGTCTCCATTAGTGTAAATTGTGGCTTTGAACTATATAGTTTTCTTAGTGAGATTGATTTTATTTGTAATGATAGAAGCTCATGTGACTATAGCATTATAATTTTTGAATCCATAATTTTTATTTGCTAGAATAAATAATGGGATGTAAGTAACTAATAAAATTATGAAGATGTACATTTTTTTGATTTGTAACTAAAAAAAATCCTCACTAAGATTCCTAGATAAAAAATCATGGGCTTTAAAAATTGGATCTCCTACATTGAAAATGTAAGTTCAACTATGGTAAGTTCACAAATTATCATGCATGATATCAAACATCATCATATTTGAATAGAAATAATGGGGCCAAATGAAGAACCTAAGCTAGTGAGTGTATTATGACAAGCTTATGGTAATGGAAAAAATGTTATTTTTAGCTTGTGGACTAATCTGAAAAATTAGTTGACCTCTTTAAATGGTCAACTATATCCTTGTACTAGTCATCACAATTGATTTTATCTATATGGTACTAGTAGAAAGATATTTAAAGATCAATTTCAGCTAGAACATTGCAACCTCTAATTATCTTCATTCTATAGATTTAGGAAAAAAAATTGAAACCCAGAGAATATAAGATTTGAATATTACAAAAAATGATTTGACTACATATTATGGAGACAATTAATGTGAATGATAATTCTTGTTTATATAGTATTATATTAGTATGGCATATACTATTTAGGAGATGTATACAATAAGAATAGTATTACATTCAGCATGTATTAATGATCATTATAATTTATAAAAAAATGATAAAACAAAATATATGGTTTGTTAATTGTTTACTAGACTAAGATTGAAATAAATTTTAAGTGAAAAATATTAAATTACATGAAGATATATATTTTCCAATATGTAAAAATAATATTTCATCCCAGTGAAATATTATTTTTATTAATTTAAGAATTAAGTAGAATATTACTATTTTCATACACCATATAATCTCAAAAGCTTTCTTGAGGATAGCTAGCGAGAAAAAATGCAGAAATTTAAAACGAAAACAAGGAAGAAGTAATCAGAAACTGCTCCTTCACCAATACATTTAATTATATGCCCACTTCGTCTCCTGCACGATTGCCTCCTCTTCCTCCTCTGTGAAATCATTCTCTATCTTAAAAATCTGGCGCAATTCTTTCACATTTCTGTGTTTTAGAAAATCTGCAGTGGTTTTACATAACAAATCAAAAAGACCTTTCACTCCTAGAAAATCCGAAGCCAAAAGAATATGGCAGAAGGTTGCCTGATTTTTGTCCGCGGCAAGAGCTTTTTCAGCAAATTCTGTATCCCATCTATTTACATCCTCTTCTGATATACTGTATGATTTTGCATTAGCATGGATTTTACAATACTCTAATACCTTCTCCAGCACTTTACCACTTTTAATATTATCGTAGGAAATAGGAAACCTTACGCCCTCCACTTCCCTGCCTATGTTTTCCATATAATTTCTTATTAGCTGTGATTCCATTGCAACCATTTTCTCTACTTGGATATCATCAAAGTCTTGGGCATCTCTAAAGAGCCTTATTGTCACGGTATTTGCTACCATTTTATTCTCCATGAAATTCAATACAACTGTTGAAGTAATATGCCGGATGGAAAAGCAAAGTAATTGAAGTGTAAAATCAGAGCTGTAAGCGTAGAATAAGGAAAGAAAAAATAATTGTTTTTGAACACAATGTGGAAAATCTAGTTTCTGGTTTATATCTTCGCCTTAAATTTTATGGGGTGCGACTTTCCTGTTAAACTCTATTTGGTGAAATTTGGCCGACAATCAAAAGTTAAAGACTAAATTTATCTCTTGATTGAATTGTGGATTTTAGTTTATTTGGTAGAGTTCTAGACTTAAAAATTTTAATTTTTGAATAAAATTGTAATATAGTATTCTATTTTTGAGTTTCTTATTTTATTATTGGTAAGGGGCGGGTTTTGGAAAGGGCTTACATCTTTATAAAATGATGAATAAGGGTATACATATCAATTAAGAAATAGTCTCATAAAAATTATTTCGTAATGTCAAAATTGATCTTTTAATTTAATTTTATGATTGATTTAAAAATTTCTTCATTATATATTCTTATATAAATATTTAGTTATTTCTATCAAAATTTGTAGCTATTTATTTTATTAAAAGAATTAGATTCTTATTTTGAGGTCAATTTTGATTGAATGGTTTAGTATAATTACATATTAATAAGGGGCGTTCTCTTTTTAAAATTATAGTTAGTTTCAGGTTAATTTTGATGGAGTGGACTTGTAAAATTACATATTGACAAGCAACATATTCTTGAATTAATTTTGACCCACAAGTTGATATCTTTTCATATCAATTTCACATTGTCTATATTTATTTTAATATACTCAATCTTATGACATTCCTCACCATTATTTGCCATTTATCACATCCATATTTGTACTAACCTCTATATACTCTGTCACAAATTCAAGATAAGCACTTTGTTGTAATAGGATTAGTCTTGAGTGACTTTAGATTAGATCCAAATTTCTAGTATTAAATTCAAAATCCTAGATTTCTACCACTTTCATTAGTCATTCTAAGTCAATTTGGTATGTATTTGTGTGACTAATTATTGTGGTTTATTATTCATTGATATTCAATGTGCAACTATTTCATATAGGACAACAAAGATGAGATCATCCAATAAAAATAGTTATTTGAAGATTAGAAAAATACATGTATATCAAAATCAAAATCTTAATTAGAATCACACTCATTTGCATGTTTGCAACTATTGCTTTTAACCAATTTATTAGAATCATGAAGCAAATTTGAATATAGGTTGATCTAAGATAACTTGACCCTAAAAATTTGATAATTTTTCCAAAGTTATGTCTAAATTCTACCATCCTTTTGATCCTATAGATTCTAGATATTATAGTAATGTAGTTTCGAATCTCATATACTTTCTACAATATTAATACGATGAGTCATAAATCTTGTGTGAAAGGTTAATTAAGTATTCTCTAGATTTAAAGTTAGAGGATTGTGATTGATCCAAAAGTTAATTCTATGTCATTTTCCAATTTTTTGTAATAATTACTTGAAGAGCAATAAATTTATGTACATGAGAGAATAAATTATTTGTAGAATCAATACTAAACATTATAATTGTTTGTAAATCTATTCACACCCATCAATTTATTTTTATTTTATTTTATTTTTGTATTAAGTATAGTTAATCAACAAGACAACAAAACCAATAGATTTTTACAATCAACTAGCTCATACTAGAGAGAATTTAGTTTTTAAAATATTCATTTGTTTGTAGTAATGTACCAAATTTATTAAATATAGGTTAATCTTATGGTTTCTTATATTCCATTAGTAAAATGTTCTAGATATATGTTAAGTATATTTTTTTCTCTTATATTTTGGTGAAAATTCCTTCTTTTATAGAATCTAGGGATTTCCCCATAAGCTCTATACTTAATTACAATTATGAATTTTATATCTATTTTTCTAAATTTTATATCTCATTTTCTTTTTCTAATTAGATTGTAGTCACCCTTTCTTATTTATAGTCTATAGATAAATCTTCATTATACAGTTGTATTTCACTGAGTAATATGAGATATTTATGTACCAAACCAATCAGTTTGATTTTCGTTAACAATTATTTTTAGATATGAATGGTGACTAGATTTGTAGTATATAGCAACCCTTCATTTTTTATACTACATAAAAAAATTAATTGGGGGATTAGGACTTCCATTACATAATCTTATAATCCCCCTTGGATAGATTATAATTACTATATATTCACATGTTTGATTTCCATTGTCCCTTTCATATTACTACTATTGATGCTTTAAGTATAGATTTCTCATGCTTTCATACATTTTTGTATTTGAACCATAGGAAATAGGGTTCCACCTTTTGGGGGATGGAACTAGGAGACCTATTTCACTCTTAGTTCATTAGGAAACCCTAGAGATCCCCTAACAAAGTGACTCAATTGAGGGAAGGACACAAGATGGTTTCTTTAGGTGTGATTAAAGGGCGGTTCACCACTAAGAAAATGCTTAGAAAGAAGGAAATGGAAGCAACATGGAAATATAGCTATGTGACCTAGAAAATGGAACTCCAAAGCATGTACTTAGATTGATAAATAGAATAAATAAGAGAAGTACTTGGAGAAATGGAGATGACTAAGCAAGACCTAAAAACACTAAAATTTGCTACTTTTGATGTTTACTAGGACTCATACGCTAAACTAGGTGATTTAGTCCTAGTCCAGGGTTTTTGGGTAAGAACAAGAATCCATTAGCGACTGATTTAGATCTTCTAAAAACTGGAAAAAAGGTTATACTGTGACTCATATTCCTAGATTGTTACAAAGTGTCCCAAAAAGGTGAAAAGTGTTCCAAGAGCATAATTTTGAACTAAAACTTTGAGAGCCTCCGAAGATGGATTAAATAAGCACTTTCCCACTAGTTTCATGTTGATAGGTTAGATAGCTTGTGCTAGATCTTATTTTCCATGAGCCTTGACAACTTTTGTAACTTTGTCATTTTGTTACTTTTGAAGGCTTCAAATCCACTTTTCCTTCAACCTGTAAACTTGCAATCACACAAAGAGAGGGGGAAAATGTTGTTTTGTTAGGGAATGGGGGTTTTCCTTGGTCAAGCCTGATTTTGGTAATCAAACTTTATTGAGAAATGAAGCATGTGAAAAATGAAACATAAGATGAAACAATAGAACCTTGTTTGAAACATTACAGATCTGCAAAGAAGCATGAAGTGGCCTTAATGGATGTAGATCTTGATCATGATTCTTGGTGAAAGATAAAGCATTTGAATACTTTAATTGATCTTGAACAATACATCACAACATTAGCTCAAAACCACATCCATGATGCACTAAATCTTTGACATGTTACTTGAATCTTGAATGTTTCTCTAAATGCTTGATGATTTTCTCTCGAATTCCTTCTTAAATACTCTACAATTCTCTTGTGAAATATTAGGGTGCTTGACTCAAAAATGGCTAGTCCTTCTTAGGTGAAATTATGTGAAATAACCTTGCATTTATACTTGTTTATGCCAAATTTCCTGAATTTACAACACTACAAGTCAACATTAGATCTAGGATAATTAAATCCTACCAAAAATTTAATTTAAATTAGGTCTTGGTTAAAGTGAGACTCATATGTTAGTTGGGGCATATGAGTCCTAGTGTCTTAAACACGAGACAAAAAACTCAAAGAAGTGTCTTGTTTAATGTGAAATTTGAAATCTAGGCCCAAGACCTATGTGGGATTCATATGCCCAAGGTGGTGTATGAGTCTCATATCACTAAATTTGGAACACACAACCTCAAATATTAAATTATGATTTTTCATTTGTTAAATGTTAGGATTTTCCATAGAAAAATGAATTAAATTAGGCTTGTGGCTGTAAAATAGGACCAAATAATGCAAAAATAACACTAATTAATTAATAAAGCCCCAAATTAGTGTGAAAGTGTAAAGATGCACTATACAAAACCCTAAAAAAGGAACAAGTAGGTCCATTTAGTTTAAAAGGGCACTAAATTTAATGCAAATGTTTATAACACATTACAATCCTAAATCAAGGCAATATTAGGATCATTTTAATATTAATTATTCTCAAATTAAGTGAGGAAAAGGGATACTTTTTTTCGTCACTATAGTATTTTATCTGAACTCCCCTAACTTAGTTTTAATTTATTTTAAGGATGAGCTGACTTCTTTTATGGAAACTCTTTATCATAATATGTGTACTCATCCTCCTATAGGGATATATTCCTTGCATTACCAACCCTTATAGATCCATATATATAATTATGTGTGATTTTCATATATTTTATACATACTTTGGATTTATAACATGGTTTGTTATAATGATGATTTAATTTCAAGCGCATTATCATTCTGTGATTAAAATAGTGACACATCTTTCTAAATGGATAGAGATATTACAAATGAGTGAAATTTTAGAGTTATTTCACCATTTAGGATAGATTGTCAAAATTAGAATTTATGCATTTCTAGGTTAAAATTAATTTGGGTAAATGGAAAAGTATTATCTAAGGAGCAAAGGATAATGATCTAGAAAGCGGGTGTTACAAGAAACGAAGTTTGTAAAGAGAGGAGATCAAGTGTAAGATTTTTCCTTGTTAGGGGGAGAATTACTTATTACAATACTATTTATGGTTTCTATTGTTATTGGTGGAATTTTAGAAAGCAGGTGTTTTCATCAAAGAAAAAGGGGGAGATTGTTGGAAGTTTGGAGATGTTGGAAGCTTAATATTTTTTTGATTTTCTTGGGTGTTGTCATTGATGTGAACCCCTTATATGAGAAAGTGTTGGAATGTTGTTGGGTGTTGATGATGGCAACCACTAGCATTGAAGTTGTTCAAACTTTAGAGTTATTGGTATTGATGTCAACACAATATCACTAATATTACATCATTGATGTCTTACGTTAGTATAGTTGCAAAGATTGCTGGCTTGACTTGTGTTTGGGAAAATTATTGACTTGTGTTACAAATGTTGATGTGTTGCAGAGATGTTATTAGTGTTGCTAATGGAGTTTTATCACTTGGTTTCCTTGAGTTTTGAGAAAATTTAAAGAGATTTCAATGTGACTGAGTTGTGTTTAGTGTTCCGCTTCACATTTATTCATGATAGAAGTTATGCACATGTGGTTTGGACATGATGGTTAGAGGTGTTAAGAGGTGTCATATCTAGTGTTTTAGGTTTTGGATGGTTCTATAGTTCAATATTTGTTTGATAGTATGTATATTTGATGAAACAAGGTGTTTAGGAGAAATGGTATTTCTCTACATTTCTCCATATAGTAAAGGTTCTTGTGTCATATGGATCTATGAATGTGATTATAAAATTTGTATCCACCTTCCATTGAATTTTTTATGTTTCGATTTATTTCATAAATTTATCCAATGTGCTAGATATTTGTGTCAATATGCTTGGTTACACAAAATAAATTTGTTCTTCAGTTTCATGTGATTAAAATTAGTGTGCACAATATTCTAATGGTTCTAGAGTATTTTGAGATGTTGCATGGATATTGTGGAGTATTTTTGTGTAGTCCATGAGAATTTTCTAGACCTTGAGAAGGTGTTCTTGGTGTCTCTTATTAGTGTTATTTTAGGTTTGAATGAACTAAGGTGCTAGCACTAATTGCAAAGGATAATTGTTGGTTGAGAAAATATTGAGAAGTGTTTCAGTGTAGATTTGGGTCTCAATTAAGTATTGGAATGGTTTGGATTCACTTCTCAATATTGCAGAAGTCTTTGGTGTTGACCTATTTGATGTTGCATGGTGGAGGTGTAAACATTTCCTTAAGGTTGACCTAATTAAGATTTTCTAGGTAATGGAGTGTATAAATAAAAGGTTAATTATTTTGTGTAAAAAGAGCAGAGTGAGTGTGATGTGAAATGTGTGAAAGTGATCAAGTGTGATGATCTGAGTGGAAGACTTAATTCCCATGACTTCTTAATTTTCAATGAGAAGAAGGTGTCCACATTTAAGTCTATTTGATGAATTTTTTGTGCTTCAGTTGAACTATACCTTCAATGTATAGGAGATGCATTATTAGTAGTTAAAATTGATAGTGAGACACTCCTTCTATTCTTCTTTCCTTTGGACAATGACTCCTTTTGTAGTGAGCTGATGGTACTGAGACTTTCTTTATCTTTATAGGGAGGGAGTTGTTAGTAGTGAGCATTACTATATTCAATGTTACAATTCATATACTAGTGAGCTATTTCTCACAGTGGATTTTCCCTTCTTAGTTTTTCCATGTAAATTTTGTGTTCTTATGTGTTTGGATTTATTTGCTTTATTATTTTAAATTTTTACATTATGCTTATGCTTATTAAGGGTTTAATACTAGATATAGGTTTAAGGCCTAATGCAGATTTGAATAGTAGTGGGATTTTTTTATGTTTAAAGTATACATTTGATTCACCCCCCTCTTATTTTTATTGTGCATATAATATTTTGAATTAAGAGAGTTTTGCAAGGATGCTCTAAGGAAGGAAACTAGTTTTAAAGTCACCATGAAAGAGAGGATTGATGAATATGGTTTGAATGATCTTGATGAAGTGAGAGAAAATTTTGTAAGAATATTAAAAAAGGGCACTAGAATTTAATATAAATGTAAGTTACCATTCAACTGTTTCAATTATGGAAAGATATGTCATTATGTTTTAAAATTTCAAAGCAAAGTTTCAAATGACAAATATTATGATCATAAAGGTGAATATTTCAAGAAGAGATATTATGTTAAAGAAGAAAATGGTACATCTAATGATGAGGAATCACACTATATGGTATGTGCAAGATCATCATGGAAAAATGGGCCCTTAATTGGGAAAAAAATTAGAAAAATCAAAGATAGGCTACAACTTGATGTAAAAATTGGAATAAGTTATCTATATTATTCCAAAAATGAGTAAGAATAGAATCTATAGAAAATTTAATGCAATTTCTAAACTACTAGGTTTCTCTCAAGAAAAAAATCTATTTGGTGAAAATTTAAAATTTCAATGCAACAATACTTAAATTTCAGGGAAAAAAATAAGTAGGTATTTATCTAACCACCCTAACCACAAGAAAATGATAATTTTTTAATAATATTTTAGATATATGTAGATGAATGATGTCTTAATGTGACACATATTTTTTTGTAACTTTTTTCCAAGTAAATAATTAATTATGTTTTTTTATTACAAATTTTAAAAAATATAGAAAATCATATGTCTAGCCACCTTAACTTGTTCAAAAATTCATGAAATTCATTTTTTATAGTTTCAGTCCTATAGTATATGAAGCATAGAATGTGACGCATGTTTTGGATTCAAAAAATGTGATACTGTTTGAAATTTATAGATGTTTTTCAATCAGCCTACTAATGAGGATTTTAGTCATAATTCAAATAGAAAATGAATAATAATTACTTATTAAATTTAAAGTAAAGAGTAATTTATATATTGGTGTAAAGCTGGGAATATCCTTTAAAAACCCTTTTCATTTCATCAATTTTGGGTAAAAAAAAGTTGTCAACCACATACCCATGATATTGCCACCTTTTGGCCCATCATGATCTTGCACATACCCTATACGAATAATGAAAGTGATGAGTGCTTGTTCATGGTTTTAAATCTTGGAACTAATTCTACTAAACCTTAAATTTATGTGAAGGAAATTTCTCTAGAGAAAGTCATAGTATTGAAGGAACTATGTTGACTAAATTTCATGCAAGAGAGAAGAGAAAATAAAATATATTTAAGAGTGGATACTTAAATTATAAAAGACCTATGATATGAGTAAGTTTGATAAACTTGAGAAATATGATGGTGGTTTTGTTAAGTTTAGTGATGACACATATGCTAATATAATTGGACAAGGTTCAATTAGCTTAGATGGCAAGAATAAGACATATTATGTTCTTTATGTCAAGGGTCTCTGACATAATCTTCTCAAAGTAGGATAAATGTGTAGTAGAGGATACAAAAAGGTATTTCAAGATGATTACTATGAAATTTGAAAAGGAATCTTTGAAACTCTAATTATTATAGGAGGAATAAGCATAGAAGGGAATGTTTATTAGCTTATAGGTGTTGGTGGTAATTGCTTTATATCTCAAACCAATGAAAGTTGGTCATGGTATAGAAGAATGTGTCATATCATTTTTTATAGCCTGCTAAAGATCATCTCTATTCATGCAATGAGAGCCATGCTAAGAATTACAAAGACTATCAATGCAATATGCAAAGAGTGTCAGGTTGGAAAGTAGATAGAGAAGAGGTTCAAAACTAAAGAATAATATATCATAGGACATTTGGAGTTGATGCATATAGACCTATGTTGAGCTACCAAAATAAAAAGCTCTCAAGGTGATAGGTATGTTACGTTGGTAATAGATGATTACTCTAGAATGATTTGGGTGGCCTTTTTCAAAGAAAAATCAAAAGCTCTAGATAATTTTAAAGCATTGAAACCTATAGTTGAGAATGAAATGGATTTGAAAATCAAGTGCTTAAGATTTGAGAGAGGTGGTGAGTTCACCTCTAATGAGTTTAACTATTTTTGTGAAGAGAATGTGATAAAAATAAATTTATCAACTTCTAGGACTTTGTAGCAGAATGCAGTTGTGGAGAGGAAGAATAGGACCTTTCAAGAATCAATAAGAACCTTTTTGAATGAATTTAATCTACCAAATGTCTTCTTGAGATAATTAATTCATACCATAATCTACATTCTTATTAGAGGACAAGGAAGAGTGATCAACTCATTAAACCGCTATAAGCTATGATATGAAAAAACTCCTACTGTGAAAATTTTTAGAGTCTTTGGAAGTAACTATTATGTTGAGAGAGATGAAGAGAACTTAGGAAAGTTTTATGTAAGATCAGATGAAGGAATATTACTTGGATATTCTACAAAGACCAAGGCATATAGGTGATACAAAAAAGGATAAAGAAGATAGTTGAAAGTGCAAGTGTCAAAGTGGATAGAGAATCACATCAGATCTTAGTGCTAATAGAAGGATATGAATCTAATGAACTCCCTTGTAGAGATGAAGAGAAAGGAAAAGAGATTCCTATGGAAGAGGAAGAAGCTCTAAAAAATAATCCTATGACTCCTATGTATGTGTAGGAAAATTATTTTCAAAAAATAATAATTGGAGACAAAAGAAATGGTGTTCTAACAACAAGAACAATTGCTATGGAAGAGGAATAGGTAAAATTTTATTTACTTTATCAAGTAGAACCTAATACAACCATTGAAGTGTGAAGGGATGAAAATTGAACAAATATATGGAAGAAGAGATGAGGTAGATTGAGAAGAATCAAACACGAGAACTATTCCCAAGACAAACAAACAAGAATGTGATAGGAACTAAATGTGTTTTTAGGAACAAGTTGAATGAGAATGGAGTTGTTATTAGCAACAACCCAAGAATTTGTGTCAGAACTACTCACAAGTACAAGGAATATATTATGAAGATAATGTTTATCCTATAGGAACAATGGAGGATATTGGGCTTTCTTTGGATTTTGTGGTACATAAAGACTTCAAGGCGATAGGAAATTTGGAGTTGATGCATATAGACCTATGTTGAGCTA
The DNA here is from genome assembly GCA_007258455.2 of Sequoia sempervirens. Lineage (NCBI taxonomy): Eukaryota > Viridiplantae > Streptophyta > Pinopsida > Cupressales > Cupressaceae > Sequoia > Sequoia sempervirens. The sequence goes on from VDFB02271358.1 coordinate 4,319,994, forward strand.
CCAAAATAAAAAGCTCTCAAGGTGATAGGTATGTTACGTTGGTAATAGATGATTACTCTAGAATGATTTGGGTGGCCTTTTTCAAAGAAAAATCAAAAGCTCTAGATAATTTTAAAGCATTGAAACCTATAGTTGAGAATGAAATGGATTTGAAAATCAAGTGCTTAAGATTTGAGAGAGGTGGTGAGTTCACCTCTAATGAGTTTAACTATTTTTGTGAAGAGAATGTGATAAAAAGAAATTTATCAACTTATAGGACTTTGTAGCAGAATAGAGTTGTGGAGAGGAAGAATAGAACCTTTCAAGAATCAATAAGAACCTTTTTGAATGAATTTAATCTACCAAATGTCTACTTGAGATAATTAATTCATACCATAGTCTAAATTCTTAATAGAGGACAAGCAACAATGATCAACTCATTAAACCGCTATAAGCTATGATATGAAAAAACTCCTACTGTGAAAATTTTTAGAGTCTTTGGAAGTAACTATTATGTCGAGAGAGATGAAGAGAACTTAGGAAAGTTTTATGTAAAATTAGATGAAGGAATATTACTTGGATATTCTACAAAGACCAAGGCATATAGGTGATACAAAAAAGGCTAAAGAAGATAGTTGAAAGTGCAAGTGTCAAAGCGGATAGAGAATCACATCAGATCTTAGTGCTAATAGAAGGATATGAATCTAATGAACTCCCTTGTAGAGATGAAGAGAAAGGAAAAGAGATTCCTATGGAAGAGGAAGAAGCTCTAAAAAATAATCCTATGACTCCTATGTATGTGTAGAAAAATTATTTTGACAATATAATAATTAGAGACAAAAGAAATAGTGTTCGAACAACAAGAACAATTGCTATGGAAGAGGAATAGGTAAAATTTTATTTACTTTATAAAGTAGAGCCTAATACAACCATTGAAGTGTGAAGGGATGAAAATTGAACAAATATATGGAAGAAGAGATGAGGTAGATTTAGAAGAATCAAACATGAGAACTAGTCCCAAGACCAACAAACAAGAATGTGATAGGAACTAAATGTGTTTTCAGGAACAAGTTGAATGAGAAAGGAGTTGTTATTAGCAACAAGTCAAGATTTTGTGTAAAAACTACTCACAAGTACAAGGAATATATTATGAAGATAATTTTTATCCTATAGGAACAATGGAGGCTATTAGGATTTCTTTGGATTTTGTGGTACATAAAGACTTCAAGGTGATAGGACATTTGGAGTTGATGCATAGAGACCTATGTTGAGCTACCAAAATAAAAAGCTCTCAAGGTGATAGGTATGTTATGTTGGTAATGGATGATTATTCTAGAATGATTTGGGTGGCATTTTTCAAAGAAAAATCAAAAGCTCTAGATAATTTTAAAGCATTGAAACCTATAGTTGAGAATGAAATGGATTTGAAAATCAAGTGCTCAAGATTTGAGAGAGGTTGTGAGTTCACGTCTAATGAGTTTAACTATTTTTGTGAAGAGAATGTGATAAAAGGAAATTTATCAACTTCTAGGACTTTGTAGCATAATGGAGTTGTGGAGAGGAAGAATAGGACCTTTCAAGAATCAGTAAGAACCCTTTTGAATGAATTTAATCTACCAAATGTTTACTTGAGATAATTAATTCATACCATAGTCTACATTCTTAATAGAGGACAAGCAGGAGTGATAAACTCATTAAACCTTTATAAGCTATGATATGAAAAAAACTCCTACTGTGAAAATTTTTAGAGTCTTTGGAAGTAACTATTATGTCGAGAGAGATGAAGAGAACTTAGGAAAGTTTTATGTAAGATCAGATGAAGGAATATTACTTGGATATTCTACAAAGACCAACACATATAGGTGATACAAAAAAGGCTAAAGAAGATAGTTGAAAGTGCAAGTGTCAAAGTGGATAGAGAATCACATTAGATCTTAGTGCTAATAGAAGGATATGAATCTAATGAACTCCCTTGTAGGAATGAATAGAAAGGAAAAGAGATTCCTATGGAAGAGGAATAAGCTCTAAAAAATAATCCTATGACTCCTATGTATGTGTCGAAAAATTATTTTGACAATATAATAATTGGAGACAAAAGAAATAGTGTTCTAACAACAAGAACAATTGCTATGGAAGAGGAATAGGTAAGATTTTATTTACTTTATAAAGTAGAACCTAATACAACCATTGAGGTGTGAAGGGATGAGAATTGATCAAATATATGGAAGAAGAGATGAGGTAGATTGAGAAGAATCAAACATGAGAACTTGTCCCAAGACCAACAAACAAGAATGTGATAGGAACTAAATGTGTTTTTAGGAACAAGTTGAATGAGAATGGAGTTGTTATTAGCAAGAAGCAAAGATTTTGTGTAAAAACTACTCACAAGTACAAGGAATATATTTTGAAGATAATGTTTATCCTATAGGAACAATGGAGGCTATTAGGATTTCTTTGGATTTTGTGGTACATAAAGACTTCAAGGTGATAGGAAATTTGGAGTTGATGCATACAGACCTATGTTGAGCTACCAAAATAAAAATCTCTCAAGGTGATATGTATGTTACGTTGGTAATAGATGATTACTCTAGAATGATTTGGGTGTCCTTTTTCAAAGAAAAATGAAAAGATCTAGATAATTTTAAAGCATTGAAACCTATAGTTGAGATTGAAATGGATTTGAAAATCAAGTGCTTAAGATTTGATAGAGGTGGTGAGTTCACCTCTAATGAGTTTAACTATTTTTGTGAATAGAATGTGATAAAAAGAAATTTATCAACTTCTAGGACTTTGTAGCAGAATAGAGTTGTGGAGAGGAAGAATAAAACCTTTCAAGAATCATTAAGAACCTTTTTGAATGAATTTAATCTACCAAATGTCTACTTGAGATAATTAATTCATACCATAGTATACATTCTTAATAGAGGACAAGCAACAGTGATCAACTCATTAAACCGCTATAAGCTATGATATGAAAAAAATCCTACTGTGAAAATTTTTAGAGTCTTTGGAAGTAACTATTATGTCAAGAGAGATGAAGAGAACTTAGGAAAGTTTTATGTAAGATCAGATGAAGGAATATTACTTGGATATTCTACAAAGACCAAGGCATATAGGTGATACAAAAAAGGCTAAAGAAGATAGTTGAAAGTGCAAGTGTCAAAGTGGATAGAGAATCACATCAGATCTTAGTGCTAATAGAAGGATATGAATCTAATGGACTCCCTTGTAGAGATGAAGAGAAAGGAAAAGAGATTCCTATGGAAGAGGAAGAAGCTCTAAAAAATAATCCTATGACTCCTATGTATGTATAGGAAAATTATTTTGACAATATAATAATTAGAGACAAAAGAAATAGTGTTCTAACAACAAGAACAATTGCTATGGAAGAGGAATAGGTAAAATTTTATTTACTTTATCAAGTAGAACCTAATACAACCATTGAAGTGTGAAGGGATGAAAATTGAACAAATATATGGAAGAAGATATGAGGTAGATTGAGAAGAACCAAACATGAGAAGTAGTCCCAAGACCAACAAACAAGAATGTGATAGGAACTAAATGTGTTTTCAAGAACAAGTTGAATGAGAATGGAGTTTTTATTAGCAACAAGCCAAGATTTTGTGTAAAAACTACTCACAATTACAAGGAATATATTATGAAGATAATGTTTATCCTATAGGAACAATGGAGGCTATTAGGATTTCTTTGGATTTTGTGGTACATAAAGACTTCAAGGTGATAGGACATTTGGAGTTGATGCATACAGACCTATGTTGAGCTACCAAAATAAAAAGCTCTCAAGGTGATAGGTATGTTACGTTGGTAATGGATGATTATTCTAGAATGATTTGGGTGGCCTTTTTCAAAGAAAAATAAAAAGCTCTAGATAATTTTAAAGCATTGAAACCTATAGTTGAGAATGAAATGGATTTGAAAATCAAGTGCTTAAGATTTGAGAGAGGTGGTGAGTTCACCTCTAATGAGTTTAACTATTTTTGTGAAGAGAATGTGATAAAAAGAAATTTATCAACTTCTAGGACTTTGTAGCAGAATGGAGTTGTGGAGAGGAAGAATAGGACCTTTCAAGAATCAATAAGAACCTTTTTGAATGAATTTAATATACCAAATGTCTACTTGGGATAATTAATTCATACCATAATCTACATTCTTAATAGATGACAAGGAAGAGTGATCAACTCATTAAACTGCTATAAGCTATGATATGAAAAAACTCTTACTGTGAAAATATTTAGATTCTTTGGAAGTAACTGTTATGTCGAGAGAGATGAAGAGAACTTAGGAAAGTTTTATGTAAGATCAAATGAAGGAATATTACTTGGATATTCTACAAAGACCAAGGCATATAGGTGATACAAAAAAGGCTAAATAAGATAGTTGAAAGTGCAAGTGTCAAAGTGGATAGAGAATCACATAAGATCTTATTGCTAATAGAATGATATGAATCTAATGAACTCCCTTGTAGAGATGAAGAGAAAGGAAAAGAGATTCCTATGGAAGAGGAAGAAGCTCTAGAAAATAGTCCTATGACTCCTATGTATGTGTAGGAAAATTATTTTGACAATATAATAATTGGAGACAAAAGAAATAGTGTTCTAACAACAAGAACAATTGTTGTGGAAGAGGAATAGGTAAAATTTTATTTACTTTATAAAGTAGAACCTAATACAACTATTTAAGTGTGAAGGGATGAAAATTGATCAAATATATGGAAGAAGAGATGAGGTAGATTGAGAAGAATCAAACATGAGAACTAGTCCCAAGACCAACAAACAAGAATGTGATAGGAACTAAATGTGTTTTCAGGAACAAGTTGAATGAGAATGGAATTGTTATTAGCAAGAAGCCAATATTTTGTGTAAAAACTACTCACAAGTACAAGGAATATATTTTGAAGATAATTTTTATCCTATAGGAACAATGGAGGCTATTAGGATTTCTTTTGATTTTTTGGTACATAAAGACTTCAAGTTATATTTGATATATGTAAAGTCTTCATTTTTAATGTGAGCTACAAGAAGAGGTATAAATTGAATAACAAAAAGTTTTTCTATTATCAAAATATCCTAAAATGGTGTACAAGTCCAAAAAAGAATTGTATGGACTCAAATAGGATGCTAAATCTTGGTATACAATATTGGATAGGCACTAATTGTAATAGAGATTCAAAATGTGTACTACAAATAGCCATCATATGGTAGGCTATGACTATTGGATGAGCACAAGACCTACAAGATGCACTAGATTCTATAGCTATGTCGCAATATTACAGTACAGTCTCTTGATGGGTGTGATCACTAGGTCTTGAGGGATCTAGTAGTCACACACCATAATATCATTGTATATTTGATGACACATAATTAAATTATATATATATATATATAAGAATTGATTATTTGGTTGCTTATGTTTACATGTTGGAGTTAGATGGAAATGTGATTTATGAAATAATCTTTGTAATATTATTTAATAGATGTCTCCATGATCTAACATGTTTTATGTGATGTAATTATAACTATCTCAATTTTCTTTTAGATGCAACATTATGATTATGTTATGCTAAATTAAATGCACCTATGATCTAATTATAGAACATCAAATGCATGTAAGGATCTAATCTAACACAACATACAAGATTAGCTTGAATAGTATGAAACCTAAAGTAACAAACTCAAAACCAATTTGAATAATTACTTTAGTATTCAAGACACACAAACAATTATTTTTCAAGAATGAAGCAATGAGAGAGAAAATAGTGTACTATCTAGTAACTCTAACATCACTACCATATTATTCACACTATTCATAAAGGTTAGGTATAGTACCAACACAAGTGTGTGACATTAATAGGTTATTTAAAAGAGGTGTACCATCCATTTTTGTTAACATGTATGCTCTAAACCTATAACTTTCATCAATTATGTAAGGTCCTAATCAATTATGGCTGAATTTTTCTTTTTCAGTTGGGGTGGAATTGATGTTACATTGATTATAAAATAACCAAAGCACCCTTATTAAATGAATGAGGAATGAAATGATCATTGTAACTATGTTGCATTTTCCTAGAGTAAACATGGAGATTCTCAAGAGCAATAATGTGTTGTTCATCAAGCATTTCAAGGTGATGCAATCATTCTTCTTTATAAGTATTTTCATTAATAAGTCTTTCAAGAGATATTTTGAATGAAGGGATCTCTAACTCCAAGGGAATAATTTCCTTAGTACCATAGACAAGGTTATAAGGATTATTTCCAATTGATGTTCTAATAATAGTATGATAAGTCCATTACACATATATCAACTATGTGTGCCAATCATTATTATGTTTACTTACTATCTGTATTAAGATTTGTTCAAGGGTTTTATTAGTCGATTCAACTTGACCATTAGATTGTGGGTAGTAGGGTGGTGGAAAATGATGTTGGATCTTAAATGTTTCTAAGAACTTCTTCATGTCATCATTCTTAAATGGGTCCCATTGTTTGAAACCAACATGGAAGGAAGTTCAAAATGAGAAATAACACATTCCAATATGAAAGGACATATTGCACATCAATAATTATTGAATGAAGGGGAATGGATTCTACCCAATTAATGAAACAATCTATTGCAATAATTATAAATGTATGTACAATAGAAGAACGTTGTGATATTTTTCCAATAAGATCTAGACCCCATACCAAAAATGGCTGAATAGGTACTTGTGCATGAAGCTCAGAAGCAAGATATGAATCAAATTTCTATGTTCTTGAAATTGGTGACATTTCTTAACATATTCAATGCAATCTTATTCTATATGTCTCCAATAGTACCATATGTGATTTAACTTTTGAACTAATGATCTTCCTCAAAAATGACCTTCACAATCACCCACATTAGCTTCCACAAGTGCTATTGGGATTTCATATTTTCTAGGGTATCTAAGAAAAATACCATCAAAGTACCTTCTATACAATAGGTTGGCAAGGATTATATATCTAGACGTGAGTTTTTGAAGGTGGGCTCAAGAATTCTTAGTTGTTGGCTCAAGAAAGGTACATTCTTTCCAATAATTAAATATTCATGTGTACCATTCACTAGATTTCTCCATGGTGGTTGAAAAAACTTCTTTGATCTTAGATTCTATTGATGGTTGCATATTTATATGGATTTGAATGTGAAATATTTTAAAGGATATTGAGAAGATATAAGGGAATCCACACTTTCCATTGCATCCACATGTCGATTATATTTTTCATTCAATGTTATCAATGCTATATGTGTCAAAGCTATCTAATAGAGTCATTGTGAGATCCTTATATTTTGATAATTTTTGATGCTTTTCTTGATATGATTTTTTTATTTTCTTAATGACTAATTGCAAATCATTGAATATCTTAATACTCCAAGATCTCATAGTTCATGCAACATGTAATCCTGTAAGTAAAGCTTCATACTTTGTTATATTGTTTTTGCATAGTAATTTTAAGTGGTAAGGCAAAGGAATATCCTTTCTTGTAGGTGGGATTAATATAACCCCTACACCAAAGAAAATTTTACACTTAAGAAAATTTTACACTTAGAGCCATCAAAATATAACTCCCATGTATTAGGGGAGAGGGAGTATCACCTAATTGGTCAGTCAAGGCTTTTCCTTTAATTGCATTTTGCAAGAAAATTTTAAGGTCAAACTTTGTTAGTAGCATAACCCACTTAGCTAAATGTCCTCAAAAATTTGTTTTAGTGAAAAGATGTTTTAAAGGATCAAATTTTTTCATCAAATGTATTTCAAAATTTAGTAAGTAATTTCTCAATTTATCAATAGTGAATATAGGAGCCAAACATTGTTTTCATATTGGTGTGTTAGGTCTCAAAAATGTTGGTTTGAAACTACAAGAGGTTTCCAAGATCTTGATACATTTTTGGCTAACGTACAAGGCCAAATGATGAATTTGAACCTTCTACTCTTTAGGGTCTACTATACCTACGTAGGTATACCTATGTGAATGAAGTAGACTTGAACTATGTGTTTCTTCCTTAAGCAATCTATCCACAATGGCAATTGGAACTTGAGAGATGAAATCCTAATTGGTATAATTTGTATACACAATATCGAGGTAAATATGTCTAGTTAAAAGATGTGAAGTTTGTATTTAGTAAAATAAAACTAAATAAATAAAATGGGTGAGACCAGTGCCTTATTAGATATATTGAGTTAAATGAAAACCTAAGATGAGTGGCTTATACTTGGCAGGAATTCTAATAGTTTGGAATACTAGTATTAGTTTATAACTTGTATAAACAAGCAAAAATGTAATTGCCAAATTATTCTTAGTGATCCAAATGACACTTCCAAATTACTGTGAATGACTAAAAGGATTTAATTTTTTCTTGAAAGAACCAATTAATCATACCACACAAATACAACAAATGCACATTAATAAATTGAATATATTCTTGATATATCAATTTAAATAATAGAGAAATATCAACCTTGGAGACAACCTAATAATATCTTTAATTAATTCAACAAACAATTGATACCAACATAGTGCCACCAAATCAAAAAAAATTCATTAACTTCTTCAAAATTTACACATGCTTGGTATTTTGTGACATAAACACTGTAGCTATCCCTATTCACTTATTTTCTTATATCTAATCTAATATCCCCTTTTGGTATTGGTCTCTCAAATTTATATGATAGGAAACAAGCTTTAGACTAAGGGTCATGTATTTTGGTAACAAAACATAATCATGAAATTAAACATAACTGAAATAATAAAATATAGACATATGCTCCAATCTATTAGTCTTCGAGTAAAAAGCTTGTGGTCATCTAAGGCATGTGCACGACTTTTTACTATATGATTAATCTCTCTCTTCGTGATGATCAATCCTTGTCTGAACCCAAATATTTCTCCTACCATTTACTTATTACCAAATCATTTGACCATTTGAACTCTTGAGGAACTATAAGATTTGTGAGATGACTCTTCCATCTATTATCAAGCAAGTTCCTAACATATACCACAAATTTCATGTATCTATTGTCTAGTATTGCAATTCCATCAAGAAAAGTATGAAATCTATCAAGGCTAATATCTCCATTATTTTGTATGTGTGTCAAGCACTGAGAAACCATTTGATCAAACTCATCCTTCCACTCATCCATACCTTTTAGTTGATTATCACCTTTAATGATTGAAGGGTTGAAGATGTGTTTCATTGAATCAAATGCATTCCTTTTGTTCTCCAATTTTTTCTTCATGTCTAATAAATACTTGTGCTCCATAATTACCCCCTTCACCATTTCCTGAGTAGGTTTTAGCCTTGGAGGGAATTTGAGTCTCTTTGTGTTTCCTTGCACAAAGTAGTTAGAATGTGATAAGTTGGCTGCCACCTCTTCTAGATTTCCTCTAGGATAGGGGAATTAGCACTTATCTATTCCAAAGCTTTAACCAAATTGCTAAAGATCTCATGTACTCCACCTATCTTTTCCTTCAATATCTCAATTATGTTCTCCAATATTTTTCTCAAGGTATCTAGGATGTGACGCTTGGAATCTTCCATATTGTGCTTCTTCAACTTATTAATTTCTTCTTGGTTATGTGCATGATCATGATGGGTGTAATACCCCCATGTTTCTGATACTATTTATTACTATTGTTTGCTTTTATATGTTAGTGTGACACTGAATTGTGATGGTGATTGATTCATCGTTTTGGTGTGTGTGGTTGCGTAGTTTAGTTGATTTCTACAATTGATATTATTATTATGATTTATGATACTCTGTATGTAGGGTTTGGATTATTTTATTATGCAATGCTTTCTTGCTAATGTTTTATATGTCGATGTGATAATCCTATGGTGATCATGTTATTTGAATTCAGTATTATTTTATAATGCAATGGTTTAATAATTAGTAATGATGCAGTAGTTAATTAGCATGTTATCTTATGATCAATTTGATTAGAAATGTTAGTTTGTTATTGATATTGTAATTGTTAGAATAGATTAGGTGAGAGGACAGTGTAGCATCACTCGTTCACGAGTGCCCTGCTACACTGCAATTCCTTCTCACGATAGAATTTTTGATTATATATATATATACATGTGCTACTTGACGTTTATTTGGATGCAGGATTGCAGGATTAAGTCTTGATTCCACCTGCTTCAGCAGGACAGGGCGAGCAATAAATTAACCCAAAGGGTAAAAATGTTGAAAAAGGGAGTAGGTTTGGAAGCGTCCCCGTCCCAAGTCCGTTGTTGTTGTGAGTCATGTTATGACTGAAGTTTTCGTTCTCGTTGATTGTGTTGTTTGATTGTTGAGGTATTCATTTGATTTATGGGTCATGTTTATTTAATTAACCTTATGTTATAAGATAATTGATTAAAGTTGTCTAGTTGTTTTGATTTAATTTTGTGTTAGTTGAATGTTAAATTTATATATATAGTAAATTAAAAAGTGATATAATTTATTAAAAGAGTAAATAATTATTCTAAATTAATATTGTGGATAATAATTAAATTAAATAAATATTGTTGAAGATAATTAAATAATATCTTTTTATTAAAATTAAATTAGCAAATCATGTATAGATAATATCTTGATTAAATAAATTATTTAATTAAAAATTTTAGATAAGTGTGCTTTTAAAAGCTGGAAAAAGGACCAATTAGAAGGGGGATTTTTGAGAAAAGAAAGCAGAAAAGCTTTACTGATATTATTGATTCTTTTATTATTTTGATGGGGGATTCACACACAAAAGTTGGGCTCTGTTGTTTTTGGGGATCTGGAAAAGAAACATAAAAATAAAAGAAAAGAATTTGTGTTGAAAACCTTGGAGAAATAATTGATTTAAAGATAGATAGATTCATAAGAACGTTGAAGGCAGAGGATCGAGAAAAGAGAGCTGTAGGAGGAGATCGAGAGGAGTCTACAAAAGAGATTCTTCATCAAGGTGAAGGACTCCAGGTTTTCTTCTTTTAAGTTAGTTTTATTTTACTATTCTATAAATAAAATATGGTATGTTGTGTCTGAAAATCTATTCTTTATTTCTTTTGGAAATGGTTTTGTGGTTGAAGACTTGTTTGTGTTTAAAAATCTTGAATCTTCTGTAGAAAATTGTAGTAGAACCCTTTATGAAATTCTCCAACATAGTTTAGTAGGGAAAATTAGTGTATTTGAAATATAAAAATCATTTTTGGGTTGAAGGTTGAAATTGCATGTTAGATCTGTGGAAAAATCTGTTGTTATATTGTTATTTTTGAATTTGTTGTTAAATATATATACATACTTATGTTATTATTCTGATTGTGTTATTATAAGGACTATGTACTCGTGTGATTTTAGTTTATGAGAAAAGAATGAAAACTACATTTTGTATTTAAGGATATTGAGTTTTTAAAAGAATATAAATATATATAAATTGCATAAATAATTCTGGGTCTCTGTTTGTGTATGAGAAAATTTATTAAAATATTATAAAACTTGAATAAATTTACCCCGTATATATTATAAAAAAATTATGTTTTCATTCTTTGTTTTCGAAGATAAATTTTTAAAGAAATGAAAATTTTGGTTGAAAACGAAAATAAATATAGATAAATTTAAAATTAATAATAATATATAAATTTAAAATAAAAAATATATATATATAAATGATTTTTTTTTACACAGAGGTGGGTGGTCGGTCGAAGCCGTACCACCCACGGCTCTGTGTTTGGCAGGGTGCATCCCACCACAAGCTTTAGAAGTGAGGCTGTCCGTGGGCGGGCTCCTAGGAGAGGTACATAGTACCCACCACACATGGAGTGACCCCATCGTTTTAAATTCATTTGTTTTTTTTTTAATTTGTTTTTTTATTTAATTCATTTTTTTATATTATGTTTATTTTGATTTATATTTTAAATATATATATATATATATATATATATATTTATATTTATATTTAATTAAAATTATAATTTCTTTTTTAAAAAAATATGATTTTTAATGAAGTTTGTAATATATTTTTTTGGTAAAATGATTTTTATAAAAATATTTTATCTTTAATAGATTTTTAATAATTTATATGTGTGTGTAGAGTTAAGACTATTTTCACAATAGATTTTAGTATTAATAGATGATTTCTTTTTCATAGTTTGCATTGTTATAGTTAATCCAAAAAATTAGAATTAAAATACGTGTTTCTGTTAGTTAATTGAATATCTTCGTCTAATTGGTTCATTGATTTGGTGAAATTTACTGTGCTTGTAGCTTGTTTGGCATTGATCTATGATTTATGCACGTTTGAGTTATTCATTTTATTTAATTTAGTTTTCTTTGTTTTGGGTTTAGATCATGTGGGAACCCTAGAATTAACTCTTCCAGTGATAGGAACCTAAGTAGTGTTTAGAACTTCCAGAGGCAGGGATACTGTGAGTTGTATTTGTGATTGTAATTTGATGGTTGATTTTAGGTTTTGGCTTTGGTTAATGTACACGTGGATTGTACTATTTGTAAATGTTATACGTATGATTTCGGGTGAGAGGGTTATGCCTCGCGGTTGATCCAATGTTGGTTCAGTTCTTTCTTCCTTGTTGATACAATCCTGTTGAGTTGGGTATTCTTGTACTAGAGTGTCTAGAGAGAGTGGCTCTAGTGGGGGCCGGCGCACAAAGGGGCTGTCAGGGTAACCCACATAGAGTTAGATTAATCAGTGATAACTTAAGTAATAAACCACAGGTGGGGATTAAACACTAAAAAGATAATTGTGAAGCCTCGTTTGCCTGTTAGTGCTATCACAGACTAAAGGGGACTGAGAAGGCTGTGGTTGGCAAGGTCATTGCCTTGTCTTCACGAAAGGTTAATGACTCCGCATGAGTAACCCTATGGAGCGGCGCCTTGAGATAGGCTGTCAGGAGAACCATAGATGGAAGCGGCACCTTTACTTGGTTGTCTGGAGAATCCATCTAGAGATGGAGGCGGCACCTTGTGATAGGTTGTCAGGATAATCCATGTGAAACCATGCGATGACACTCTACTCTAACATTCTATTTGTGTTGATTTACTGAAGTCCTCTGGAAGTGATTTATTGTTTTGTCTTTGGTCATGGCTGGAAGTAGTATTTGATATTATGTCTTGAGTTTCGATATTATGTCTGGAGTTTCATTGATGTTGTGATTATGACTGGTTGTTATGATCATCAGTGGTTTGTTGTTGTGCCTTTTGGATTTGTCGTTGTTAAGTTTCTTTGTGGTCTTTGATGTTAAGTTGTCTGTCTGGAGTTAGTTTTTTGTTATTGTTAGTTGTGCTTGGTCGGGGACCCTTCCTTGTCTACTCTCAGCACGGGGGTGGTTGGGTGGAACGTGCTTTGCACCCCGTTGGGTTTCCCCTTCTGTTGCAGGTGTATCTTTATTGCAGGGCTTTTGGAAGATGTTGATGATCCAGTTATTCTTTGTACCAGATGTATGTTATGCTTCAGATGTAATGTATTCTTTGATGTATTGTCTCCCACGTCTGTTGGGATGACCTTGTTGTAATTTGTAAATGTAGTTATCGGGATGTATGTTCAGACAGTTGTATTTTACTATCAATTGGGTGTGATGTATATTCAGGCCTTGTATGTATTCGAGAACTGTCACTTGTAATAGTTGGTTACATTATGTTGTATCTATTGAAATATGTAGCACTTTATATCTGTATAATTACATTTTTTGTCATATGTGCATATGGTATTAATATGGTTATTGTTAATGGATATTTTAAATGATGAGTTGGGAATGAATAGATTTATGTAACTATTTAATTATTGTTATCTTATTATCGTGTTATGGGTTAGTGCAGTGATGTCACCTCGTGTACCCCAATGGAACTAGTTGTGTGACTTAATACATTGTTATATTGGAATACTTAAGTATGCTTATTATGTTCTTTTTAAAAAAAAAAAAAAATTTCCTTTGTTGTTAGTTCCTTTGGGGTTCGCACGGCGGGGCGTTACAATGGGCCAAAAAGTGGCAATATGATGGGTATGTGGCTGAGGACTCTTTTTTACCCAAAATTGATGAAATAAAAAGGGTTTTTAAAGGAGATTATAAAATTTCAACTAATATAAATTATGCTTTACTTTGAATTTAATAAATAATTATTATTCATTTTCTATTTGAATTATGACTAAAGTTTTGATTGGTAGGATGATTGAAAAATATCTATAGCTTTCAAACGGTATGACATTTTTGGAATCTAAAACATGTGTCACATTCTATGCTTTGCATACTATAGGATTAAAAAAATTAAAATTGAATTTCATAAAGTTTTGACCAAGTTAAGGTGGCCAGACATACGAGTTTTTATATTTTTTAAAAGTTGTAATAAAAAATTCATAATTAATTATTTACTTGGAAAAAATTACAAAAAAATATGCATCACATCAAGATGAGTCATCTACTTATATCAAAAATATTAGAATTTTTTTTATCATTTTATTGTAGCTAGGGTGGCCAGAAATACACCTGCTTCTTATTTTTTCCCTTCAATTTAATCATTACTGCATTGAAATTTCAAATTTTCACCAAATAGATTTATTTTTTAATAAACCTAGTAATTTGGAAACTACATTCAATTTTCTACAAATTATATTTTTACATATTTTTGAAATAATATAGACAACTTATTCAAATTTTTACATCAACTTTCCTAACTTTGATTTTTCTAATTTTTTTACCACTTAAGCGCCTGTTTTTTCCATGATGATCCTACACATACCCTCTTTCATCTATTGTATCTATGGGTCTTCATCTTGAATAGGTGGGTGATAAGAAAATATCTCATCCCCCCTCACTATTGTAGCCTGTTGTAATTGTTGTTTCAACTTGACATTTTTAGTAAACCATTTATTTACTTCATCATTTAACAATTTTAGACTTTTCTCATATTCAATTATTTTCTTCTCGATGTTCTCCACCACATCTTTGGTGAACCTTTTTGAATGCATAGTTATGGTCCCATCCTTTGAAGGAGTTGTATCCATCATTGTCCTTACCATGGCTGACCCCCTCATTTCTCGCACCAAATCTAAGAGCCTAGGCTTCCTTGTTCTTTTTTGTTTTTTCCATAAGGAAAGGGTTTGAGTGGTAGGGTTATACCCTGTTCTTGATACACCTTCCTCTAAGTCAAACTCTACAACTAACATTGGATCATCTTGTGCTCTAATTTGATCCAAAAGAAACACCTTAGAGATCTCCATTGCTGGTATGATCAACATATCACTCTTCAGTACTAACTCTCTTGCTTCCTACGGGGTAACATTGATATTATCAATATTTAATTTTTCCAATGTCTAGGCCTGAACTTTAGCCTTTTTTAAATCATTGGCTCCAATGAGATTGATCTTTAACCTTTCATTAAACTGCTTATTTTTAATCTTGAACGAAAAATCTTTAAATTAACTAGTATGAATGAAATTGCCATCATCCATAAACCTTAGAGAGGCAACTACCCTCTCATCATCATGAATTTCATTAGCAACTTCCTCTAATATTGTAATTTTTGGATCATGGGGCTCTTCAATTTTTTGTTGCTCTACCACTTCCTTCATCTTAGATAGAGTAAAAAGTGCTTCATGTTCCCCATCACTTGAGCCATGATCAACTAATGACTCAAATTTCTATTTCTTGGCCTGAGGTTCATGTGTGGGATATGGAGGGGATGGATGTGCTAGTGATGGGGGTGGTGTATGAGATGTGAATTCTTTTTGTGATGGTTGTTGGGGTGCAAAAAGTGTAACCAACCCTTCATCTTGTGCCATCTTATAAAATTCATCAAAATTTCCAAGGATCAACTGCATCCTTTTTAGAAGATTGGGTTCCTCAGTAAAGAAACCCTTGAAATTATTATACTTCTCCCTCTTTTGTTCCTCCTAGTTCATCATTATTATTCATCTCCTTCTTGTCTAGAATACATCTGCAAAATATACCAAATTCCTTATCTCATCTTCCACAGGTTCAAATGCATGAGATATTACCCTCTTTGTAAGCAAAGTCCTCCTTATCATATTAATGTAACCCTCTAGGTCACATACTCTTTCTTTTCTAGACTTGAGGGGATAGTTGACCCTCAAGAATCTTTGTAGCCCCTCTAACAAGTTTGATCCAACTGAAAACTCTTTGAAAACTAATAATCAAGAAAAAATGTTCCTTTTCTTTGATTCCTCATTAGATCATGCTCCATCCAGAGCATCTTCCACATAAACTCCAAAAAGAATATTCTATCAAGCACAAATTTTGGAAAAATATGTGGTGCCTGGTCACAACCATACACCCTAATGATAGTATGTTGTGCCATTAGGAACCAATCAACATAATTATGTGTAAATCCTTTGTCTAACTTGTACTACATTGGGCTCACAACATTCATCAAAGACTGTTACAACCTTTGTGTTGAAAAATCAAGGGAAACAATTATTCTAACAAAAAAATTCATCCCTAAACACAACAAAATCACACTATGTGCATCTACTATCCAAAATCTAGCACCAATTTAGTAAAGGGACTCTAACTCTATTTTCTTGTGTGCATAATTTCATCCTCTTAGTCTAGTTTGTTTCATTTTGATAGAAAATCAAATGACATAACAAAGAATATTTCCTAAAGGACATGGGAGCCTTAGCCTCTTTGACTTGCAACAAGCCCTCATGAATTTGTTCAATTATAGAAGCAAAATCAAATTCAACATTTGAATCTAGATGTTGAATGATCATAGCCATCCTCATCAATCCTACTGAATTGTTATCTCCTGCATCTATTCTAGGGCTTTAATCAACTCGATGTCAATGAAAACATTTGAAACTATCAATTTGGCCAAGTTAAGGGTCCATGAGTTTGATGTCAGGACCTTTCCATTTATGTTTCTATAACAATACTAGTAAATATTCCAACTCAACTGAGGAATGATAGGTTCTCTACATCCCTAAGTTGAGTCTCTAAAAACTTTCTTTGGCTCATTATCTACTGACCTAAGAAGTAAAGTAAGCAATGGTGACTGTAAAGATGGTTTGCCAACTTTCAGTTCATCTTTCTTAGCTCCTACTTCTGATTTCTTTGGTGCCATTTATAAAAATCAAGGAGTGATGATCAAATCTTACCCAAAATTTAGTTCACCTTAGATAATTCCTTTCACTTCCGCACCTCGAGCTCATCTACACTTGGTCTCTACAGCTATGAATGAGAAATCTCAATCTAGTTTTCTTACCTCCACACCTAGCCACATTAACTCCCAAATTATAAATTCTCATCATTAAAATCTTTTGCATTCAGCTCAACTTCATATTTCAAAGTTGATTGATGTGATTTCCTTGATTTAAATGCCTCAACAACTGCTTACCACATTACCTCGCATCACTTTTTACCCCCTGTAGTATCACAGTACATATTGTTACCATAGTTTAGTATACCACACTATTGTACATCACCTTTTTATTTCTAGCAGTACTGTGGTATACCCTTAATTCATACTATACCACTCTACTCTTGACTACCTTTCTCCTTCCTACAGTATTGTGGTGTCCTCTTAACATTTTTCTTTGTATACTACTTTACTGCAGGTTATGCTTTAACCCTCCGTGGTATGGCAGTGTCTCTTATTATTACTATTTTCTAGTGTAGCGCTCTACCATGGGTTGTGTTCCATCCCTTTGTGGTATAGCGGTCTCCTTTTGTTATTACTAATCATTATACCACTCTACCAGGGGCTAAGCTTTAACCCTCCAAGGTATAGCGGTAAAAGGGTACAATTTTAGCTTCCTTTACCCTGATACCACAACCCATTTTGCAAGAGGTTGTGGTAAGGAGGTATGATGTGAGGGTTATTAATGTAGTAGCAGTATGGTGGTAAAATGATATTTTTGCTTCATGGATGGAAATGGAGTGTTTTTTTATGAAAATGATGGCATGAATTTTGAATTCAACTAATAAAATCCTTATAATTTTTTTATGAAAATTCTGGTTCCAAAAGTGGCTCTAGTTGGGGATGAGTAATTTATTAATGATTGCAAGAATCCAAAATCTCTAGCTATAGACCAAGATTTGAGAAGGTATGAAAATGGAAGGTGGAGTGGATGGAATGAATGGAGATGGAAAATAATGGACATGGAAATGAACCTACACTACTGTAGGGTATGTGCAGGATCATCATGGAAAAAATAGGCCCTTAAGTGGCAAAAAAATCAAAAAAATCAAAGTTAGGAAACTTGATGTAAAAATTTGAATAAGTTATCTATATTATTTCAAAAATATGTAAGAATAGAATATATAGAAAATTCAATGTACTTTCTAAACTACTAGGTTTGTTTAAAAGAAAAAGATATCTATTTGGTGAAAATTTGAAATTTCAATGTAGTAGTACTTAACTTTCAGGGAAAAAATTAAGAAGTGGGGTGTATGTCTGACCACCCTAACCACAATAAAATGATAATATTTTTTTATAAGATTTTAAAGATAAGTAGATGACTCATGTCCTGATGTGATGCATATTTCTTTTTAATTGTTTTCCAAGTAAATAATTAACTGTGAATTTTTTATTACAACTTTTAAAAAATATAAAAAGCTTGTATATCTGACCACCTTAACTTGGTCAAAAATTCATGAAATTCATTTTTTCTTTTTTTAATCCTATAGTATGCTAAGCATAGAATGTGATGCATGTTTTAGATTCAAAAAATGTGGTATCGTTTGAAAGCTATAGATGTTTTTCAATCAATCTATCAATCAGGACTTCAGTCATAATTTGAATAGAAAATGAATAATACTTATTAAATTCAAAGTAAAGCATAATTAATATTTTTGGAAAGCTGAGAATTTCCTTTAAAATCCCTTTTCATTTCATCAATTTTGGGTAAAAAAAAGTTGTCAACCACATATCCATCATATTGCCATGTTTTGGCCCATCATGATCTTGCACATACCTTGTAGATGGAAAGAAAATATATTTTAATGAGCGAAATCTAGGATTGTCCATGTAATAGTAAGTCCTAGTCTCTTTTCTCATTTCCTAAACTATTGTGCATGGAAATAAATTATTTTAAGAGGCTTGTCAATAATTGTCCATGCACTGACAATCCTTAATCCTTACGTACTCCTCAAGAAAAGAAATGATTTAGAAATTTCCCATGCACTGGAAATTCTTGGTCCTCATTAGACATGTTCTACAAATAATAAGAATATTCTCCTCCCTTGCTAGTGATAACAAAGGGACCTAACCATAAGGCTTCAAATTTTTTGTACTTTCCCTTCTCCTGACATCTATCATTCCACTTCAACACCAAATCACTCACCTCAAATTTTTTATTCTTGGCTTTCTTATCAAAAAGGTACTTCATCTAAGATTGCAGCTTTGCATTCTACTTCTCAGCCATTCTCCTTATTTCATGAAGCTCTAAAAGTTGCTCCATTCTTTCCTCCATTGGTTCTAGAATTTCTAAATACTCCTAAAGGATGAAATTATAAACTGGTAAAAGGTTTTAAAGTGGCATATTGGCCTGTGTCCCATACACAAGCTCAAATGGAGACTTTCCAATTACCTTTTTCATAATAATTTTGTCCACTTACACAACCATTTTTAATTTTGAATTCCAGGCCTTCTTATGATCTTCAAGAGACTTTTATTGATAGATTTTTCTTGGCCATTTTCTTGTGGGTGATAGGGGGCAGCATAAGAAATAGTAATACCATATGTGTTGTAGAAGCTTTTGAATTCATCAGATCTAAAACACATCCCATTATCTGTGATCAATCTTACTGGTGTACCAAATCTGGTTATGATATTATCCATTAGGAAATTTGTTACCACCTTACTTGTTTGCTTTGTTGGGATTTCCTCTACCCATTTAGTGAAATAATCTATAGCTAAAAGCATCCATTTATGTCCCCCACTTGACATTTCTTGTATTTCCCCAATAAAATCAATTTCCCATTGATGAAAAGGGGATTCTACTTGTAATGGTTTGAGTGGTAAGGCTTCTTGATATTTCATCTTCCCTGAGAATTTCTAGAAAGCTTCACACCTCCTTACATATGAAAATGAATCATTAAAAGCCTTAGGCTAGTAATAGCCTACCCTGAGAATCTTATACATTGATCTTATAGCAGAATAATGGCTTCCACGTGCACTCCTTCAAGTATCTTTCTCAAAACATTTTTTTCCTATGATTCATCTAGACACAATAACATCACCCCATCCCTATTTTTCCAAAACATATCACTTTCTAAGAAAAAATACAAGTTAGATGCTTGTAATTTCTTGTAATTTTAGTGTTCTCTAATTATCATCCAATCCTTCATGACACTTCATGTGTCTAAGATAATACACTATGTTGGTATACCAAAAAGTATGTTGAATGCTTTCAACTGCACCATCCTATTTTTCTTTATTAAAGATTTAGTTAGCTTCAATGTTTGTTTCTGCCATTAGTTTGGAACAAACCCTATCCCCTTACTAACTTGCTGATTTGAATTTCCATATTAAATTCTTGGATCTTATTGATCCATATACATCATTTCCTTGTCACTTATGTCTACACCAGCATATCCTTCATAGTTGCATGTGGTACATATGCAATTACTTTGGCTCCAACTAGGTATGGCCTAAAAGCTTTTGTTGCTTTGACCAATGCATATGCTTGTTTCTCATGATATCATACTTTAATACTACTTCCTACAATGACTTGCTAAAGAAGGATACATGTTGCTCATGGTGTTCATTATTCTTCTATAACATAACAACTACTATTGTGTGAAATGAGGAAAAATAAAATATTTAAAAAAGTTTGGTAAAATCAGGAGATTTTAGAATGGGGGAATTCTTTGATGGCTTTTTGGATGGATATAAAGGCTTCCAGGGCTTCTACAATCTAATCTAACTTTTCTCCCTTTTTCATCATTTTAGATATAGGTTTAACAATCTCAACAAAGTTTGACACAAACCTCCTAAACAATTATTTTTCTCAAAAAATGATTGAATAGGCTTAATAGTTTTCAGAATGGGGATTTTTTCTATGGATTCTACTCTTTTAGGGTTTATTCTAATTCCTTCTTTTGACAAAATATGGCCTAAAATTTCACCCTCTGTGACAACAAAGTGACATTTCTTAGGATTAATACTACTACCATATTCCAAAGCTCTGATGAATATCTTCTCCAAGTGTTCCACATGATGTTCTACACTTTTGGAATAAACAATGAGGTCTTCTTGGTATACTACCATAATAGCATTAATTAAATCTACAAATGTCACATCCATGGCCCTTTGGAAGGTTTCCCATACATTTGTGAGAAAAAATGAAATTCTCAAATAAACATGCATCCTACATGGGGTAGTAAAAGTTGTCTTATATTGCTTAGACTCTTTAACTTTGACATAATTATAGCCAAAAAATCTATCCATCATTGACAACAACACACACCATATCATTCTATGAAGTATGGCTTCCATATTTGGGAGAGGGTAATTATTTTTTAGGGAGGAAACATTTAAATTTCTAAAATCTAAATACCCTAATATCCCCATTTTTCTTTCTTACTGGGACCAAATTTGAGACACATGTTGAATTTCTAATAGGCTTGATAATTCCCCCATCTCTGAGTTTTTCTAGCTCCTCTTGCATCTGAGGCTCTAAAGTTAGGTTGATGGGCCTTTTCCTTTTCCTGAATGGCTTTGTATCTAGTTTCAATGGGATCTCATGTTGGAATAAATCCTCTCTATATTCCTTGAGATCCTTGTAAGACCAAGAAAAAACATGCTTGTACTTTCTCAACAATGCAATCAACTTTTTTCTTATTGTTGGGCTTATTTTCTTTCTAATATATACCTTTTTGGGTGCTAATTCAGTTTCTAGATTGACTTCTTCAACATCTTGTTTTTTAATTGGTGTCTATTTCATGAGAGCTCAGTCATTCCCATCAAATACTCTTTCTAATGCCTCAAGCCCTTTTGGAAGTTTGTTAGTTTTTAGCTGCACAACTTCTCTTCCAATACAGTCTATTTTCTATCTACTTCCTCCAAAAAACCATTGAAGTCAATCTCCCGAACTTCATACTAATCTATACAATGATGAAAATTTATGAGATTAGTATCATCATTAAAAAATTTCCAGCTATATATATTGTAAGGGATGGTAGGCCTTGTTTTAAATTCAACTTGAGATACCCCACCCAAGGTGATATCATCTCTTCTTAGAGCTAAGTTAGCAAAAACGTATGCCATTATGTTTTTTGACCTGTCTATCCATTCAATGGAGAGAGCATCAAATAATTCAATTGTATCCCATACAACATTCCTATATTTTTTCAACCTTTTGTGTCTTGCAACATATCTTGACCTGACTTGTGAAATAATTAATTCAGAATCTCCCAGAATAGTTAGTAATTTGATCTTATGTTTAACAACCATATTCAAACCAATTAGAAAAGATTCATATTCTACTATATTGTTTGTACATTCAAATTTTAGAAAAAAATAATATTTGAATGCAATTCCTTCAGGTGAGATAAACACTATCCCTACTCCATTTCCTTCTTGGCTACATGCTCCATCAAAATACATCTTCCACACTCCATGTTGATTCTTGAAAATATGTTTGTCAACTAGATCAGTAGTAACAAATTCTAGTTGAGATGGTTCTATTCTGAAACTCCCTATGTCTACATCACAAAAACAATTTTATTGATCTTGAGGTACATAGTCTACAATTTGATTCACCCTTGGTTCCCTATATAACTTGACCTAGGTATGTGCAGGATCATGATGGGCCAAAAAGTTGCAATATGATGGGTATAAATAGGTTGTGTGGCTGATGACCTTTTTTTTACCCAAAATTGATGAAATGAAAAGGGTTTTTAAAGGATATTCTTAGCTTTCCACCAATATAAATTATGTTTTATTTTGAATTTATAAGTAATTATTATTTATTTTCTATTTGAAATACAATTAAAGTCCTAATTGATAGGTTGATTGAAAAACATCTATAGCTTTCAAATGGTGTCACATTTTTTGAATCTGAGACATGAATCACATTCTATGCTTCACATACTATAGGATTAAAAAAATAAAAATTGAATTTCATATAGTTTTGACCAAGCTAAGGTGGTCAGACATACGAGTTTTTATATTTTTTAAAAGTTGTAATAAAAAATTCATAATTAATTATTTATTTACAAAAAAATTACAAAAAAATATGCATCACATCGGGACATGAGTCCTCTACCTATATCAAAAATCTTACAAAAAAATATTATCATTTTATTATGGTTAGGGTGGTTAGACAGATACCTACTTCTTATTTTTTCCCTAAAATTTAAGTACTACTACATTGAAATTTCAAATTTTCACCAAATCGATTTTTTTTTTTTTAAATAAACTTAGTAGGTTAGAAACTTCATTCAATTTTTTACAGATTCTATTCTTACACATTTTTGAAATAATATAGATAACTTATTCAAATTTTTATGTCAAGTTTCATCACTCTGATTTTTCTAAATTTTTTGCCACTTAAGGGCCTATTTTTTTCATGATGATCTTGCACATGCCCACCTCTTGACCATTTATTGGTATTGTAGCATAGGATAGGTCAAATTTTAAATTTCCTCCCATCACTATAGACCACTACCTTGACAAAAGCATTCCAAAAATGAGTATCAATCAAATTTATATCTATATTATAAGTTGCTTGTAGATATGCAACCAATTTCACTTCTACATCTTTCATAACTCCCACCACTGGGATAGGTCTGCTATCCATAGCATAGCACTTTCCACCATTAGTATCCACCCACATGCCAAGTTGCTTCATAACCCCTACTGGCATGATATTGATAGTAGTGCCAAAATCTATCATGCAATTCCTCACCAATTTGTTATTTATAAGTAATATAGTAAAGAATGGGTCAACTTGTGGAGGATTTATCAGTGCATCACCTAGAAAAACTTCTAGTAAATTTACCTTTTCTTGTTTATTATTGATCTTAGTAGTCTCGTTATTCTCAGAGTTTGTGTTTTTATCATTCCCATTAGATATCAATTGAATAACATTATCCCTATACTCCTTAATTTTCATCATTTCAAGTAATGGGATGGACATTTTTACCTGGGATAAAGCTTGTGTGAACTCAAAAGAATAACCTTCTATTTTGATCATTTTCTTTTGCTCTAATGACTCTCCTTTAGTTTCCTCTTTTTCTCTAAGTTTGTTTGTTTTATAGGATTTTGTTTATTTTTATGTGACTCTTTGCTCTCCTCCTTCAGAACATTCTTTTTCCCATTCTTATCAGGCTGCTTATTTTTTTTCTTCAATACTCTTTGTGTTTTATCCTTCACAAATATCCCTCTTGGAACACCATCACCTTTGTTTACCATTTTTTTTCTCAACCAATATTTTCTTTTTTCCTATTCCACTACAATAATAGTTAACTTCTTAATCTCTTCTTTAGTTGATCTCATTATATTGCATTTAGGTGGTGCAATAGAAGGGTATTGTTCATCATTGCTTTCTTCAAAATCATAAAATACTTGATGTTTCACCATATGTATGTTGTATTGTTGGTTAACAATATCATATTCCTAGCCTTCTTCCTTTGAAGATGAATATTTCTACTCAATGGGATGAAGGGTGTGGGAAGTTAAATAAATTGTATGATCTCTCTCTTCATTATCTACTAGCATCTCTTCTTCTTGCACTGATTGAGAAACAATGCAATGATCAGGGGAATGTGGTAAGTCACAAACTTGACACCAAGGATGATTGTTCACCATGTATGCTTCTCTCTTCTTTAAAGGATCAGGAGTCCCTTTATTCTTAGGCCTATCCATCACAGGCTTTCCATCCTTGTAGTTTGTATTATAAGGCATGTCATGTAACCTCGATAGGTCTCATTTTGGTATGTATTTTCTTATCTATTCAGAGTATTACAGAATTGTCAAGGGATCATAGGATTATCTCTCTTATCATCCTAGCAACCTTTCTATTATTTTCAGCTTCAACTAAATGTCTAGGGCAGCTATTTCTAAGCTCATAGCATGTATTTGGATGAAATGCTTTTAGATAAATGCTCAATGTAGTAGGGTCTACCAACTTAGATCTAGGAGGTATTTTATTGTGAAATTTAGATAATCTTTGGTTGAAATCACAGACTGATTAATTATAATATTTTTTGATACCAACTAATTCATGTAATGTAAACTCTAGTGCACACTGATTTCCATACTACTTGAGGAACTGATCATGAAACTCGTGAAAGGAAGAAATAGAAGCTATTGGTAAACTATTAAGCCAATCTCTAGCTTCTTCAGTTAATGACATCATAAATAGCCTCATATTGCATATCTAGATCTTGAATGAAGGCATTAAAACTCCTTAAATGTTCTTTAGTTGTGACTGCATTACTTCTTGTAAATTTTGGGACAACACCCCTCCAATTTATATCCATAGGATAGGGATATATTTAGAATCCTGCAAGGTCAAATTGTCTGATCATGGTTGTGTAATGCTATGGAGGTGGGTTTTGAGGATGTTGATATTGGTATAACGGATTATTGTATAGGACATGAGGTGGTGGAATATATTGTTGGCTAGGAGGTGGCTAAGTATTTGGGTGTTGTGATGGATTCCTTGGTGAAGGATTTGATGATTTGTATTTATTACCAAATGGATTTTGAAGTTTCTTTTGTGAATTTGAAGGTCTTACATTATTATTCCCTTTCTTGTGGGGTGGTACATATTTAGAAAGGTTGACAATCTAAGCATCAAATTGTGCCTTTTGTAGTTTTAGATCTTGGAGTTCTTTTATTGCCTAGAGCCTTTGTTCATATTATGCTTTTGATCTTTCCATTTCTTGTCTTTCATACTCCAATTGTGCATTTAATTCTTCTTGAGTCATAAACCCATAAGTTCCTCCAAGGACTTCATTACCATTAGGCTCATTTTGATTCCCTTCTATTCTTTGATCATACTCATGTTGTCTTATAATCCTTTCAACCTCAATTTCAACCTCGAATTCTTCTTCTTTCTAAGGATCTAGATGATAGAAAGGAGTCCTTTTTTCTTCAAGTGTGTGAGGTTCGCTATCTAAGCTATTTGTCAAAGTATCATAGTGGTTATATACATATCAAAATATGGTTTGAATGTTTTATCTTTATCTTTCATGCACATGTCATTAGATGCCTTCTTACCCTTATCATTCTTATGTGTCCATTTACTATTGTCACTAGGACCTCATTTATACAGGGACCTTCTTCCTTGGATTGTTTGACCTTTAGAAATGATTCCTTCTGATGCGTATTATATCTTTATTCAAAGTCACCACTCACTTATACATAAGTGAGAAAATTATATAATTTCTTATTCCTAGTAGAGTCTGTGTAATATTTTTGACTCGATGATAAAGGACTTGACTCCAAGTTGACTCCCTAGTAGAGTCGTCAAATTTTTAGGTCTCAAAAATGCTGGTTTGAAACTACAAGAGGTTTCTAAGCTCTTGATACATTTTTGAATAACGTACAAGGGTATGTGTAGGATCATCAAGGGAAAAAAGGCCCTTAAGTGGCAAAAAATTTAGAAAAATTAGAGACTTTAGGCAACTTGACATAAAAATTTGAATAAGTTATCTATATAATTTAAAAATTATGTAACAATAGAATTTGTAGCAAATTGAATGTAGTTTCTAAACTACTAGGTTTATTTAAAAGAAAAAATAAACTATTTGCTGAAAATTTGAAATTTCAATGCAGTAGTACTTAGATTTCAGGGGAAAAATAAGTAGGTGCCTGTCTGACCAACATAACCACAATAAAATGATAACATTTTTTATAATATTTTAGATATAAGTAGAGGACGCATGTCATGATGTCATGCATATTTTTTTGTTATTTTTTTCCAAGTAAATAATTAATTATTTTTTTTACTAAAAATTTTAAAAAATATAAAAACTCGTATGTCTAACTACCTTAAGTTGGTCAAAAATTCATGAAATTCATTTTTTTTAATCTTATAGTATGCCAAACATAGAATGTGATGCATGTTTTGCATTCAAAAAATGTGATACCGTTTGAAAGCTATAGATTTTTTTTAGTCAGCCTATTAATCAAGACTTTGGTCATAATTCAAATAGAAAATGAATAATAATTATTTATTAAATTAAAAGTAAACCATAATTTATATTGGTTGAAAGATAGAAATTTCCTTTAAAAACGCTTTTCGTCTCATCAATTTTGGGTAAGAAAAAAGTTGTCAGCCACATACCCATTATATCACCACTTTTTTTTCTCATCATGATCCTGCACATACCCACAAGGCCAAATGATGAATTTGAACCTTCTACTCTTTAGGCTTTTCCAAACCTAGGCGGGTATACTTATGTGAATGAAGTAGACTTGAACTATGTGTTTCTTCCTTAAGAAATCTATCCATGCAATGGCAATTAGAAATGGAGAGATGAAATCCTAATTGGTATAAGTTGTATAAGCAATATTGAGGTAAATATGTTCAGTTAACAGATGTGAAGTTTGTATTTAGTAAAATAAAACTAAATAAATAAAATGGGTGAGACCAGTGCCTTGTTGGGTATATGGAGTTAAATGAAAACCTAAGATGAGTGGCTTATACTTGGAAGAAATTCTAACTGTTTGGCATAATAGTATTAGTTTATAACTTGTATAAACATGAAAAAATGTAATTACCAAATTCTTCTTAATGATCCAAATGACACTTCCAAATTACTGTGAATTACTAAAAGGATTTAATTTTGCTTGAAAGAATCAATCATTCATACCACACAAATACAACAAATGTGCATTGATAAATTAAATATATACTTGATATATCAATTTAAATAATAGAGAGATATCAACCTTGGAGACAACCTGATAATATATTTAATTAATTCAACAAACAATTCATACCAACATAGCACCACCACATCAAATATTTTTTATTAACTTTTTCAAAATTTACGCATGGGGTATGTTCAAGACATAATGGAAAAAATAGCCCCTTAAGTGGCAAAAAATTTAGAAAGATCAAAGTTAGGAAACTTGACGTAATAATTTGAATAATTTATCATATTATTTCAAAAATATGCAACAATAAAATCTCTAGCAAATTGAATGTAGTTTCTAAACTACTAGGCTTTTTTTTTTTAATCTATTTGGTGAAAAATTGAAATTTCAATGCAGTAGTACTTAAATTTCAGGGAAAAAATAAGTAGGTGTTTGTCTGACCACCCTAACCACAATAAAATGATAATATTTTTTAATAATATTTTAGATATAAGTAGAGGAATCATGTCTCGATGTGATGCATATGTTTTAGTAATTTTTTTCCAAGTAAATAATTAATTATGAAATTTTTATTACAACTTTTAAAAAATATAAAAACTCATATGTTTGACCACCTTAACTTGCTCAAACTTCATGAAATTTATTTTTTTTAAATCCTATAGCATGTGAATCATAGTGTGTGAAACATGTATTGGATTCAAAAAATGTGATACCATTTGAAAGCTATATTTTTTTTTCAATCAACCTATCAATCAAGACTTTATTTGTAATTCAAATAGAAAATGAATAATAATTATTTATTAAGTTCAAAGTAAAGCATAATTTATATTGGTGGAATGTTGAGAATCTCGTTTCAAAACCTTTTTTTGTTTCATTAATTTTAGATTAAAAAAAATTCATCAGCCACATACCCTACACATACTTATCATATCACCACTTTTTGGCCCATCATGATCCCACACATACCCCATGCATCTTGCTCTTTTGTGATGTAAACATTGTACCTATCCCTATTCACCTATTTTATTATAACTAATCTAATGTCCCCTTTTTGTCTTGGTCTCTTGAATTTATATGAGAGGCAACAAGCTTTTGACCAAGGGTCATGCATTTTGGTAACAAAACATAATCATGAAATTAAGGATAACTAAAATAATTAAAAATACAAATGTGCTCCAATCTGTTAGTCTTCGAGTGAAAAGCCTGTGGTCATCTAAGACCTGTACAAATATTTTTATTTTATAATTAATTTCTCTCTTTGTGATGATTAATCCTTGTTTGAACTCTTGAGTAGTTGTAAGATTTGTGAGATGACTCTTCCATCTATTATAAAGCAAGTTAATGACATCTACCACAAATTTCATGTATCCATTGTCTAGTATTACAATTCCATCAAGAAAAGTATGAACCGATCAAGGTTGATATCTTCATCATTCTATATGTGTGTCAAGCACTAAGAAACCATTTGATCAAAATCATCCTTTTTCTCATCCACCCCTTTTAGTTGATTATCACCTTTAATGATTGAATGGCTAGAGATGTGTTTTATTTAATCAAATGCATTCCTTTTGTTCTCCACTTTCTTCTTCATGTCTATTAAATACTTGTGCTCCTTAATTACCCCCTTCACCATTTCCTGAGTAGGTTTTAACCTTGGATGGGCATTTGGATCCCTTTTTGTTGCCTTGAATAGAGTAGTTAGAATGTGATAAGTGGGTTTCCACCTCTTCTAGAGTTCCTCTAGGATAGGGAAATTAACACTTATCTGTTCCAAAGCTTTAACCAGATTGCTAAAGCTCTCATGTACTCCAACTATCTTTTCCTTCAATATCTAGATTTTGTGCTCCAATATTTTTCTCAAGGTATCCAGGATGTGATGCTTGACATCTTCCATATTGTGCTTCTTCAAGTTATTAATTTCTTCTTTCATCTATTGTATCTATGGGTCTTCATCTTGAATAGGTGTGTGATAAAAAACTATCTCATCCCCCTTACTATTGTAGCCTACTATAATTGTTGTTTCAAATTGAAATTTTCAATAAACAATTTATTTAATTCATCATTTGACAATTTTAACCTTTTCTCATATTCAATTATTTTCCTCTCCATGTTCTCCATCACATCTTTGGTGAATATTGTTGAATGCATAGTTATGGTTGTAGCCTTTGTAGGAGTTGTATCCTTCATTGTCCTTACCATGGTTGTCTCCATGATTTCTTACACCACATCTAAGAGTCTAGGCTTCCTTGTGTTCTTTTTCTTTTGTCCATAAGACAAGGGTTTGAGTGGTAGGTTTATACCTTGTTCTTGATACACCTTCCTGTGAGTCAAACTCTACAACTAAATTGGATTATCTTGTGCTCTAATTTTATCCAAAAGAAAAACCTTAGAGAGCTCCATCCCTGGTATGATCAACATATCACTCTTTAGTACTAATTATCTTGCTTCCTGGGGGGTAACATTGATATTATCAATATTTAAATTAGCCAATTTTTGGGCCTGAACTTCATCCTATTTTGAATCATCGATGAGTGAAATCACAATACTATGTCTCAATTTTTTCCCAAGATGGACATTTACATCAATATTTTTCACTTAATCTTCATCTTATAAGACCTATAGTAGCTAAACCATTTAGAATTTGAAGATGATGTAAACTAGTGATTTGTGGCAATTTATGCAAATATATATATATAAATAAATCATGAATCTTTCAACATCTCCTTTAATAACTAGTTTTAAATAGAAAATAACATTTTTAGAAAGTAATGTTTGTGTCATACAACATAAATTTTTTTCTATAAATGATAAAATTATAATTTTTGAAATATAGATTGGCAACATCAATATCTAGGGAAAGGATATTTTTCATAATTTTTTGTTACATATATTTTTTTTAATTAATTTTTGAATTCATTGTAACTATAATTTGGACATGTATGTGTGTCCTCCAATTTTTATTTTTTAAGTGAAATAAGGACATCAATACCTAGGGAAAGGGTATTTTTGCAATATTTTTTACAATGGTTTAGTATTTTTCCACCTCTGTAGAACAAAGTGTTTGATATTTGGAGAAAAACCTATGCTTAGTAAAAATTAAAAATTAAATACAAGAAAAAATTAAAACATATCAAAACAATACTTGTTGGAAAGCTCATTTTAAGGGCTACAATCTTGGAAAATATAATTTCTAAATGACATTATTTAATCCATCGAAAGGTAAAGAAAACACTTTTTTTACCAACATTTTGATAGGTGTGAAAGAGACTCCATTGTGGGTATGATTTATTACTAGAGGGGTTCTATCCAAGGGGGTTTGATCTAAGGGGGTCTTATATATGCATCTTTAATTAAAATGATTTATATGGAACCTCTTAAGGAAAAAAACATTACTTTTTCTAAAAAGAGTGATTTCAGGAAAAAATCAACATGTCCCAAAAGTGAGACACACTATTGTGGCAACACCTTGACTTGAATTAGATTGATCTTTAACCTTTCACAAAACTTCTTCATTTTCATCTTGATCAAAAAATCGTTAAATTCACTAGTATGAATGAAATTTTCATCCTCCATAAACCTTAGAGAGGCAACTACCCTCTCATCATCCTAAATTTCATCTACAACTTCCTTTGATATTCTAATTTTTAGATCATGGGGCTCTTGAATTTTTTGTTGTTGTGCCACTTCCTTCATCTCAGTTAGAGTCAAAACCATCTCTTGTTCCTCATCACTAGATCCATAATCAACTAATGACTCAATTTTCTATTTGTTGGCATGAGGCTTATGTGTGGGAGATGGAGGGGATGGATGTGTTGGTTGTGGGGGTGGGTGTATGAGATGTGGATATTTTGTGTGATGGTTATTGGAATGCAAGAATTGGAACAAACCCTTCATCTTGGGTCATCTTATAAAACTCAACAAGCTTTCCAAGGATCAACTGAATCCTTTTTAGAAGATTGGGTTCCTCAACAAAGAACCCCTTGAAATTCTTATTCTTCTCCTTCTTCTATTCCTCCCATTTCATCATTATTATCCATTTCCTTCTTGTCTAGAATACATTTGCCAAATATACCAAATTCCTTATCGCATCTTCTTGGGGGTCAAATGCATGAGATATTTCCCTCTTTATAAGAAAATTCCTTCCGATCATATTAATGTGACCCTCTAGGTCACATACTCTTTCTTTTCTAGACTTGAGGGAATAGTTGACCCTCATGAATCTTTGTAGCTCCTCTAACATGTCTGATCCAACTAAAAACTCTTCAAAAACTATTAAATCAGGAAAAAATGTGCCTTTTCTTTGATTCCTCATTAGATAATTCTCTATCCAGAGCATTTGCCACATAAACTCCAAAAATCATATTCTAGTAGGAACAAATTTTGGAAAAATATGTGGTGCCTAGTCACAACCATACACCCTAATGATAGTATGCTATATCATTAGGAACAAATCAACATTATTATATGTAAAGCCTTAGCCTCATGAAATTCATCAAAGACTATGGAAACCTTGGTGTTGAAAAACTAAGGGCATCATTAATTATTCTCACAACAAAATCATCCCTAAACACAACAAAATAACACTTTGTGCATCTACTGTCCCAAATGTAGCACCAATTCAATATAGGGAGTCTAACTCTATTTTCTTGTCTGCATAATTTCATCCTCTTAGTCCATTTTGTATCATTTTGATATAAAATCAAATGAGATAACAAAGAATATTTCCTAAAAGATATTCGCCTTAGCCTCTTTGACTTGTAACAAGCCCTCATGAATTTTTTCTTCAATCATAGAAGAAAAATCACATTCAACATTTGACTTTAGATGGTAAATGATCATAGCCATCCTCATCAATCCTATTGACATGTTATCCTCTACATCTATTCCAAGAACCTGACACAATGCATGATATGTGTTCTTGAAGTAAACCTAAAATTCAGACACTAGAAAAGGTTCTACTTTTGAGGAGGGGATGGGAAGTATCCTATTGTTATCACCCTTTTTCATGTGCAAGGGGAGCTTATCACTCCTATAAGTTCTCCTTAACCTTTTGTATTCTTGTTCCAACTTCCACGAATTCACTTTTGTAACAACTTGTTTGTTCAAGTTGAAACACTTAATAATGGTTTCCCTTGAAACATCTACTAAACACCCACCATCTGGGAGCCTGAAAATATTTGTTGGGGCATCATATCTATTGGCCAATACTTTAATTAGCTTGATGTCAATGAAAATATTTTGAACTATTAATTTGGACAAGTCAAGGGTCCACAGGTTTGATGTCGGGACCTTGTCATTTCTCTTTCTATAAAAATACCAATACAAATTCCAACCCAACTAAGGAATGATGGGGTCTCTACATCCCTGAGTTGAGTCTCTAAATAATTTCTTTGGCCAATCAACTACTAACCCATGAAGTAAAGTAAGCAATGGAGATTATAAACAGGGTTTACTAGCTCTAGGTTCATCTTTCTTAGCTCCTACTTCTGATTTCTTTGGCACCATTTATAAAAATCAATGAGTGATGAACATAGCTTACCCAAAATATAGTTCACCTTGGATAATTCCTTTTACTTCTACACCCCAAGCTCATCTTCACTTAGTCTGTACTACTATGAACAAGAAATCTCAATCTACTTTGTTTACCTCCACACCAAGCCACATTAACTCTCGAATCATAAATTCTCATCATTCAAATCTTTTGCATTGAGCTCAATTTCATATTTTGAAGTTGATTGATTTGACTGGGCTACTTTAAATGCTTCAATGGTTGCTTACCACATTACCTCGCATCACTTTTCTTCCTCTACGGTACCATAGTGGTCGCACCCAGAAAAGGATATGAAAATCACAGTAAAACCTTTCTTGGGAATTGGACATTCTGACAGGTGACTAATATCTTTGTGTGGACATTCATTTACTTGTCAAACCAAGGGATGTATACTTTAAATGGCGCGGAAAAATATATGCACTAGGAACTAGCTTCGGTCAAATCTTAGCAGAAATAAATACTGGAAAGGAATTCTATCTAAGCAACAGGAAGGTAATGCAAAGTTCTTTAACTCAACTATGATTTGATTAAAATGGAACCATAACAACTACAACTAAAACACAAACTATGAACTGGCCTTATGCTGCAGGAACAGACACAGGGATGGATTCTCTATGCTGCAAGAGCAGTACAAGACTGAGTTTGTATGAAAACTTCAAAGATGAAAGCTAACTGAAGATCAATAGAAAAGAACAACTAACTAACTAGCTATAGATACTTACTAAGTGGGCCCCCTTAGCAAGCATCTACTAATTACGCAGGTGCTAAACTCAAAACTTCATCAAACTTTATTCATGAAAATAGAATGGTATACATTGCTTTGTTGATATGGAAACTAACAACAAAAACTGTCTCTTGTCAAATAGATTATGCTTTTCATTATCATACTAGCTCTTACATGATATCTATTACTCTGTTTCTATCTTACTCTAACTATCATCTCTCTTCTCTCTCACACAGGAGGAGAACTTTATTAAAAATTAGAAGAGTAACTAATTAACTAACCCTATCAAAGAAAGACGTGGAAGTAAAGTGTATCCCATAATCAAGGAACAAACTTCATAAATGAATTTATGCGTTTAACCCGATCTGGAGAGAATCTAGCACTCCACTCTTTCCAGATTGAATATCATTAAAAATATTTCCCGATGGTTTCAGTCAAAGAGTCTTTGCCAGAGCTCCCTCGAAGTCGTGCAGGAAATGGACTTTACTGCAAGGTAGAGATCGGCTACGCTTGACTTGATCATTCTTCAACAACCTATGAAATAGATGCGAAAGAAAAGGCGTATGGCACATACATGATATCTGTTCATTAATCACACATTTAAATCTATTTTATCATTCAGAAACTATATGCGATATACCAGTCATTTAGGGAGTCAACGGGGCAATAAATGTAATCAAGTCAACACAATAAGCTACAAGAATATGAAAGTATTTTGCTATAGGATATCCCCATAAAAGGTTTCAAAAGAGTTTTAAACAACCACAAATAACAAAAGTAAAGGCAATAAAAGTTTATCATAACATCCAAACTATGAGCACATTTATGGCTCATCACTACCCCCAACTTAGCCCAATGCTGGTCCTCCAGCATTAACTTTCCTGGTGGTTTCTCTAAAGTTGGTGGTTGTTGTATGACTCTGAAACAGATTTCCAAACCTGTAATAAAATCCTCTAAAATCCTGACACCTTTCATACCTTCGGTCTTCTAAATAATCATTAAGATTTGTAGCCTGGTGAGGATAGAGGGGCCACATTAGCACAGGAGGTCTGAATGTTAATGGCAACCATAGTTCAAATCTTGTTTGAAGTCCCAATTGCATGTATCTGCTTGATCTTTTAAGAGATGCTGTGAAATTTAGGGGATTGTGAGGTTTGGATCTTCTTAATCCAACAGTTAATCTTTCCCATCTTTTTTCACTTCTAGTATATGCTAGTCTCCAAAACGAATATTGTTGTGCCTGAAATTCATCATATACCTATTTTTTGATATCAAATATTTTCTCTAGCTGTAACATTATTAATCCCATATGTCAGAGCAAACCAATCTTTCAACATTGCATGGGGGTTTGAACTTTGAGAGCATAATGGAACAGGCTCAGTTTTCTCAGCTTCCTCATATGTTTCCCACTGCCTGCCATAATTTGCTTCATTTTCTACCTATGACATAAATGCTCTTAAATGAATATCACCAATATACAGAAGAGGATTCCATTCTATTTCAAGTGGAATTAAAAATCCATGTAAATAGAATTCACACAGAGAATTTCTTAACCAATTAGGGGCTGCTTGGTATGCTTCATAAAATTCTTTAGCAGTGTGAAGTATAGGATCTTGGTTTCTGGAAATTCTCATCAATTGGAACCATAAAAACTATTCTTTAAGGCACAAAGCATAAACTCTGGGTGGTGGTCTTCATTCCATAATCAGACCAGTTACTTTTAACATTTCATCTATTTTTGCTTTCAACTCAACAATTTCCTGTTTCTGACTTTCAATTTCCTTTTTTAACTTCTTTTCTACTTCCCATAGACTTTGTTGCATGTCATTCTAGGCTATGTGTCGGAAAGTCAGGGTTTGCAATGTAACTAGTTCCCAGTTAGCTTTAACATATTCTAGAAACTCAATCAAAAACGTCTTCTTATAAACAACAATGGCTTTACAAGTTTCAGGGTGAAATATAGCTTCACCAGGCTCATTCAATTGTTCAGTGTGTTCTTTCTCTTGCTACAAGATAAATTCTTCTTATTGCTATGGTGGAGAAGTCTGCGCTTCCTCCAAAAACTGCATAGCAGTGGTAGCCAAGTCATCAAGATTTGGTAACCCTTGCGCATTGTGCCCTATTTCTTTTGTCTCAACTTGTTCCTCTTCAGGAACGAATGAACTCTGAGCAACATTCTTAGGCACATTCTGAGAAACATTAAATTCGGACTCAACAAACCCTTCTGAAATTACAATAACCTCTGGTTGAGGTGAAGCAGGGGAGGTCTTAGATTGTTTCCTTATGGAAACTCTTCTTGGAACTGATGTGGCTACAGGAGACATTCTAGTAACCTTCCTCTTTCTTTTCTGCTTAGAGGGCTCTGCCCTACCAGAGGATGATGGTGAACTGGTGATAGCAATAGGTGTTGCTATAGGAGAGACGGCTGCAGGGGATGATGCTGCAGGAGAAGGACATTGTCTTTTCTGAGAATGAGGGTCAGATTCTGGGGGCCCTTCTGCCTTTGTTTTACCCTTCTCTCTCCTAGTGGCAGACCTAGTTTGTACCCTAGCAGAGGATTCAAGTGTGAAAGCTATAGGACCAGGTGCTACAGGAGTAGATGACCCTTGCCCTGTTCTACTGGTAGATGCAATTTCTTTCTTCTTTTTCTGAGGTCGTGGGGTAAGTACCCTAGGAGGTTGTGGAATTTGCAAGTTCTTTTGGGCAACGAATTATTGCCAGGAAAGAGGTGAGACATCTCTCAAAGAGTGCTCAATCAGTAATTTGATAAGGCCATGGTGAGTAACAGAATTATCTTTCCCCTATTGGGTTCTGTGGGCACTTTGTTCTAGAAATTTTAATAGAAAATTCATAATATTTACAACTAACCCATGCCTCATATGGCTTAATAATTTGAAATGATGAGAATGCAGGTAGGAGAAACAGCCTTCACAGGTCAAATACTTGATTATGTAAGCAGTGTATTCTGAATAAGGAGGCAACGGTACCTGGTTGCATCCTTGCTTGGAGACTTCCAAAGGTCCATCAGTGGGCATTGAAAACTCAGCCCTTGTAGCGACAACATCTGAAGAAAAAATTTCTCCAATGGCTAGAAGCATGGTTACTTCAGTAATTCTATCTTCAGTTCCAACAACCGTTAGACCCCATACAGTAGCTTCCCCTTCAGAAAGGGTTCTCAAAAATTCTCCAGCAGCCTCCTCATCGAAAGAATT
The DNA here is from genome assembly GCA_007258455.2 of Sequoia sempervirens. NCBI lineage: Eukaryota > Viridiplantae > Streptophyta > Pinopsida > Cupressales > Cupressaceae > Sequoia > Sequoia sempervirens. The sequence continues at coordinate 4,357,265 of VDFB02271358.1, forward strand.
TAAACTCAAGAAATAATTCAACCATCCATAGAGGCTAAATGCGTGGATTGTTTGAGGATTTTGCAATAATAATTCATGAGCTACAGGCTCATGTCGCACTAGCTGACCACCCATGTTTACAATTTTCCCCTAGCTGAACTTAATTCCTTGCTAAAAATTCAAATTCTCTGTTTCCCTTTCTGCTCTGATTTTTCTTTTGTCGTGCCATCACATTGCTTTCTTTTCCAAAAATAAACTTTTGAACAAGCATTCTTAATCGTAATTTACAAGAAAAACATGCAATAAAGAAGGACATGCGATCATATTTGAAAAGTACCAGAAAAGTATTAAAGAAAGGTTATTTGTGCAGTTATGGCAGCGGCGAAAAGATAGGTTTTAAAAGGTGGATTGCCCAACCCCCTACTTGGAGTATGACATGTGTCCTCACATGTACTAAAGAATAGGCAGAGATTTTGTAGTAATGACTGGTACTGGCATAACAATAAATGAATAGAATAAAATAAATCAAATATGTGATAAGAAAAGATATGGCGTACCTTTGATTTTACACATACGTGTGAAGAAAAATGACGGCATTTGCATGAATTGATAGTTGGGAAAGATATATTAATTAAGGGTGATGTGGACGGATGAAGTGGATGGGTGACGTGGGTGAATGAGATGAATGGATGGAATTGATGGATGGGATGGATGGATGGGATGGATGGATGGAAGATAAAGAAGTGAGATGAAGGCGATAAATGAAAATGGAGAAAAAGGGGTTTCCTTTTAAAAAGAAAACATTTATTATGGGCATGCTTTTTGAAAATTACGGTGAAGCTGTGGGAGAAAGGCTAAAGTTTTTGGCTGCATGAAGAGTAGCAGGAGGAACCTGAATGAACTACTGTATGAATTCTTCCTTTGAGACTGGTTTATGGTATAGCTAGAGTCGGTGGCCATTAACTAGCAATTTGAAGCTAACTGGATCAATTGTCACCAGCTGTACAGCTCCGTTGTCGAACACATTTTCAACTTCATAGGGGCCAAGCCAGCGTGTTGTGAGCTTACCCTAGTTTTCTTGATATTTGGAATCATATAACAGAGCCCAATCTCTAGTAGAAAATTTCTTGGTTTTGATGTGTTGATCATGCCATTTTTTCCTTTGCTGTTGGATTGCTTTTGTGTGCTGCAGGGCGGATTTTCTCATTTCGTCCAAAGCATTTAGCTGTAGGAGATGGTCCTTCTGTGCTGCAGATATTTCCATATTGAGTTCAAGAGTTGTCCTCAAAGTTTTATGCTCAAATTCAATGGGCAACATGGCTATTTTCCCATTAAGCAGCTCAAAAGGTGTAAACCCAGTTGTTGTTTTCCATGTAGTTCTGTAGGCCCAAACTGCTTCAGGAAGTCTATTGCTCCAATCTTTTCTATGGATCTGCACTATCTTTGTGAGGATTTCCTTGATTTCCTTGTTTGTTACCTCTGCCTAACCATTGGCTTGAGGATGATAGGGGTTGGACTTCCTATGTTTTATTTTATAATCATTCATTAGTGCAGTGATCATATTCGATGTAAACTAAGCTCCCTGATCAGTTACAAGTTCTCTGGGAACTCCAAACCTAGTGAAAATTTGTTCATACAGAAACTCAACAACTTTGTTATCCCGAGCATGAGTCATAGCTTTTACCTCGACCCATTTTGTTACATAGTTCGTGCAAACTAGAATATATGAGTTGCCATTTGATGGTGGATCAATTGGTCCCACAAAATCCATTCCCCATTTATCAAAAGGGGTGACTACGATCTACGGATTTATGGCATTTCATCTGACTTAGTTGGTCTTCCCATATGTTGGCATCTGTCACATTTCCTTGTATAGGCTACAACATCTTTGTGTAATGTTGGCCAATAGTACCCTATTGTAAGAATCTTCATTGATGTTCTTTTTGCTGCAAAATGTCTCCCACATGGTTCATCATGGCAATCATGCAAGATATCATAAGTCTCATCATCTCTTACACATCTTCACATTACTTGATCAGGTCTAGTATAAAACAGACAATTTGCAATCTATGAAAAATTAAAACTTTTTTCTACTAACAACTTCTTTTCTTTTGGGGAAAAGTTAGTTGGTATTCTGTTTGCTGCTAGATAATTGGCAATGTCTGCATACCATGGAGTATGTGCAACAATGGAGAACAAGTGTTCATCTGGGAACCTATCATCAATGACTTCATGTTCAACAGGTATAGCTATTTGAAGTCTTTTATAAAAAGTCAGCTACAATATTAGCTCTTCCTGGTTTGTCAATGATTGTAATATCAAATTCTTGTAACAACAGGAGCCATCATGCCAATCTACCAGAAATGGCAGGTTTGTTCATTAGATACTTGATTTCTGCATGGTCAGTATGGACGAATATCTGATAACCTGTGACATAATACCTAAATTTATTCAAAGCATACACTACTGCAAGCAATTCATTTTCTGTAATAGTATAGTTGAGCTCAGGACCTTGAAGGTTCTTGCTGATAAAGTAAATAGCATGCTCAATTGAATTTTATTTTTGACTTAAAACTGCTCCTATATGAAAATCAAATGCATAAGCATGTATGTGAAAAGGAAAATTCTATTTTGGACCTTGAAGAATAGGGGCTTTAGTAAGCAAGTCCTTTAGTTGCAGGAAAGATTTTTTATAGGCTTCTGTCCACTCGAATTGAGAATCCTTTGTTAACAGGGCATAAAGTGGGCTGACAAGTTTACTGAAATCTTTTATAAACCTTCTATAATACCCTACATGGCTAAGGAAACTTCTGACATCTTTTTGTTTTGCAGGAGTTTGTAAATTTTGAATTACTTCAATTTTAGCAGGGTCGACCTAAATTCCATTATTTGAAACATGACCTAGAACAATACCTTCTTACATCATTAGAAAACACTTTTCACTATTTAGAGACAAATTTTTCTCTCTGCACCTTTTCAATACCTTTTCTAAATTCACCTGTGCTTTTTCAAATGTGACTGCATAGGTAGTGAAATCATCCATATAAATCTCCATACAGTCATGAGATATATCAGCAAAGATACTAATTACTGCTCTCTGAAATGTTGCTGGCGCATTGCATAGACCAAAAGGAAAGACCGAATAAGCAATGTTCCCCATGGACAGGTAAAAGTGGTCTTATCTTGATCTTCAGGGGAAATTTTTATCTGATTGTATCCACTATAACCATCCAAGAAGGAAAAATATCTTTTGCTAGACAATGAGTCTAATACCTGGTCTACAAAAGGTAATGGAAAGTGATATTTTTTAGTGGCATTGTTCAACTCTCTATAATCTACACACACTCTCCATTTTCCACCTTTCTTGGGGACAATGACTAATGGAGAAACCCATTGACTGTCAGAGATTGGATAAATAAAACCAACATCAAGCAACTTTTGAAGCTCACTTTTAACTATTTCTCTAAGTGTTGGATTTACTCTTCTTTGAGGTTGCCTAACTGGTAAACAATCTTCTTTGATATAGATCCTGTGAGTACAAACTTGAGGATCTATTCTTTGCATGTCCCCATATTCCCATGCAAAAGTTTTATGCTGTTCTTGTAGCATTTTTAATAAGTCAGCCTCTTGAGATTGTGACAACTTGCTATTGACATTCAAACAATGATCTGGAGACAATTCTATCTGCTTAGTGAGATTACTTAAAGAATCTACAGGTGATGTTTGTACCTCTTGTGGAAGTAAATTATGAAAAATAACTGGAAGTTTAGGCAGTGAACTTTCAGAATCTTGTTGCTGTAGGAAACATTGTAGATGGGTACCATTTGGATCAGATGAACTACCTGTATCAGAGTTGTACTGTAGAATTTGAAAAATCAAAGCATCCTCACTCTAAAGTTGTGAGAATGGATCATTTTGAATCATCATTAATTGAGCCAAAGAATTGGCTTCTTTAGTTTCTTCCCCCACATCTGTCCAAACACGTTGGGACAAATCTAGTTGAGGTCTAACAGGCGGATACAAGGCCAATTTCTTTGTGGAATGTCCATCAGAAATAGTCATATCTCTAGAGCGACATCCTATAAAAGCATCAGAAGTTGCTAACCATGGTCTACCAAGGATAACTAGATACCCTCCTAAAGTTTACTTAATTGATAATATTGTAAAATCGGCTGGATACTCCCAAGATTCAAGAGTGACAATTACATCTTCCACTATCCCATTAGGTTTAACTGTGGAGCTGTCTGCAAGCTGTAGAACTGTGGGTGTAGACCTAATGTTTGAAATATTCAAGGATTACATAGTTTGCTTTGTCATGACATTAATGGAAGCACCTAAATCAATCAAAATATTTTTACAACTTGGCCATTTATATGTATCTGCACTACAGGACTTCTAGGGTCAATATACTTCGAGATGACTACATTTTTCAACATTATATCAGCCAATTTCCTTAAGACATGAATTGTTTGAAGATCCTTTTTCTTTCATCCAGGCTTCTTCAAATAGGCCTCTTTAATAGCTTTTCAAAAAATGGGAACATCTTTAATAGCCTGAAATAAAGGGATTTGAATCTGCACATTCTTGAGCTAATCCAGGATGTCAAAAGTGGGTTCTTCCATGGATTTAGATGTAGTACTTTGCAACCTCTGAGGAAATGGTGGGTTGTCTTGATTTTACAAAATAGGTTCCTTAGAAACCGTATCAGGTATAAGCATATGCTCAGTAGGAACAACAGGTGCAATAGATTCTTCAAGGGGAGAATCTGGTATTTCAGTAATCAGAGGTAGTTTTGGAGCAGGTAAAGTAGTTCCAGACCTCAAATGGATGTTATTAATGTTTAAAGCATAAGCTTGATATTGGTTTGCTTTGGCAAGATACGCAAGTTGTTGTGGCTACTGCTGTTGCTTATTATTGGGATTTGGCAATGGCTGGGCAGACATAGGCGTTTGTTTTGGAAGTCTAGTATTTGTGGCAGTTGCTGCAGGAGGCGGAATAAGGGCCTATGGTTGTGGCTGTGGAAGCTGCAGGAATCTAGGGGACTAGTTTTGCCATTGCTGAGGGCCTCTCCATTGAGGATTTTGCTGCCAATTCCCTGAAGGTGGGGTCCATTGCCCTTGTGGCTGCTGCCAACCTCCTTGAGGAGATTGCCATTGTGGGTTCTGATAATTAGGCCAACTTGGTTGACGTGGATTCCAGAGTGGTGGTGGTCCATATGCATGTTGCCATTAGTTATTATAGCCAGAATAAGGATTACCAAAAGTTAAAGGATCTTGAGGCATACCTTGTCTTTGGGCCCATGGTCTCCTTTGTGCAACAAAGAACACTTGATCATCATCACCTTCTACTGGCTTGAAGTCAGTAGGTGGTTTCCTAGCTTCTAAATTAGCCACCATCTTGCATCTACAATCATGCTTCTTCTGTCTGTAGTATGGACAAAACTCGGCCAAAACTACCTCAGCTTCCTCATGTTTCTTCTGAGCTTGCATAGTGTCTAGTTGCATAGCCATATTATTAATAATGTCCTGCTTGAAGTTAGATAGCAAATTTGTTATCTCCATCAGGGAAACTCCACCAGAAGAAGATTTCCCCATTGTAGCATGATGACCTCGACCTTTTTTAACTATTGCTAGAGAGTAGTTAAGACATATTTTCTTTATATCATTCCAAGGCAGTTGGGTTATATCACCTCCTCCCATCAGGTCTAGGGCATCTATACAGGCATCACTGATTCCCATTAGAAAGAGTAGTTTCTGAGAGTACTCGTTGAGAGTATGGCTTGAGTTCCTTTTTAGTGAAAACAAAAAGCTAGAAATATAATCTTCCAAGCTTTCATCCTCCTGCTGAATTTGGAATATGTCATCACCTTTGCTGGCGCTCTTACAATATTCCTTATACTTTTCAAGGAATTTCATCTGCATGGCTACCCAACTATCTACAATGCCTCTTCCCAGACTCATGAACCACCTGAGAGCTCCTTCCTTCAAGGTGGAAGGAAATAACTTCAGTTTATGACCATCTGTGTTGTAGTCATAACTGCAACAGAGGACATCAAATTCAAATAGAAAAGTTTATGGGTCCTCCATAACCAGGCCATAAAATTTTGGAAGCAAGGAAGAGGGAATGTTTTTAAGATTGTCAGTATCTCTCTGGGGAACAATGGGAAACTCAAATGCAGGAGGTGGATTATTAGGTGGATTATTTTCCATGTTTGGTTGATGGAATAATAGAGCGAATGGATTTTTCTTAGGTTCGTTGTCAGCTGGGTCAAAATGTAGTTCAATAAATAGATTTTTCAGGGAGGAACCTTCCCAGTGCGTCTCTTCTTCTTCTATGCATGCAATACGGTGAGTAGTGGCTTGAAAGATTTTGAAATTTTTTGACTAGCAAACTAAACTAATGTTAAAAATGACTTCTAACAAATTCCTAGCTAGACGCCATCCCCAACAACGGCGCCAAAAATGGTCGCACCCACAAAAGGATATGAAAATCACAGTAAAACCTTTCCTGGGAATTGGATATTCTGAGAGGTGACTAATGTGTCTCTATGGACATTCATTTACTTGTCAAACCAGGGGACATATACTTTAAATGGGGCAGCAAAATATATGCACTAGGAACTAGCTTCAGTCAAATCTTAGCAGAAATAAATATTGAAAAGGAATTCTATCTACGCAATAGGAAGGTAATGCAAAGTTCTTTAACTCAACTATGATTTGATTAAAATGGAAACCATAACAACTACGACTGAAACACAAACTATGAACTAGCCTTATGCTGTAGGAACAGACACAGGGATGGATTCTCTATGCTGCAGAAGCAGTATAAGACTGAGTTTGTATGAAAACTTCAAAGATGAAACCTAACTGAAGATCAACAGAAAAGAACAACTAACTAACTAGCTACAAATACTTACTAAGTGGGCCCCCTTAGCAAGTATCTATGATTTACGTAGGTGCTAAACTCATAACTTCATCAAACTTTATTCATGAAAATAGAATGGTATACATTGCTTTGTTGATATGGAAACTAATAACAAAAACTGTCTCTTGTCAAACAGATTCTGCTTTTTATTATCATACTGGCTCTTATATGATATCTGTTACTCTGTTTCTATCTTACTCTAACTATCATCTCTCTTCTCTCTCACACAGGAGGAGAACTTTATTAAAAATTAGAAGAGCAACTAACTAACTAACCCTATCAAAGAAAGACGTGGAAGTAAAGTGTATCCCAGAATCAAGGAACAAACTTCATAAATGAATTTATGCGTTTAACCCGATCCAGAGAGAATCTAGCACTCCACTCTTTCCAGATTGACTGTCATTAAAAATATTTCCCAACAGTTTCAGTCAAAGAGTCTTCGCCGGAGCTCCCTCGAAGTCATGCATGAAATGGACTTTACTGCAAGGCCGAGATCGGCTGCACTTGAGTCGATCATTCTTCAACAACCTGCGAACAGATGTGAAAGAAAAGGTGTATGGCACATACACGATATCCGTTCATTAATCACACATTTAAATCTATTTTATCATTCAAAAACTGTATGCGATATACTAGGCATTTAGGGAGTCAACGGGGCAATAAATGTAATCAAGTCAACACAATAAGCTGCAGGAATATGAAAGTATTTTGCTATAGGATATCCCCATAAAAGTTTTCAAAAGAGTTTTAAACAACCACAAATAAAAAAAGTAAAGGCATTAAAAGTTTATCATAACATCCAAACTATGAGCACATTTTGGGCTCATCACATAGTACATATTGTGACCATGCTTTAGTATACTGCACTACCACGCATCACCTTTTTCTTTTTGGTAGTACCATAGTTTACCCTTAATTCATACTATACTGATCTACCACAGACTACATTTCTCCTTCTTATAGTATTGCCGTATCCTCTTAACACTTTGCTTTGTATACTACTTTACTGTGGGCTATGCTTTAACCCTCCACAATATGGCGATGTCTCTTTTTATTATTATTTTCTAGTGTACCTCTTTACTGTGGGTTGTGTTCCATCCCTCCATAGTATAACGGTCTCCTTTTATTAATATTATCATTATATCACTCTACCATGGGCTAAGCTTTAACCCTCCATGGTATAGCGATAAAAGGGTATAGTGTTAGCTTAATTAACCATAATACCACAACCCATTTTGCAAGAGGTTGTTGTATGGAGGAATGAGGTCAGGGTTATCAATGTGGTAGTGGTATGGTGATAAAAGGCTATTTTGGCTTCATGGATGGCAATAGAGTAATTTTTTATGAAAATGATGGCATGAATTTTGATTTCAACTAATAAAATCCTTAATCTTTTTATGAAAATTTCAGTTCCAACATGGTGTATATTGTGTCTAGTAATCAATTAGAGTTTGAATGATGTAATAAACAATATTTTTTTAACTAGTTTCATCTTGTTGAGCCAACAATGCTATGAGAGAATGGGTCAATGTTGTTGTATAAAGGATAAATGGTTTTTCTTGCATAGTTGGTGGTAAAATAGGTGGAGTAGCAAGCTAATATTTCAAACTCTTAAATTCATATTTGCAATCCTCATTCCAATTAAATTGAACCTCTTTCTTAAGGAGTTGTATAAAGGGTGATATTTTTTCTACTAGGGATGCTAAAAAATGACAAATAGCCTACATTCTTCATTGTAAAGTGTGCAATTGAGAAATGTTTCTAGGAGGTGGCATCTTAAATATAGCATCAATTTTATTCATGTCCACCTCAATGCCTTTATGAGATATGATAAAACCTAAGAATTTTCCACTATATACACCAAAGACACACCTTTTCAGGTTCAATATTATGTTATACTTTCACATTCACTCAAAATATTTTTAAAAGAATATTCACATTATCTTGTTGACTTAAAGATTTGTCTAGAATATAATCAACATAATCTTCCAAAATATTATGTATCTAATCATGAAATATCAATATCATAGCTCTTTGATATGTTGTGCATGTGTTCTTCAATCCAAAAATCATGACTACCAGACAAAATGTTCCCCAAGCTATAGTAAATGTTGTTTTATATTGATCTTAAGGGTTGATAAAAATTTGATTATATCTAGAAAATACATCCATGAATGAAAAAAACCATATCCAACAGTCGAGTCCACTATCATGTCATAATTAGGAAATGGAAAATCATCTCTTAAAGATACTTTATTCAAATCATGAAAATTTGTACACATCCTAATTTATGATTATCAAGTTTCACAACTACTAAAATGTTTTAGATCCAAGGAGAATAATCAATAGGTCATATAAAAAAAAACTTCAAGGATTTTTTCAATCTAGACCTTAACTAATAAGGCTATCTTAGGATTCATCTTTTGTATCTTTTTTTCTAAGTTGTTTAGCATTTTCTAGTGAGGACTATGTTGTGTGTCACTATTTTAGTATCAATCCTAACATATCCAAATAATTTTAAGCAAATTTTTTTGGGAAACTCATGAAGTAAAGTTTCACGGTCTTCTTGTTCATCTTTGTCAAGGAACTTTCTTATCTTAATAAATTTATCCTCATTAGTGATATCCATTGGTATGTTCATTGTATCTCCCAAAGGAAGTGTGGTTTGTTTCTATATTTCATGATTGTATTCTTCATTGTCCTTATCATTCTCATTACTTTACTTTTCTTTGTCTTCTTGCTTAGCACTAATCATAGCACATTATAGTCCATTTATTTTTAGGAGTAAATTATTTTTCATAAACTCCTAACATTTATTTCAATGCTTCATCATCTTTAAATTATTCCAGTGATTCTTCACAAGTTGTATCAATCATTTTAGGATGCTTCATGGTGAGATTTGTTTTATTAGGGTTACACATGATGGTATTGATGTTGAGTGAGAGTATTTTCATTGCTTGTGTTATATTAGAATGGAAATATTCCCAACAAAATTTTCCTTCTTGTGTCTTAGGTTCTATAGGAACATGGAAGCTTTGTCCTTTCCTTCTACATCCTTTTCCACTATAACCAAGTTATTTTATAAGCCCGTAACCTTTCCCATGAAGTTTCTCCATTTCTTTCAAGTTTGGTGGTTGTTGATAGTCTATCTAATCAAGTTTTTTTGTATACCTTGTGTCTTCTTCTAGAGTAGATGAGGTAGATGCTTGCGAGTTTTCTTTTGAATTCATTGTTAACATTAGCATTGGTTGCTTTTGTTTTGTTTTTTTTTTTTAATTTATTTTTCTTGAATTTGTATTCTCCCATAAATGTTGGTGTGAATTCTAAGGAAGCCCAATCATCTTCCAATAACTTCTACACTTTTTCCATCTCTTATTTCTCTTCTTTCATAGTTTCTATGTTCGAAGTTGGAATTAATGTGTTTAGAGGACTTGTCATTCCTTTTTCAACTTTTAAGAAACTTTCAAGCTTAGGATTTATTTCAACATGGTACACTTTATTATTATAGAGATACTCCATGATATGATGAAGATTCAAATGCACCACATGCATCTCATGAATCCAAGGTCTTTCCTAAAAGAATATTGCATGAAAGATCATGAGGAATGACATGTATAGGGGTTTGTAATGTAGCCTTTCCAACTATAATAGGAAAAGTAATAACACCAAGTGGTTTCTTTTGTACATTTTAAAATCCTTGAATTGATAAGGAATTAGGTTCAATCCTTTATTTATCCATGCCATGTCTATCCAAAAATTTCACACTTCACACATGGGTATGTGCAAGATCATGATGGGCCAAAAAGTGGCAATATGATGGGTATGTGCTGATGACTTTTCTTACCCAAAATTGATGAAACAAAAAAGGGTTTTTAAATGAGATTCTCAAAATTCCACCAATATAAATTATGCTTTACTTTGAATTTAATAATTAATTATTATTGATTTTCTATTCAAATTATGACTAAAGTCCTGATTCATAGATTGATTAAAAAACATCTACAACTTTCAAATAGTATCACATTTTTTGAATCCAAAACATGCTTCACATTCTATTCATCAGATAATATAGGATTAAAAAAGGAAAAATTGAATTTCATGAATTTTTGACCAAGTTAAGGTGGTGAGACATACAAGTTTTTATATTTTCTAAAATTTGTAATAAAAAATTCATAATTAATTATTTAATTAGAAAACAATTACAAACAAAATATGCATCACATCTAGACATGAGTCATCTACTTATACCTAAAATATTATAAAAAAATATTATCATTTTATTGTGGTTAGGGTGGTTAAACAAACACCTAATTCTTATTTTTTCCCTAAAATTTAAGTACTATTGCATTGAAATTTCAAATTTTCACCAAATATAATTTTTTTCTTTTTGAACAAACCTAGTAGCTTAGAAACTACATTAAATTTGATACAAATTCTATTCTTACATATTTTTGAAATAATATAGATAACTTATTTAATTTTTTATGTCAAGTTGCGTAACTCTGATTTTTCTAAATTTTTTGCCACTTAAGGGCTTGTTTCTTCCATGATGATCCTACATATACCCACATTAAGAGCTAAACCATTATAAAAAAGGGTTATTTTTATTATTTTCCTATTGGATATAGCTATTATCAAGAAGGTATCATTTTTATTTCTTATCTCCAAGGGAGGTAGTTCATGTTGATGAAAATTAATCTTAATGTTAACCACATTCATTCCTTGAATTAAAGCTACTACATCACTTCCATTTGTACTAGAAGGAATCAAAATTTGTTGCAAGGTTTTTTAAAGCATGGTATGATAATTAGGTGAATTTTAAATCAATTCCTATAGCTATATGTTTTTTGGGAGCATTCTTAATTTGTTCAACAAGATCATACTCCTTCCCACTATGTGAAGACAATCGAGGAGCACTAGGAAAGATGGGTTGAGGAAAAGGTAAGGATGTTGAAGTTGTTTCTCTTGGTTGTGGATTTTTTCTAGTGTTATATGTATGAGGAATGGTATTATAAATCAATTTCTATGAAACATTATTCTTAGGTAGTTCAAGGGTGACAATGGGTTTGTTTTGAGTTTGAGTTTTGTTTGAAGGTGGGTAAAGGATGAATTGAGGTTGAATCACATTAACTTCTCCTTGTTTTTGTTTGTTGTAACAAGCCTTAGTTGATGAAACTTGTGAGATCAAATACTCAAGGGATCCATCTAACATGTCAAATTAATTCCTACTAAAAGTATTTATGGTTAGGTTAGCTTGGAAAAAGAAGTTTGGTCCATAGACAAATGACTATGCTTTCTTTAAGGGGATCATCGGTTTAAAGGTGTTTTGGCTTTTTGTTCTAATGAATTTCAAAAGTAATATAATCTTATCAAGCTATGAAATAATTCTAGATATGAAAAGTGTAATTATATAATTCTATCCATAATTGAAATGAAACCAAATTAAGCTAGATCTAATGAAATGAATGAAATAGAAACTTAGTAAACTGAAAAAAAATATCTAATAATAGTAAACAAAAACATAGAAATTAATCTTTCATTGTTTTAAAATGCATATTTAGGTATGATACAAGACTAAATCACCTAGAGGGGTGTATGAGTGCTAGTTAGGGTTTTTGAAAGGTTCAAATGCTAGAAAATAGTCAAGATAGAGTTGTGAGAAATCAGGTAAAACAACCTATATCAAGACTAAATCACCCAGAGGGGTGTGTGAGTCCTATATTAGGTTTTTGACACTAAATTCAAAAAATTCAGAGTGAATTTTAAAGTTTTTAAGTAGTATTATTTCTACATTGTGTGCAATTAAATACTTCAAATTAAATTCAATGATATAAGATGCAAAAATGAAACCTATATGTACTTTCACTAATGCAATATTTAGAAGCCCTAAATGGAAATTAACTAATGCAATGCCTAATGTAAACTTAATGTAAGCTAGATACAGTATTTAAATGCACTCAGAATCAAAAATATTTAAGGTGTTTGAAGGTTAAGTTCACCAAAATGAACCAAAGGAAATAATGTATGTTCACCTTTTAGGAGATGGACAACTTAGGGAACCCTATTTAGGCTCTTGATTCATTCAAGGAAACCCTAGAGATCTCAATCCAATGATTATACTAAGAGAAGGGTGTAGCTGTAAGATCTACTTGGGTGTGATTAAACAAAGGGGGTTCCACACAAGTGTTGTGGATGAAGTAGACATTGAAAGATATTAGAGTATCATATGATGAATCTATCTCTATCTTTTTTGATAATACAAGCACTATCACTATTTCAAAAAATATAGTAATTCATTTAGGAATAAAGAATATCTCTATTTTGTATCACTTTATAGGAGAGAAAGTTGGAGTATGCTCCTACTAAGGATCAAATATCAGATATTTTCACAAAGGCTCTTCCAAAAGATACATTTGAGTATCTCAGTGACAAGCTATGGGTTATTACCACTTTTTCTTTCAACTAGATGCATAAAATGGTGCATTTTTCTAAGTGTGAAATTCAAGATAAAATATTTGTCCTAGATTTATGAAAAATACCTCTCAAGAGGAGTAGGTAGTGGTAGATCTTTGGTTGGTATAGTTAGGGGGAGCATAATTTGTGCCTAAAAGTTAGAGAGAGATAAGTGAAGTACATTAGTGTTTCCCTTTGGCATTGATGTCAAAGATGGAGAGAAATAATCTTCAAAAACATAAGAAAGGGGGAGAGACAAAGAAGTCTAAAATGTAAGAAATGTCCAAGTATGGGGAAGAGTTTCTTGTGTGTTAGAGATGGAGACTTTATTATTTTGTTGATAGTTTTCCAACAAGTGTTGCCCTCAATGAAAAAGGGGGATATTGTTGCATTAGGTTTTCATTAGTGTTGTCATTGATTTCAACCTTTAGTGTGCTTATTGATTAAAAATAATAGGAGTCCACCTTTTGGGAGATAGAATTTCAGACCTATTTCACACTTTAATCATTTGGAAACCAAGATCCCTCAACCAAGTGACTCAATTGAGGGAAGGAGTAGTGGTTTCCTTTTGTGATTAGATGCAGGTTCACCATTAAAATGAAGTTTCAAAGGAGAAATTGAATACATTATGCAAATTCACTATATGACCTAGGAATTTGAAGGCAAGAAACAAGATGAAAAAAGAAAAATAAAATATTAAAGTAATTGGATGAATGATGGAGTCAAAGGAAAGTATGAAACCATGAAAAAATAATTTTTAAGTGCACTAGGACTCAGACACCAGGCTGGGAGATTTAGTCTTAATCTAGGGTTTTTGGGTAGGATCTAGAATCTCTTGGTGCCTTATCTTGATGTACAAAATTTTCACAAAAGGGTTGTACTAGGACTAATATACCTAAACAGTTGGAAAGTGTCCCAAAAAAATGAAAAGTGTCCTAGGAGAAAAATCTTGGACTAAAACTTCGTGAGCATCTAAAGATGTATTAAATAAGCACTTTCCCACTAGTTTCATGTAAATAAGTTGGATATCTTGCTCCAAATTTGAGTTTCTGTGAACCTTGAGAGATTTTTATGACAACTTTGCAACTTTGAAATTTTTGTACTTTTGAAGGCTTCAAATCCACTTTTCTTCAACCTATAAATTTGCAACATACAAAGAGGGAAAAAAATGTTGTTTTTCTAGAGAATGGTGGTTTTCCTTGGTCAAATCCCATTTTTCTAATCAAACCTTGAAATGAAATAGAAAATCATGAAGGAATGATGAATGTACAATACGAAATGTTGCAACTCACCAAACCCTTGAAATAAAGGCAACAATATTGTGTGAAATCACTCCAACAGTTGTGAATCTTGACTCTTGATATTGATATGAGATAATTTCTTTGAATGATTACTTGAATCATGAAAACCTAAATCATAAATGTTAGATAAAAACCACACATGATGCATGATGACTTTGAAATGATGCTCGAATCTTGAATTGATGTTGTAAATGCTTGATAGTTAGCTCTTGAATGCTCTTGTGAAAGTACTCTTGATTGCTTATGAAATTATAGGATGCTTATGAAAGCTTTCTAGGTGAAACTATGTGAATTAACCTTGTATTTATACTTGTTTATACCAAATTTCCTTAAATCACAACACTATAAGATAACATCAAATCTAGGAGAATAAAACCCTACCAAGAAATGATTTCAAAATAGGTGCAAACTAAATATGAAATAATATGCTAGTTGTGGTGTATGAGTCCTAGTAGCCTAAACTTGTGACACATATTTCAAGAAATTTTAAGTTCAATGCAATATTTAGGATCAACCCTGAAACCTAGTTGGGAACCATATTCCTGAGGTGGTGTATGAGACCGAGATCACTAGAACTAGAAAATATAACTAAAAAGCCTGAATTTGTATTGGTCATCTAATAAATTTTAGGATTATCCTAAAAAATATATTTAATAAGGCTTGTGGATGCAAAACAGGACCAAATAAGGCATAAAGAAGCCCAATTTCAGCAAGAGGGCCCAAAAAAGTGTGAAAATGTAAAGGGGTACATTTTTCTACACTAAATTTAGCCCCTAATTTAGTGAGAGAAATAACTTGCTTAAAAATAACACTAAAGTATACAAAATTACATCAAGAGGGGTCCAAGTGTACCAATGGTTGTGGGATAGGATGACAACTATTAAGAGAGATGATCAAGTGGTGTAGGAGCACCTAGTCAACTATGGTTAATAGGTGTAAATATGAGCCATGTTTAGGTTTCAAGTCTTATTTTGATGTAATAAGGTCTATTGTGACCATTATTGATGTGTTCAAGTCATATAGGGTCATGTTGTTTAGTTTGTCAATTTTGCTAAAATGTTACAAAAGTTGCTTGTGTAACTTTGCAATTTTTGCATCTTTAGGAAGCTGAACAAACACCTTTTTGAAAATTGGTTGGGTACCATTGGTTTCTATTGGAAGTTTTTTTAAAATTCCTCAAAAAATTTGAGGAAAACTTTTGAAGTGATTTTCGTGGAATGACAATAAAGCAAGCTCTATTTTCTATATTTTTTTTGAGTTTTCTATTATTTTTTGTGAATAGTATGGCTCCGTAGGGTTGATTTATGATTTTAAATTCATATGAATAGTTTAAGTAATGAATGCATTGTAATTTGGTTTTGGTTGTATTGAATTTCATTGAGATTGAAGGCAGTTTAGGGTATTTTCCTAAAAATAGTCTATAAACCCTAGGTTTGATGGTTTTAAGAAAAAAGTAATGTTTTGAAGGTCATTCCACCATTGAAATTTGGTCAAAATCAGTGGAATGGAAGGTTTGAGTGTGCTATTAGAGATTTTTAAGTTGTTAGAGCAGGAGATGGAGTTTGGGGTGAATTTGAGCTTTCTCTAACCTAACATCCTCATGGTTTAGGCTTAAGAAATTAGGTAGGATTGTTGTTTTGTGTGACAAAAAAATTGTGATGAGTTGTGGTGAAATAAAATACATATTGGGACCCTATATGATGTGTTAGATCCTTTGGAGTGGCGATTTTAGAATTGGTGTTTGAATTTCTTAGACTTGCTTTGGAAAAGTGGCCTAATTTAGCCTTGGAGTAGCATAACAAACCTATTTTGAAGGGATTGTTCCAAAATAAGCCTATTCCCTATTTGGATATGTTATAAAGGGGCCAAATGGGTATTTTAAATGGTATTTGAGAAGTGGGTTTGAGGCTTTCTCTAAAAGATATGCAAAAGAAACTAGGTTTGGAGACCTACATGGAGATAAGAGATTGGGTGAGAAACCACCATAGTTAGGGTTTTGAACCTTGAAAAGTTGATTAATTGTGATTATATCCACATAATCTATATTTCTCTACATAAAGTGGTATTAAAGCATAGGTTCTGATTGACACGTGGAAAAGTGGTTGAAATCTTGAATAAGCATGATGCCTCCAAAGAGCAATCTAATGACTAAAGAAGTCAGAGAACTAAAGAAGCAATATGATAAGGATGTGAGACTATATAAAGGGTATCATGAAGCTTCCCTTGCTAGAATTACAACCCTGGAGAAAAATCAAAGAAGACGAATGGTAAGTGTTGCCAAAGTGACAAAGGCAATGAGGGTGAGAGTGAAAACCCTCAAGGAGGAATCCAAGATGAAGAGGAAATGGACCTTGAAGAAGAAAGAATGGATATAATGTTGAAAGATATTAAGGGGGATACTCCTAAGGTGAAATTTGAAGTACCCATGTATGGTGGGAAGATGGATAGTGAAGAAGTGTTGTGTTGGATAGATTCTCTTGACAATTTCTTTGAATTGGAGGAGATAGAAGATAATAAGAAGGTGAAATTTGCAAAAACCAAGTTGAAGGGCCCTACCCTAACATGGTGGAACTATGTTCAAGAGGAAAGAGTAAAGAATGAAAATACTAAGATAAGTTCATGGGATAGAATGCTAGCTAAGGTGAAAGGACAATTTCTACCTATAGATTATGCAATTCAAACCTTTAGGAAGCTACAAAATTTAAAGAAAAATAAATTAGATGTCATGGCATACATTGAGGAGTTTCATAGATTAAGTATTAGAGCATGACATACTGAAGATGAAGTAGAAAAGGTAAAAAGATACCTAAATGGGCTAACGCTCAATATTCAAAATGAATTTTTTTCTCACTACACCTAGGATAGTTGAAGAGTGTTTTTAGTTGGTTGTCAAGGAAAAGGAAAGGATAAAAGGAAGACAAAAGTAGCAAGGAAGAGGTAGAGGAAAAAATTTTAGAAGTAGAGGAAACTTTGGTGCAAGAGGAAAATCACAAATTCAGCAATGGGAATCAAGCATCCATCAAGAGAAAGGGTGTGTGTGGGATCATCATGGAAAAAATAGTCCCTTGAGTGGCAAGAAATTCAGAAAAAATAGACTTAGGAAACTCAACGTAAATTTTTTTATAAGTTACCTATATTATTTCAAAAATATGTAAGAATACAATCTATAGTAAATTGAATGTAATTTTTAAACTTCTAAGTTTATTATATATATATATATATGGTGAAAATTTGAAATTTCAATGCAGTAGTACTTAAATTTTAGGGAAAAATAAGTAGGTGTCAGTCTGACCACACTAACTACAATAAAATTATAAAAAAAAATTATAATATTTTAGATATAAGTAGAGGACTCATGTCCCGAGGTGATGCATATTTTTTTGTAATTTTGTTCCAAGTAAATAATTATTTATAATTTTTTATTATAAATTTTAAAAAATATTAAAACTTGTATGTTTGACCACCTTAACTTGGTCAAAACTTCATGAAATTCAATTTTTTTGAATCCTATAGTATGCGAAGCATAGAATGTGACACATGTTTTGGATTAAAAAAATGTGATAACATTTGAAAGCTATAGATGTTTTTCAATTAGCCTATCAATCGAAACTTTAGTGGTAATTGAAATAGAAAATGCATAATAACTATTTAATAAATTCAAAGTAAAGCATAATTTATATTGGTGGAAAGTTGAGAATATCCTTTAAAAGCCCTTTTTATTTCATCAATTTTGGGTAAAAAGAAAGTCTTGAGCCACATACCCTACACATAACCATCATATCACCACTTTTTGGCTCATCATGATCCTGCACAGACCTAAAAAGTGGTGAATCAGGAGGTAATTTCGAAGGAAGACCTAGTGGCAGAGGTAGATTTGGTGGAAAAGGGAGAGATTCAAATACCTTCTTAGGTATATGTTACCAGTGCAACCAATTTGGTCATCCAACATGGAAGTGCCTAGACAAGAAAGCATCAAGTTCACATGGAGCCAAGAGGAGAACCCAAATTGTGCATGAGGAAGACAATGAAAGTGTCAATTCACAATCTCAACATGCCACTCCTGAGATAGTTGAGTCTTTGATGATAAGAAGAACACTCATCAAGGTGTCAATAGTCAAAGATCCTGCACAAAGGAAATCATTATTTAGAACCACTTGGAAATCACATGGAAAGGTATGTAAGGTAGTTGTTGATTGATGTTCTACTGATTATTTGGTTTCCGTAGAGATGGTAGAGAATTTTTTCATATCATCTCCATGGATGTTTTTCACTTACTACTAGAAAGACGCTAGCAGTATGACATAAAAGCAAAACACAATTGCCAGAAAAATATCTATGTGATAGAAAAGGATGGAACTTCATTCACCTTGACACCCCTACAAGATGAGGAGTTTGATAAACAAGTTGGGTCTAGTGTTATTGTATTTGGGGATAAATAATTCTTGAAAACATTGAAGGAAGAAGGTGGATAGGGATTTTCTTTAGTGATCAAACCTAAATCTATTTTAGCAACATCCAAGGTTGAGGGTATACCTAGTGAGGTTCAAAATTTGTTGAATAAATAGAAGGATATTGCGTTGATGAGTTACCTAGCTCTTTCCCTCCCATGAGAGATGTAATCTATCATATAGGCCTAATCCCTTTTACAAATTTACCAAATAAAGTGTCATACAACATGAATCCCAAATAGAATGATGAAATAAGGACGCAGGTCCACGAATTGTTAGCTAGAGACCTAATAAGGAAAATTTTAAGTCCATGTGTTGTCCCTATTGTGTTAGCACCTAAAAAGGACGGGGATTGGAGAATGTGTACTCACTCAAGGGAAATCAACAGAATCACCATCAAATATAGTTTTCCAACACCAAGGATGGAAGATTTGATGGGTTGCTTTGGAGGTATAGGTTATTTTTCAAAGATTGACGTAAAAAGTGGTTATCATATGATTAGGATAAGAGAGGGATGAGTGGAAAATTGCATTTAAAACCAACGAGGGTTTGTATGAGTGGATGGTAATGCTAGTTGGATTTTCAAATGCTCCAAGCACATTTAAGAGACTAATGAACAAAGTTTTGAATCCTTTCATTGGAAAATTTGTTGTTATGTATTTGGATGACATACTTGTGTTTAGTAAGACTAAAGAAGATCACTTGCAACATCTTGACGTGGTTTTGCAAAATTTGAGTGAAGAGAAACTGATAATAAACCTCAAAAAATCTGAATTCATGAAAGAGGAGCTAGAGTATCTTGGTTTTGTGATCTCCAAAGTTTCATTGAAGATAGATCCCATCAAAGTAGAGGCAATTCTAAGTTGGCTAACTCCAAAATCAGTAGGGGGGGTAAGAAGCTTTCATGGACTTGCTAGTTTCTATAAGAAATTTATAAAGAATTTCAATCATATTTTCTCACCAATTATTGACACCATCAAAGGAGATAAAAGGAAATGATTTCAATCAATTGATGAGGAAGAAAGAAGCTTCCAATACCTAAAAAATAGAGTTGCACAACTACCCATCATTGCACTACCTTATTTCAACAAGGTTTTCACCATAGAGTGTGATGCAATTGGCTTTGCAAATGGTGTAGTCATAAGCCAAAATGGTAGACTAATAACTTTCTTTAGTGAAAAGCTTAATGGAGCAAAAATAAATTACTCATCCTATGATTTGGAGCTATATGCAATGGTGTAGTCCCTTAAGAAGTGGAGACACTACCTTTTTCCAAATGAGTTCATTGTTTTCACTAACAACCATGCTTTACAATTTTTGAATAGTTAGGACAAGCTGAGTCATAGACATGTGAAGTGGATAGAGTATCTATAGAGCTATACCTTCACAATCAAGCACAAAAAGGGGCAATCCAACAAGGTAATAGATGCTTTAAGTTGAAGGTCAATGTTGGTGTGTGAAATCCAACTTCAAAGTGTGGGAATAGATGCCTTGAAGGGTATGTATGAAGAATATGAAGACTTTAGAGAGGTATATGTTGTTTGTGATTAGTTTAAAGATGCTTTTCATAATGACTTTTGATTTTCTACTACAAGATGGATTTTTGTTTAAGGATCCTCAATTATGTGTTCCAAAGTGCTCCATGAGAACTAATTTGATAAATGAGAAACATTGCGGAAGTTTGGGAGGGCAATTTTGGGGTTGATAAGACATTGGAATAGGTATGGAGATTCTACTTTTGGCCAAAGATGCAAGTGGATGTCAGAACTTTTATGGAAAATTGTGTAATCTACCAAAGAACCAAGAGTTCTTGTTCTAATGCAGGTCTTTATCAGTTCACACCAATACCTAATAGACCATGGGAGAGTTTAAGTATGGATTTTTTGTTAGGTTTCTGAAAAACTCAGAAGGGTTATGACAATGTGTTTGTTGTTGTTGATAGATTTAGTAAAATGGCTCACTTTATTCCATGCAAGTACACAAATGATGCTTCTCTTATTGTAGGGTTATTTTTCAAATAAATAGTTAGAATTCATGGTCTCCTATTGACAGTTGTATCAGACAAGACTTCAAAGTTCATAGGTCACTTTTGGAGGACCCTTTGGAGGAAGATTGGAACAAATTTGACCTTTAGTACTACCTAACATCCACAAATGGATGGGAATAATGAAATTTTCAATGGATCCATTGGAAATATTTTCAAATTCCTCAAAAAAGAGCATGGAAAACAATTGGACTTGGTTCTTCCACAAGCTGAATATGCCTACAATGATTCAATCAATATAAGCATTGGGTAAATCCCATTTGAAGTGGTGTATGGTTTAAAACCTAGAGGTTTGTTTGAGCTCAGTGATTTGAACAGAGTGGAGAGGAGTCTTGAGGGAGAATAATTTGTAGAGGCTATGAGGGAGATACACGAGTAAGTTAGAAACAATCTACAAAAAAGTGTTGAAAAGTATAAGAAACATGTTGATTTGAAAAGAAACAATGTTCGATTCAAGGTGGGAGATCTAGTTCTGGCACATTTGAGGAAAGAGAGGTTGCCAAAGGGAAAGTACACCAAGTTTATAATGAAGAAAATTGGACCATGTAGAGTAATCCACAAGTTCTAGGCCAAAGCATATCAGATGGAACTCCCTCATGGAGTTTTTATCTCTCCTATTTTTAATATTGATTACCTATACCCTTTCAAGGGATCTGTGGATGAAAGTATAGGTGCTAATGTAGAAGTTGTTGATGAAGATCAGGTCAAAGATCTACCACCATCTGACCCATTGAAACTTGAATGCATTTTGGACATAAGGGAAGGCCAAGAGAACAAGACACAAGGTCTACCATGAATACCTAGTCAAGTGGTAAGGTTTACTAATGGAAGATGCCACCTGGATGTCAGAAGAGGATATAAAAAATCATGGCACAATAGTTTAGGACCTGATCTCAGGAGGAACTTGAGATTCTTTTCTCTTTAGGTGTATTATGTAGGAGCACCTAGTCAACTATGGTCAATAGGTGTAAATATGAGTCATGTGTTGGACTCAAGGAACACTGAGAGGGGGGTGAATCAGTGTTCAACAATTTTCTTATTTTATTCTAGATCTTAAACCATTCATAGCACTTAAGCAAAAATAAAGATGCAAGCACATGAAGGAGACAATCAAAACACCATAACACCAAGATTTTTACATTGAAAACTTGTTAGGGGAAAAACCATAGTGGAGATTAATCCACAATTTATACTCTATTAAAAGTATGAGAAAATAGGGAATGCACATGCATTCAAACACACTTCCTAGAGCTCACTACTCAAAAATATCACTACTTACATGAATGCTCACTACCTTACAAAATTATTGGATTAAAAGAAAAGGTTGGACTAAGAGGATAACATCTAAAAATGCCTAGTTTTAGTTCTGGTGAAGCTCAGTAATTGATCTTTTGCCCTTCTGACTAATTTGACACTTCTGCTCTGCTCAGCTCTAATTCACATCACAAAACCTTTAATGCACAAGTGAAACAGTGTATAAATCACTCAAACACCCTTCTACTATTCAAAACACACACCTCTACTCTTTCATACACTTACCACACTTCAAAATGAATTAACAATCTCATATATATATTTGCTACCTAGATTTCAATCACTCCAAGTCAGGTCAAATAAAAAATCATATTTAATGTTCACCCATCCAAGTTAGCCAAACCATGGATAGGAACCAAAAAGAAATTCTTGAATATCGAAACATTTTAATAATTACTCCTTATACATCCACGACATGCCAAATTCACTTAGTTGGCCTTCAAGAACAAATAAACAGAAAAATCATCCTACCAGATCTCCTAACTTATACACTGATTGATGCAACACCACAAAACTTAACAGTTAGGTAAAATTGATTCCTAACAACCTTCCTTGAGATAAACAACTCAAAAAGATAATCCACTAAAGCATACAAATTGACATGCTAACCAGATACCATATTCTTCATTTTCTCTACTAGTAAAACTCTGATCTTTAATCTACCTGCTAGTATGAGTGAATCATGATCTGTAGGCCAAAATAATGACTTAGGTTGCCATCCATGACAACACTAGAAGTGATATGCCAAAGAAAAAACCATATTCCAACAATCTCCCCCTTTGGCATTGATGGCCACACTTAGTAAAAAATGACTAAGTGTCAGGACAAATATGATTACGCTCTCTCTCCCATTTTATATTTCAGAATTTCAAAATTCAAAAAACAACCCCCCCTTAGAATGATGAGGCATTTTTCACTCCTTTCTTCCCCCCATTGACATCAATGACAAACATATTTTTGACTACACTCATTCCCTCTTTGAAAATTTAAAATTAAAGAAATACAACTATTACTTGGTTTAGAAAATTATTTCGTACTTATCTTTCATTTTTAAAAGAAAATTCTTCCATTCTTCCACTAAAATTCCAATGATTATGACCAAGCTATTGTTTTCAAATGTCTTGTTAATAACCTAAATGAGAAATTCTAGAATAGTGATTTCCTCTTCTAATTTTTCTCCTTTCCTCAGAACCTCTATTAGCTACTCCAACTTGCATTCGGTTAAATCCTTCACTTTCCAAAAGGTGTCCACAAGGTTGTTTTTGGTGAAGTGAACTTTTGCATTCTCAAACTGCATCTCTTGAATCCTTTTCTTGACTACACCATCCTTATCTTGAAGCATGCTATAATCCTAACCAATTTTCATTAACTCAACTTCAATCTACTCCATATTTTCCTTGTATCCTCCCAACTAGATGAGGCCAATGAAAAAAATATTTTTAAATGTTATTTGTTGAATTTATGCATTGCCTAAACACATTCATTTCCCTTTTCAATTTTCTAGGAGATAGTTTGAAATACTCCTTCAAATTTAGAATTATTTCTTCATCTTTCTTGTCTAGGGACTTAAATACCATAGCATCCTTAATGCATTCAATCATTTCTTTAGAAAATACATTCTAAAAACTCTCTAGACCAATGTTATTGTGCACAAGATAAGTACTCAATGTGTTCTCGATCAACTCCTTCTCATATGAGGGTCTCTCATACCATAAGTCAGTAGTTTTCTGCATCCCATCTTTCTCCTGAACAAGCTGCAATATCTTTTCTTTGGATAAAACATCTTCTTCTTTTCTTCCTTCTTCTTACTACATCTAGCTTGAAATTGAATTTGGTTCTTCCCTTACAGTGTACTCATTAGATTCCTCATCTTTTATTTCCACAATTACTTGTTATTTACCTTTTCCTTCAATTTTTTAAGACTTGTGTGTTGGGGGAGTGTAAACAACAATCTCTTCAACTCTTTTCTTCTTCCTTTCCATTTCACTAGAAGAGGATCCAATCTCAAGTGTTTTTATTAGAATGGAAATACTAATTGCACTAAACTTCCCTAGAAATTCCTTAAAGAAATTTTCATACTCTTGGTCACAATTTTCCAAAGTATTAGAATGTTCAAACATTATTTTACAAACTGGCTCATTTTTATTTGAAACAACATTATTGATCTGTAGCAAGCAATTCAAAAAATACCTCACAAGACATATGACTAAGGTACTGAACCTGAAGGGGTAATCTTCTTCCTTGGTAAGTTGCACATTTTCCAACAACTAATTTTTTAGCAATTCACATAGATCAAAATCTCTATCCTCCATAATCATTTAATGAGAGATATAAACAATGCTTACTGAAGTTGCACATTCCCTATTCCTAAAAAATATTTTGTAAGAAATTCCATATGCAATGTACCTTGTTATCAGATCCTTGATCATCAAAAATATCAAAGATCTCTGATCTCTAGTTACTCTAGTTATGGTTTCGACCTCCTTGTTCTTAATCAACTTCTTTTTCAGAATATCCCCAACATTGCATAGTCTAGTTAAATTTTTAATTATCGCTTTCGAAATATGATAGGGTTTATCTAGAGTAATAATTTTATCATTCAATCTGCTCAAGATAAACCTAACGATTTCTGCATTGGAAAAATAAGGAAATTCATTCCAAATGTCCAAACTTTTGTGTTTCACACCTTCAAGCCATTTTAATTCATTGACTAACAACATATTTCTCACATCCCTAATCTTCTTACTGCAATATTCATCCAAATTTACCATTCCTTTGATTTGCTTCATTTTATGTACCGAACAAGTTTCTACTGAGCACTAAATTGAGTAAGAATTTTGTAAACAACTAGAATACATGATGAATTCACCATCGATTTAACCTTTATTCCTTCAAAATATTGTTATAGAGGCTCTCATATTCTTCTTCCATCCAATGTGATAAATGAGGGTTCTAAATACCTTTTTATAACTTTTTACCAAAACCTTTTTATCAAATTAAATGTTTTTCCCTTGGAGTCCAAGTACTCCATTTTCTTAGATGATAGAAGAATTTATTTGCAGGCCTTCTACTCCCCAAACTCTATGCAGAAGTGATCACAGATATATTTGTAAACCTTTAGCACAACTACTAACAAATTTCTGGATTCTAGTGCCAACTATCAATAGGGGGACACAAATTTTCTTGAAAAAATCCCCTTAGGCCAGTGGCCTAAGATCAATTTATGAGGGAATTACCAAAAGCATATTCTAGTGCAAGATTATTTCCTTCACTTTTCCTTACCCAATTTTTCTTCATCTGATCCCTTATTTCTTCCATATTCACTTTCCCTTTTCCTTTATCATCTTTCTATGAAATTCTACCTTGGTATACCAGACCTCTTCTATCAGTGTTTATGTTTCTGCAAAATCTTGCAATGTGACCAAATCTATTGCATTTGTAACACATAATTTATTTTTCTATACCACTTATTCCATTGATTTCCTCTTGACCTGTATTGATTATCAATATTCACATATCTTCCATAGGTGTATAATTTAACATTCCTTACACTAACAAACATGTTTCTGCATTCAATTGACTTATGCCCAAACTTGTTGAAACTAAAACACTAACTAAAAAAAGATGGACTGCTTGAACTTATTTTAGTTCCACACTAAGAACCCATATGACCAATTTTATTACAAACCAAGCAATGACCAATAAAATTTTGAGCATTGGGTTGTCTTATCGAATACCTTCTACCTTTGTTCATTTGATTTCTTTGTTTAGAATTCTTAAGTTCAAATTGGGAGCTTTCTCCCTTCTCATATCTAATACCTCGCTTGTCATTTGCATCCTTATGTCCTTTAGTCAACTTACCAAGCTTAGAAGAACTGATCCCAAACTTCTCCTTGTATTCATTTGTAGTTGTGAGTTCATCTCTAAGAATAACTATCAGTCTTTCAAGCTCTTGTTCATTATTTTTGGATTGTTGCAATTCAATCTCCAACTGAAAGAATCCATCATTTACTTAGTTGCATTCTTTAGATTTTTCCTTCAAGGATTGGGCCAAACTCTCCTCATTCTTTTTCTTTTCTTCAATAGCATTAGTCATCTTCATCACCATAGATTCCATTAGCTTTGGAGCAACATTGTCTCTAGAAATCTTTTCACATTCTTTAGTTATTTCTTTTAGGTTCTGATTTAGATGAACATTTTCCAAGCATTTAATTTCTTTCTGCTTCAATTGATCACATAGTTCATTCCTCTTTTCTCTTGACCCATTGATTTTATCCTTCAAAGATTGAATGAATTTTTTAGCATCCTAAAGATTTTCTTTTACTTCCATAACTTCTACTTTGGACTGATGAAGATCATCAAGTGCCACCACAAGCTACTATTGAAGACCACCAAATTCCATTGATTTCCAAGATCCACCTCAATCTATTAAAATTTTGCAAAGGAACTTAGCTTTGATACCAATTGTTGGACTCAAGGAACACTAAGAGGGGGGAGGTGAATCAGTGTTCAAAAATTTTCTTATTTTATTCCAGATCTTAAACCATTCACAACACTTAAACAAAAACAAAGATGCAACCACATGAAGGAGACAATCAAAAAACCATAACACCAAGTTTTTTTACATGGAAACCCCATTAGAGAAAAAAAAAAGATGGAGATTAATCCACAATTTATACTCTATTAAAATTATGAGAAGCTAGGGAATGGACATGCATTCAGGCACATTGCCTAAAGCTCACTGCTCAAAAAGCTCACTACTTACATGAAGGCTCACTACCTTACAAATGATTGGATTACAAAAAAAGGTTGAACTAAGGATAACATTTGCAAATGCCTAGTTTCAGTTTTTTTAAAGCTTAGTAATTGATATTTTGTCCTTCTGACTAATTTGACACTTTTGTTGTGCTTTGCTCTAAATTGCATCACAAAACATCGAATGCACAAGTGAAAATATGTATAAATTGCTCAAACAACCTTCTAATATTTTCAACACACACTTTCTCTACTTTTTCACACACTTACCACACTTCAGAATGAATTAATGGTCTCATATATATATATCCACTACTAAGATTTCAATCACTTCAAGTTGGCTTCAACAAAATATGAAATATTTTCCAATGGTTGGCTCAAATCACAAATCATATTTAATGTGCACCCATAAAAATTGGCCAAACCACAACTAGGACCCCAAAAAAATGCTCAAGCATTCAAATATTTAAAAAATTACTCCTTATACATCCACAACATGCCAAATTCACTTAGTCAATGTTCATGAACAAATAAAGAGAAAAATCGTCTTGTCAAATCTCTTAACTTATACACTAATTGATGTGACACCACAAAAATTAGTAGTCAAGTAAAATAGATGCTTAACAATCTTCCCGAAGATACACAACTCAAAATGATGATCCGGTGAAGCATACAGATTGATATGCTAACCAAATACCCTATTCTTCATTTTCTCTATTGGTAAAACTCTGATCTTTACTCTACTTGTCGGTATGAGCGAATCTTGATCTGTAGACTAGAATAATGAATTAGGTTGCCATCAATGACAATACTAGAAGCCATATGCCAACATCATGTTAAGGTTTCGATTCTTATTTTGATGTAATAAGGTCCATTATGACCATTTTTGATGTTTTCAACTCATATACAGTCAAGTTGTTTAGTTTTTCAATTTTGTTAAAATGTTTCAAAAGTTGCTTATGCAACTTTGCACTTTTTTGCATCTTTAGGAAGTTGAACTGTCACCTTTTTCAAAATTGGTTGGAGACCATTGGTTCCTATTGGAAAAACTTTAAAAAGGCCTAAAAAACTTTGAGGAAAACTTATGAAGTGATTTTGGTGGAAAGACAATAAAGAAAGCTTTGTTTTCTATGAATTTTCTAAGTTTTCTATTATGTCTATGAATCGTATGGCTACATATAGTTGATTTATGATCTAAAATTCATGTGAATAGTTTAGGAAATGAATCGCCTATAATTTGGTTTTGGTTGTATTTAATTTCATTTAGATTGAAGGTAATTTGAGGTGTTTTTTCTCAAAATGGTCTATAAACCCTAGGTTTGAGGGTTTGAAGACATAAATAATGATTTGAAGGCCATTCCACTATTTAATTTTTTCCAAACTCAGTGAAATAGAGATATTGAGTGCCCTCTTAGAGATTTTGAATTTCTTAGAGAAGTAGATGGACTTTGGGGAGAATTTGAGCTTTCCCTAGCCTAACATCTTCATGTGTTAGGCTTAGGAAACTATGTAGGATTGCTATCTTGTGTGATAGAATTTTTTTGATGAGTTGTGCTAAAAAAAATGCATATGAGGACCCTAAATGATGTTTTGGAGCCTCTAAAGTAAATATTTGAGAATCGGTGTTTGAATTTCATAGATTTTCTTTGGTAAAGTGGCTTAATTTAGCCTTCCAACAGTGTAGCAGACCTATTTTGAAGGGTTTGTTCCAAAATAGCCATGTAACTCCATATTTGGATATGTTGGAAAGGATCCTAATGGGTATTATAAATGATATTTGAGAAGTGGTTTTGAGGCCTTCTCTAAAAGATATGCAAAAAAAGCTAGGTTTTGAGACCTATAAGGATAAATAATAGATTATGTGAGAAACCACCATAGTTAGGGTTTTAAAACTTAAAATTTTATCAATTGTGATTGTATCCACATACTCCACCTTTCTTTACATCACCAATCCCCCATGATCAAGATCCTATGGAAAACCAATAGAATCATAAAAGAACACACATCTAAATGATGTATGAAGCAACAACAAGATACCAACTTTCACGGCCAAACACATAAAGATGAACGAAAAAATAAAAATAAGGGTGGATCAAGCCTTGACCATTTGTCCAACACAATGTGGATCAGATCTAAGCTATTTGTCCAAAAAAATTTATAAGTAGAATGTGATATACACTATGCAAACTAAACATATACTCACAAGGGTTGGTGAAACCTCATACCATCTACTAGGTCAGCCCCCAAGAAGGTGAGACACACATATGTGGCCAATATGTGCTCACACACAAAATCAAGTGGCCATGGGAAAATCACACCTAAGCTCAGATCCCATATATTAACCATACCAAAGATATCCCTTATGGTAGCTTTTATAAGGTAGCACACAACATGAATAGCAAGATAAGGGAAGAAAAAATTCATATGATTGACACCCATGAACAAACAAGATGGTTCCACAATAAAGCAAAGTGTGTTATGCAAGGTGGCCATATAACAGTTACTATAAATTCAAAATAGTATAAAGGTATGTTCAAAAGGTTTTCTCTTAGTTAATGCAAGGTCTTAACTTAGGGAACATTGTGCCTAATGTCTCCAAGAGAGGACCAATTGATGAATAGAAGATTCACAACTTATGGAATGCAATGTGTCACATCAAGCCACTAAGAGGAATATAATATGCCAAGAGAGATCATGCTCTTTTAGGTTAGCACACCCAATGTCACCACAAAGATAAAGATGGATAACATGAAGTAAGAATACTTCACATTCAAACATGAGTTGCAAAAGAATAATGCCAATGTATACCCCCACTTTAAGGAAATTGCTAAACACCATGTTGTGAGTGATTAATTTAAAGTAGAAAACAATAAATGCTAACAATAAAGAGGACATGAGTTCTTATTTGGAAATCCCTATACAAGGTCATATGTTTCCAAATGAAGTTACATCATGAAAAATGGTTGCCCCACAATGAAATACCAAACTCACATAAGTGATAAATGGATTCAAGGTCAATATGTCTTTGCTAAAATGTTATTTAGAGAGCTTGAGATAGTCAAAATTACCCAAATACTCATGAAATACGAAGAATGATAGAAAGATAGTGAAAACAAAGAAAAGATTTTAGGTCAACATGGAAGAGACCTAAATGTCTTGATGCCTTGCCTCATCCCCAAAAATAAAATACTAGACAAATGAAAAAGATAAAATAAAAATCTTTTGGGTCACCAAAATTATTAGACATAAATAGGGTTCTACCTTTTGGGAGATAGAACATAGGACCTACTTTACACTTTAATCATTTAGAAACCAAAATCCCTTAACCAAGTAACTTAATTGAGGGAAGGAATACTAGTTTCCTTTTGTGATTAGAAAGGGGTTCACCATTAAAGTGAAGTTTCAAAGGAGAAATTAAATGCACTATTCAAATTTTTTGTATGAACGAGGAATTTGAAGGCAAGAAACAAGATGAACAAATTGAAATTAAATAGTAAAGTACCTAGAAGAATGATGGATTCAAAGCAAGGTGTGAGACCTTGAAAAACTACTTTTTTAAGTGCACTGGGACTCATACACTAGGCTAGGTAATTTAGTCCTAGTGTAGGGTGTTTTAGTAGGATCTAGAATCTCCTAGTGACCTTTTTGGATCTGCAGAAATCTAGAAGAATGTCTACAATGGAACTCATATGCCTAGACAGTTGCAAAGTGTCCCAAAAACATGAAAAGTGTCCTAGGAGAAAAATATTGAATTGAAACATTGTGAGCCTATGAAGATATCTTAAATAGGACTAAATAAGCCATAAAGAAGCCCAATCTTAGCAGGGATGGCCCATTTGAGTGTGAAAATGTAAATGGGTGCATTTTTCTGCACTACAACTATGATGAGAATGTTTTTGTGGTGTTGGGTAGGTAGATTTAATAGGGTCACTTAGTTTCCAAGTGCTTTTGAATTTTTTTTTTTATAAAGTGTTAAAGGTGATATGGATGTGTTTTGTGTTCTTCACAATTCTTCATGCTTAGATATGTTCCTAAAATGAGGAAAATTGTCATTTTCTATGGTTTAGAACATAGAACAACAATCTTCTACACCTGTCATTCAAAGAAACCCTAAAGATCTAGAACCAAGGATGAAGTAGGGGAAATAAATCTTTCAATAGGGTTTCCTAGGGTATGATTAATTACTAAAAGTGGGTTCAACACCAACCTAGGGAATAGAAATAGAAGTAACATGCAAGACCTATGAAAAAAACCTAATGATATGTAAAGCTTCACTAAATGACCTAGAGATGAAAATGAAATACAGAATAACAAACTAAAAATGAACAAATGTGAACTTGGAAGAAGGATGAGGTTAGAACAAGCTTCAAAAATATCAAAACCTATTGTTTAATTTCCATTCGGAGTCATACGCTAGTCTAGGAAATTTAGTCCTATACTAGGGTTTCTAGGTGGAAAAAAGAATCTAATAGTGGTGAGTTTGAATCCTCTGAAATCTAGAAAATTCCCTATACTGGGACTCATATTCCACAAGTAGCATATCTTTCCTACTCTACTTTTTTAGAGGGTTAAGATCTAAATTAGGTCTCCAATCTGTACTCTTCCTTCCACACTTGATTTTTGGGTCTGAAACCTTGATTTGTAACTTGGAAGTGACTTTTCATAGAGGTAACAATCTTATGACAACTTGATGAATTTTTTCAACCTTGCAACCTAATCTTCAAAGAATATTCAAGCCTCAAGACACCTATGTTTGCAATCACACATGTAAAGAGAAGGAAAAAATTATTGATTCTTAGGAAATCAGGGTTTACCTTAGTCAAACATTATTTAGGTAATTAAAGCTTGTGAAGAAACAATGGAATATGAAACATGAACAATAAAAATTTAAAGGATTTCCTGATATATAAGTCAAAAATGTAACATGAAGTTGCCATGTAGAATGCAGATCTTGATCTTGAATTTTGATATGAAACAATGCTTGTAAATGGATCTTCGATGCTACATCACAACACTAGCTCTACAAAATGCTTGATGCATGATAATATTGACATGAAGATGGATCTTGAATTGGTGCACCACATGATGAATAAATTTACCATTTAATGCCATATAAATTCTCTTCTAAACTCTCTTGGCACTCTTGTGAAGTCTTAGACTTCTTAACTCTTCATTGCTTAGGATGATATCTTGAATCCTTGGGTGAAATAATGATTTGAGATCCTAAAGGCCGAAATTCATGAAATTTAAACTCAAATCCCCAATTTCCTACTCAAAACCCTAAAATGGTATCAAATGGGACTCATATGCCACTGGTGGCATATGGGTGGCATATGGGTCCCATGCTTTTTTAGATTGATAAAATTTTGTGGAGTTGAGAATTTGCATGTATTTGTTAATCTTATCAAGATTTCAGTTGAAATATACATCAAGATGCATAAGATAGGGTCTTAATGGCCTATTAATGATGATATGAAGGTCATAAATGTAAGAGGGCCCGAAATCTCAATGTGTAAGTGTAAATAAATATACTTTACAACATTAAATTAAGGAAAACTTAGTTCTATTTAGCTTAGAAGGGCCCTAAACCTAATTTCAATGTGTAAAACACATTACAACACTAGATTAAGTAGACATAGGTCCATTTTAATAGTAATATTTCCTAAATTAACTCATAAATTATGTTTATTAAGTTCACAAGAGCTGAAACAAGTGTGAAAATGTAACAAATGACATTTTTTGACACTACATTTAACCCCCACTTTAGTGAGAGGAGGAAATTGCTTCAAACTTAAACTAAAGTAGATATTCAATAGGGGACCAAGTGTCCTTTCCAATTTATTTTTGGATCTAAAACCCTAATTTGCAACCTATAGAAGTCTTCCAATGGTATCCAAAGCAAGGTTACAACTTTGAATGCTTTGAAAACTTTCTCCAAAACTTCTCTTCAATGTGTCATCAACCTAGATCTAAGAATCACACACTAAAGAGAGGGAAAATTTCATTTTTTTAGTGGATAGGGGTTTTCCTTGGTCAAACATCATTTTGGTAATCAAACCTTGAAATGAAATGAAATAATAATGGGGAACGATGAATGAACAACATGTATTGTTACAACTCACCAAACCCTAGCAATAAAGTGCCATAGACATGTATGAAATGGCTCCAATTGATGTATATCTTGAATCTTGCTTGAATAGGATATATCTTGAATTAGATGCTAGCTTGACTCATAAAACCCTACATCACAATTGTTAGCTCAAAAACAAAGAAGATGCATAATGAGTTTGGAATGATGGTTAATGCTTGCATAATGCCCTAAATCACTTGATAATCAACCCTTGAATGCTCTTGTGAACACTTGAATGTTTTTGTGAACTCAAGTTTTCTATAAGGATGCTCATTCAACTTGCTAGGTCACTTGATTGCTTGTTATGATTCTTGTGAACTTGTTAGGATAAAATTACTAAAATATCCTTGTATTTATACTTTTTTATGCCCAATTTCCCAAAATTACAACACTACAAGCTGACATGAAACCTAACACAATAAAATATTGCCAAAAATTTGAATTAATTTTGATTTTTGGCCACACAAGAAACATACACCAGAAGTGGCATATGAGTCCCATTAGGCATTAATTATGGGACAATTTTCAAAAATGCTTAGAAATGTGTAAAATCTTGATTGGGACCCAAAAAACTAGGTGGGACTCATATGCCCAAGGTGGCGTATGATTCCCAAATCACTAAATTAAGGCCACATAACCTAAAACACTTGATTATGATTGGATGTTGATTTATGCCAAGATTATCCTCGAAAAGATGGATTCAACAAGACTTGTGGATAAAAAATAAGGAAAACTAAAGCATAAAGAATCCCAATCATTTAATAAAACCATAAAAGGTGTGAAAGTGTGTTACAACACTCCAAATAAGGCACCAATAAGCTCATTTGGTTCACAATGGTGCAAAACATAATGTGAATATGTTAGAAATATTACAACACTAAATCAAGGCCATGTAGGGATTACTTTTTTCATCATTACATCTAGCCACCACTTTAGTGAGAGGAGTAATTTTCTTAAAAATCACACTAAAGTAGACTAATTCACACCAAGAAGATTCCAAATGTACTAATGCTTGTAAGATAGGAAAACCATGATCAAGAGGGTTGTGCATGCCCCCAATACCAAGGTGCTATGGAAAAATACCATAGGCACAAACTAACACACATGAAAATGATATAAAGAGAAATAATAAGGCACAAGTATACATAGCCAAAGATAAAGAGAAAGGAAAACCAAGAAAAAGTGGGGTGGATCAAGCTTCGACTATTTTTCCAACATGAGGTGGATCAAATCTAGGTTGTATGTCCAACAAATGCACACTCACCCTGAGGCAATGAAAGTTTAGGCTACTCACTAGGTGAGTAATCCAAGAAGGTGAGACACATACACACATACAGTTGGCTAAGGGAGAGTCATTCCTTGAATTGGATTCTCGACAAACTATACCAAAGTTATACTTCCTAATAACTTTGATGAGGTGCCACACAACAATGAACATTGAGCTTCATGAGGAAAGTAAAGCTTTGTATGCTTGGAATTCATGACCAAAACAGATGGATCCATAGGCATGCAAAGTGTGTTATGAAGGGTGGCCATATAACTAAAGATACAAATACAACAATAAGGAACCTTCAAAGGAGTCTTTCTTAATTCATGTAAGGTATTTAACTTACAGAAAATTGTGAGAAATATCTCCAAGAGAGGATCAATCAAATCTGAATATAAGATCCACAACTTAGGGAATGGAATGTGTCACATCAAGCCACTAATAGGAATACAATATGCTTAAGAGGGATCACACTCTTGAGGGACATCACACCCAATGTCAATGACAAAGTGAAAGAACACATCATATGAAATAAGAATACTACACCATGAAAAATGAAAAAAAGGAATGCAAAATAATAATTCCAATTTATGCCCCAAATTTAAAGAAATTTATAAACACCATGATGTGAGAAATTACTTTAAAGTAGAAAATGATAAATATGAAAAATAAAGAAGAGATGAGAGCTAACCTAGAAATCCCTATTCCAAGTCATATTTTTCCAAATAAGTCTATGTTATGAAAAAGAAAAGAGAGGGGTTTCCCCCAAAATAAAAATCCAAAAAAACATAAGGGATCTATGGAAATGGGGTCAATATGTTCTTGCTACAATATTTTGAGAGAGCTCAAAACTGCTATAATTCCCCAAATATACATAGAACTAGAAGAATGACACAAAGAGAGTGAAAACAAAGAGGAACCTTTCTGGTCAATATGAAAGAAACATGAATGTCTCAATGCCTTGCATCATCCAAAAAAGGAAAAAAAAAGTTAAATGAAAAAGATAAAGGAAAAGCTTTTGGGTCAACATAAAAGAGACATAAATGTTTTGATGCCTTGCGTCATCCCCAAAAGGGAAACACAAGACAAATGAAAAATATAAAGGAAAAGTGAAAAAATGTATGACAAAGAAGAATGAATGTACAAATAGAGGAATGCCACAAAGAGAGTGAACATCAAATAAAATAGTACATGGGGATCACATCATGCACATTCAATCACACAAAAGACAACATTGAAAAATAAATAATGCAAAAGACTAGTAAGGAACATGCGAGTCAACCTAAAGCAAGTCATTTTCATCCCAATAATGTTCATTATATGTCAAAGATGGACAACTAGCCAAAGGGGCAATAAAAAGTGACGAATCGGGGTAATTTCTAGGTTCAACACTCTTCTTAGGAGAATTGTCACTTAAGCTCATGGAAGAGGAAAATAATGTATTCAATTCATTATACACCTTCTCATCAATTTTTGTAATCTCCTCATAATAATCTAAATTAATCACAATAGACTTATTCAAATGATAATTTTCAAAGAAGGGTTCAACTTAGATTATTGTGGTTGCATTATAGGATCTTTTTGTTCTCGAAAACGGGAAGACTCATCATGCATTACTTCAATCATGTTCGGATCTTGATTTTCTTTTTTTATTTATTCATTTAAGTTTTGAGCAAGGGTATGACATCTATACCTATGCTCTATAGCACCTCTATTTATTTTAGTTTTATTTGCAAGCTATGTTTGAGTAGGAGTGGGATGATCAACCATAGGTTTCTTTTCTTCCCTACGGGGAGGAATAAAAATAGCCATGGAAGGTTGTGCAATGACATTATCTTTAAATTTGTAACCTTGTTCTATTCTAGGAGGTATTATGGGATTTTTTTCATTGTCTCTTTGTCTTTTGTAGGAAATGGGTGAAGGTTTCAGCTAAGGTGGGTCTTGGTTATTTACAATTTCTTTAGGTTGAATCATTGTTTCATTAATGATGGTAGGCTCAGTCATTGGTTGAGGAATGTTGTGGAGGGATAGTTTTGCTATGTATTTCACCTTGAATTTTTTGTAGGATTTTAAAAAGAAGTCTTCTCAAGATTTTATAGGTTCTATAGGCTTTGTCCAAAATAAATCTAAGGAAAAGTTTCCACATGAAGACAAAGGGTTAAAGCCACTATGATGGATGGTGAAAATTTCATTTTCAAAGGAAAATTTAAGAATTTATGTCCAAATTAAGGGACTACATTCATGCAAAAAAACTATGGATAGCCTAGCTTCACACAAAATTGGTTTGACTATGGGTTGATGGAGAATGATACATCTAATATTTTCGGTCCTATTTGTAAATTGAGGGTGATCAATCCCATCATAGGGAAAGAAAAACTATTATGCATCTTGATCCATTATTTTGGTTTATGCTATATTTCTTGATAGATCTCATGCACAAATAGGAATTATTTAGTGATCACATTCTATCCACGTATGGTATCTATTAATATCCCATTAGTGGGCTTACCATAGATTCGGTTAGATATGTAAAGAGGACCCTCAGGACCATGTTTAAGTATATCCTCTAAGGAGAAAAAAATATCATGAGGACTTTTAGTTCAACCCTTATGAGGAATGATGTCTATCACTCCTACCATATCATCCATAGGATCATTATCTATAGGATCATATTGAACAATATCATTGTTATCATCATCTATATTAACATTGGTCACATCATTCTTTGTAGTTTCACTAGCTTTGACAAATGAAATGTTATGATTAGGAATAGGGTTAGTAAAAAATTGCAAGCTTTGGTTAGGAGGGGCAACCAAATTATTCTGCTGATAACTAACACCTCCAATTGAAAGACAACCAAAATTAATCAAGTCTTGCACAAGATTTTTAAGATTCTTACAATGTTCTATATAATGTCCATTTTTTTCTATGGTAATGGAAATAAGCATTTGATCTAAAGTTCAATGGTGGAGGATTTCTAGGATTGGGAGTCTTAATGGGAGGAAAGGTGATCATATTCTTTTCTAAAAGTTGTGACATTGTGTTATGGAGGGGATCTATTAAGGGAGTGAATTGTCTAGACGGAACCCCAAATACAAAACGAGTTGTCTTCCTTATATTAGCCACTTGGTTATCAACATGTTGATTTGTTTGTTGAGGGGATTTTAGTTGAAGGAATACTTTATTATATTTTCTAAAAGGTTCATAATTATTTTTGTTTGTGGACTTAAACTTCTTAGTTCAGTTAGACATGGATTTTGTATCACAACTACTAACCAAGTTTTGATAATCATGAAGGGAAATACATAAGTGCATGGAAGGGAATTTCATCATGTTAAGCTTATCTTGTATCTTACTTTGTAAATTATCTATGAACATCTTTTCAAGGTGAGGTTCGGGGACCTTTACATCAATTTGGGAATAAAGAGATTGATAGCATGAAATAAAGTTTATAATATTTTCCTCATGTTTACTTACATCTCATCAAATTGACCAAGGTAATTTTAGGAGTAATATGAACTTGGAAATGGTTTATAAATGCCTCAACAAAGTCATTGATGAATGACTGGATTTTTTTGGTAACAAAGAAAACCATTCTAAGGACCTATCCTTCAAAGATCTAGGAAAAATCTTAGCCAAGAGCTTATCCTCAATAATAGTCACTACATAAGGAAGTGTAAGAAAAAAAATGATTCAAAGGATCTCCTTTCCCCCATATTTCTTGAATCTAGGCACCTCCACAATTTGTGGCATTGGTGTTCTCAATATCTCCAAGGAAAAGGGACTAATTTTCACATAATATGTAGGTGGTCCATTTTTATGTTGGTGTATGGTGGAAAATTTCTTTTGAAGGGATAATACGGTTTGAAAAAGTTGGTTTATGAAAGGTTCATTGTTTTCATTTTTAGATGGAGGTAAATAGGGTGAAGGGGTGTATGCGTTTGACAGACAAGTGAATGGAATACTTATAGGTGGTAAGGTGGTAGGGGATATGACATGTGATGCCACAAAGGTACTAGGGATACTAACAGAAATACCCAAGGAAGGAATCACATTCCTTGTAATTTGCATTGTTGTTGTGACTTGAGGGTTGGTATAGGTAGGAATAGAGGCAATTGTTGTGAGAGGAGGAATTTGAACTCATCCTTGGCTTGTGACATTGTTTGAGGGTAAAGAAAAACTAGTGATTGAGGTAAGGTGTTTTCCAAAGATTTGAACTATGTTACACACAAGGTCAAGTCCATCCTCACTTTCAAGCATGCAATCAATGTTATTTATGGTAGGGATGGCGGTGGTTGAAATCTTGTCATTGATCACTTGATTTTGTAGGTTTGCTAAGTCTTCATGAATTTAGATTATGTTTTTTTTTTGGAACACTAGTAACCATTATTTCAACATACATTACACTACTTGAACGAAGGGAATTGTTAAGGGTATGCTCCATACCTAGTGAACTAGTATCAATACTAGGAGTGAAACAACTAGATAGCCTAAGATCCATGACGATTGTGATATCGTGGGATGACATGAGTCTTGAACTTCATCTTACTATAGTATTAGAAATAGGAAACCAAGTAGAAATTCCCATGCAAGGGGTACTAAATGCAAGATTAAGGAAAATGAAATTTAAGCTAAATATTGTGACATAGATTTTAGGAGCCCGAAATGCTAGGCCCTCTTCCTAGGGTTTTCCACCTAAAATGAGAAAGATTAGGGATCTTAAAATGTTTATGCAGATTCAAATTAGGATGTATGAAATGTGACATGATGGAAATGAAATAAAATAAATTCAAATGATTGATTAAAATGATCTAAAATGAATGTTAAAGTGCAATTTAAGCTATGTTTGAAAACACATTATGATATGCAAACCACTCTGAAAGATGAAGAAATTGAAAGAAATATGCAAAATAGAAGGTACAAGATTAAATTTGAGTGCACCTAGATGTTGTATGATATTTTTGGAGTGTCCAAAATGTTGATGAATTTTTTTTCTTTTTCACAATGGGACCCATTCACCAAAGGTGGTGAATTAGTCCTATTGTTGAAAAAGTGTCAAGCACTGATTTGTGACAACCAAGAGTTTATTTTTGACAAAATGAAGATTTTCAAATTTCAATTTGGACTCATTTTCCAAAGGTGGCCAATCAATCCTCCCCAAGATTTATGGAAAATTAGGGGGCAACACTGCTACACTAGATCTAGTAATGTCTAAATGTTAGGTTGTTAGGGTCAAATCTACAAGAAATGGACAAAAGACACTCAAAATGCTTGAAAAGATGATGAATTGAATTGAAGAGCCTAGTTGAATTGAATTCCACTTTTCAACACTTTTAAACCTATTAAATCTGCAAAACAAAGCTGCAAATACACATGCATAAATGGGAATAATGTTGGAGGGTTAGTGAATAGGGGTTTGCCTTGGTCAAACCCCACTTTGGTAATAAAACCCAATAGAAATGAAAGAAATGTAAAGGAAGTGATTAATAAATAAAATACAAGTATTACAAACTTACCAAATCCTTGAATATGCAAATATGAAGTGATGTTAATGGCTACTCCAAAGTGCTTGAAAAGAGCTTAAATTGATGATGTAGAATGCTTGAAAGAGGAGATTGCTTGAATGTGTTAAGAGATGTAAAATGAAGTTAAAATCACATATTTATACAAATATTATTCCTTTATATCTATTCATACCTCATCATAGGCTGAAATGAAGTGAATTTTAGTAAAATCTTGAAAGAAATTTTGAAATATTTTGAATTTGGGGGCCAAGGGGGACTCATTCAACACCCTTGGAAAAATAGTCCGACCTAGGATCCAAAACCAAGTGTCAAAAATAATTTTGTGTTTAATGTTGTTTGCTGGGATAAGACCAAAAAATACACTTAATATAAGCATATTAGGGCATAAAGTGACAAAATAGAGTGTGAGAAGGGTGTAAATAGTGAAAATATGTGAAATATTGTTACAAGACTTTACAACACTTGTTAATGAATGAAAAGGTGGTTTTTAGGTGAATTGCATTAAATGGAATCTATAAGAATGTAGAAATGTCTTACAACACTTCACAAGACATCGTTCTTTAAATTTTATCACCTAAATAAGCATGTTCAAGCCAAGATACATCATAAAATTAAAGAAACATAGTTCCAACACTATGAAAAAAGACCTAAAAGACCATGAAAATGATAAGGGTCCATTTTTTGATGGAAAATTTAGGCACCACTTTACTGAGAGAAACTTTCTTCCTCACACTAAAGTAGCCATGAACAATGAGAAGAGGGTTCAAATGCACTTAGATTAGCAAGATGGAATCCAACACACAAGTAGGATGATAAAGTCCCTAGGATGAAGATCCCCTGACAAACTAAACATAAGGAAAAAGTAACACATACGTGCCGAGAGGAATTGAGTGAAGCTTCAATCATCAATCCAACTAGTTGTGAAAAGAGATCTAGGCTAATTGTTTGAAAAAGAAAGAATGTGTACTCACTTTTGGGACACAAAACTAGTTGTCCATGAGAAATCCCAAAAAGTAATATACATACGATAGTTGGTATGCACTCACAAATAAACATAAAATTGTCTATGGGGAAAAGTCATGCCCCTAGTTGGGCTTCCCGCTCAACCATGCCAAAGCTATACCCGTTCGATAACTTTAACAAGGTTCCACAAAGCCAAAGAAAATGTAAGTGTTGGTTTAAGTTTCATAAAATAAGAAAAATAGGATGGCACCATAGGCATGCAAGTTGTATAATGCAAGTTGGCCAAACAAATAAGACAACTCCATAGGCATACAAGTTCTGCTATGCAAGGTAGCCAAATGAGAATGTTAGGTGTAAAAATGTTATGTGTAATATGTTCAAAGGAGTCTTGTTCAGCTTATGCAAGGACAATCACTTAGGGAACATTGTGTCTAATGTCTCCAAGAGAGGACCAATCAAAGAATAGTATATTCATAGCTTAGGAGATGTAGTGCATCACATCAAACCACCAAGAGGAATGCAATATGCTTAGATAGATCACACTTATGAAGGAAATCACACCCAATGTCATCCACAAAGTGACAAATGCATCACGTAAATGACAAGGATTCACTAAGAATGTAAATGAAATAATGCTAATGTATGCACCCAACTTTAAAGGAATTGCCACACATTGTTCTATGAGAAATTACTTGAAAGTAGAGAAGAGGAAGAAAGTAAGGCATGAGAACTAACTCAAAAATATCTATGCTAAGTCATATGTTTGAAATTTAAGCTATGTCATGTGTCAAGATGGAGGAAAAAAAGCAAGGAAAGAAGGGAGTTGCCCCCAGAAAAGAAAGCACACTAAACACATAAGGGATCTATGGATTTGGGGTTAGTATGTTTGTTGTTGCAGTGTTTTGATTTAAACAGCTCATAACTGTCATCATTCCCAAAAGCACATAGAATCTGGTCTTGATGCTTTACATCATCCCCAAAAGGAAAAAACAAGAAAAAAGGGAAAAAGCCTTTGGGTCAACATGAAGGAGAAATTTTGATCTCAATGCCTTGTGTCATCCCCAAAAGGAAAAAAAAAGAAGAAAAGATAAAGGAAAAAAGGAAAAGAAAAAGGGTTTTGGATCAACATGGAAAGACATAGGGTGTATAATGAGAAGAAAACATCAAACACATGATACGAGGGAACACAATACACACATAAAAAGAAAGAAGAAAAGGTAAAAGACAAGCTAGGAAAAGGAAAATTGCTCATCTAACAAATCATCTGCCTCCCAATCATTTCTAATGTAATGAGAAGGTAGTTGATTGTCCAAAGGAGGAATCACAAGTTCCGAACTAAGGGTTGTACCAAGTTCTTCACTTGGTGGAGAGGATTTATCATTTAAGTTCATTGTAGACAAAAATAAAGAGTTTAAATCATTGTTTAATCATTCATCTATTTTAGCAATCATCCCATCAACATCGTCATCATCAAGATTAGTAATGTTCAGTGGGAGGACGAAGGTTGATTTATAAGGATGGATGTATCAAAAGCATTGGTTGTTGAATATGTTCATCTTTTGTGATGGTGGTATAGGACTATCATGTGGTTGCTCATGAGAGGGAAGGTAATCATCTATTACTTCTATCAAGGGTATAGGTTAATTTTCTTTACTGTCTGTTAGGTAAGATTGATGAGCAAGGAGATGATGATGACACCTTCATTCCCTAACACCATGGTTCTGTTTAATTTAGTTTTGCAATTGTCAAGGTGTAAGAGTATATTGAGTCGGTATTGATTTGTGTACTTTCAAAGGGGAATGAATAGAGGAAACTAAAGAAGAGGGATCAACCACTCTCTATTTTTCTTTATATACTTTTTTGGTTTGAGGAGGCTGAGTAGGATTTGTGTCAGGTTCCCTTTGTCATTTGAATGATGGTGGAGAAGGGTCTAGAGGGATTTTTTTTGAAGTTGTGTTGGTTTGTTGAATGTAATGCTCAAGTGAAATCATGGTTTCATCTAGGATAAGAGGAGTGGAAGTGGATGTAGATGTATTATGAAGAGATATTTCAGTGATCTTTTTAGCTTTAAACTTTTGATAAGCGATGTAAAAGAAGTCTTTTTGAGGGGTGATAGGTTTTATGGGTGTAGGCCAAAAGGCTTCTAATGAAAAGTTTCCTTTGGAAGATAAAGGATTAAATCCACTATGGTATATGGTGACTACCTCATTGCCATGCAGAAAATTTAAGCACTTGTGAATGACTAATGGGACTACTTTCATTGAGCAAAGCCAAGGAAG
Source organism: Sequoia sempervirens (assembly GCA_007258455.2). Lineage (NCBI taxonomy): Eukaryota > Viridiplantae > Streptophyta > Pinopsida > Cupressales > Cupressaceae > Sequoia > Sequoia sempervirens. The sequence goes on from VDFB02271358.1 coordinate 4,400,647, forward strand.
GCCTAGCAAGAAATGAAATTGGTCAGATTTTGGAATAATAGAAAATGTTACCTCCAAAGTCTTAGGTCCTATGTGTAAAGGTAGTATGATTGATCCAATTGTAGGGCATGCAAAACCATTATGTGTTTTGATCCATGCAATCGATGGATTATACTTATCTTGATATAGATCATGTAATATTAGAAATTATTTTGTGATCACATTTTCACCACAAGTAGGATCTATTAATATCCCATTAGTAATTTTATCCTAGATTTTGTCGGCTATGTAGATAGGACCATTAGGAAGCTTTTGTAATATGTCTTTAGCAGAAAAATTAATATCAAGAGATTGAGTGGTTTGGCCCTTGCAAGGGATAACATTTATCGTAGCAACAAGTTTATCGATAGGACTAGCTTGTGGAATAGGAGGAGATGTGTCAAGTTGTTCATTATGTGTATCAATAGTCATCACACCAGGCTTGGAAGGTTCACTAGCCTTAAGGAATGGGGTAGTATGCTTAGGAATAGGGTTGGTGAATATTTTGAGATTTTGGTTAGGAGGTGCAAAAAACTTATTGCCTTGATCATTAACACCCTTAATGGTCAATTCACCCAAACCAATAAGTTATTGAATATATGTTTAAAATGCTTGCAATGTTTGGTGTCATGGCCATTTTGACAATGAAAATGACAATAAGCATTTGGCTTGAAGGTAGGAGGTAGGGGTTGATTAGGATCAAGTAGTTGAATAGGTTGTAAGGTAAGCATGCATTTTAGATGAGTTGGTTCACTGTCTAATGGAGGCTGTCAGGTAAAGGGGTGAAATGTCTATTTGGATCACCATAATGATAAGGCATAGTTGTTTTAGAGGCAGCCATTGAATTTTCAATTGGTGAAGTTGGTTGTAGTTGGGGTGAAGGAGGTGAAATAAATTGTAAGATTTACCTCAGTTAGGTTTGTAGGGACTTTGTGTGTTTCCTTGGTGTTGAATGTTATTTTCAATTTTGTCAATTTGGCTAGAAGTGGATTTTGACTCATGACTTGAAATCAAATTTTGATACTCACATAAGGTTGTGCACAAATGCATGAATGAAGGAAATTTAATCATGGTAAGCTTATCTTGACGGTTAGTGTGAAAATTATCAATAAACATCTCATACAAATATGCATATGGAATTTGGACATCAACTTGAGCATATAAGGACTGATAATGAGAGATGAAATTAGTTACTTTTTTGCCAGTGATTTGTCTACATTGCATAAGGTCAACTATTGTCTTTTTAGGTGTAATGTGCAATTGAAAGTGATTAATGAAAGCTTCTACCAATTCATTAAATGAATGGATGGAATTATTAGGTAAGTTGGAAAATTATTCTAAGGCAATATCTTTCAAGGTCCTTGGAAAGAGTTTTTCTAAAAGTTTATCCTTAAGGAAAAAATCATAACACAATGTAGTAAAAGCATTGACATGGTTTATAGGATCTCCTTTTCCTCCATATTTCTCAAACCTCACCATTTTTATTCCTTGTGGCATCAGGGTACGTAAGATTTCTAATGATAATGGGATACTATGAACAAGATATGTGGTTGGAGTAGTTTGAGCTTGATTAATGGTGGAAAGTTGGTGTTGCATGGATGAAATAGTGTTGAGGATTTGTGTCATGAAGGGATCAGGATAATGGGGTTGAGATGGAAGGGAAAATGGTGATGGAGTATAGGTGATATTGTGGGAACTAGAAGGAATAGTAATGGGTGGGAAAGTGGTGGAAGGAGGTTACGATGCCACAAAAGAACTAGAAATGCTAGTGGAAATTGGGAAAGAAGTAGTGACATAATTGGATAAATGTAAAGTTTTATGGACTTTCAGATTGGTATAGGTTGGTATGGAAGCTATGGTTGAAGTAGGAGGAACTTGAGATGCTCCTTGGGTGAGAGAAGTGTTTGTTGGTGGAGTATGGGAAGAGGCATGTTTATTGTAAATCTTTGGTATTTGTTGTAGCACTTAAAAGTCATCATCACTCTCAATTAAGTGATGAAGGTTCTCAATAACAGGTATAGCAGTGGTGGAAATGTCTTCAAGGGACAAGTCTTGTTGTAAATGTGCAAAGTCATCATGAATGTTAATAACCTTTTCTTGCAGGAGAGACTTGTTTTGATTGTAAACATGCATAGGATGGAAAGGGGAAGGCATGGAATGGTATTTTCATAGCCTAATTCACCATTTTCCATACTCTAACTAGAAGCTCGTGAGATCCCAAGGTCCACAACGAAAGTGCTATCACAGGATGCCATGAGTCCATAACTTCTTCTCACTAAAGTATTATCAATGGGGCACCACACACTCATGCAAGTACCACAAGGAAGGGTGAATGGAATGGAAGCTAATATAAGAATGTATAATGTCAAGAACAAAAAATCTTCTAATTGTAATAGAGGTGCAAATACAAAAAACAAAAATGTAGGAAAATGCCAAAAACAGTGCAAAATTAATGTCTAAAATATGTAAAGAGACTAATTCGACCTGGGTGGTGAATGAGTCTTGGTATGCCATTTTTATTTATTTATTTTAAAATTTAAGAATGATTTGAATTTTTTTGAAAATGCAAATACAGGCACAAAATGCAAAGTTTCAGTGTTTTCAATGAAATTGAATACAAGAATGAAAACTAAATGAGTTTTTAATGAAAGATCCTAGAATTCAATAACAATTCAATGTTCTAATTGAATTCCAATACAAATGAAAACTAGGATGCAAGATATGAATTCAATCAGAAGTGTAAAAATGTTCAAATTGGGTTCACCAAAATGTGTTAGATTTTAGGAACCTAAAATACTAAGCTCCCTTCCTAGGGTTTTCCACCTAAAAGGAGAGAAATTAGGGATCCTAAAATGCTTATGCAAATTCAAATTAGGACGTATGCAATGTGATGTAATGTAAATGAACTAAAATAAATGCAATTGATTGATTAAAATGATCTAAAACTAATGTTACACTGCAATTTAAGCTATGTTTGAAAACACACTATGATATGCAAACAACAATGAAAGATGAAGAAACTGAAAGAAATATGCAAAAAAAAGGTATAGGATTAAATCTGAGTGCACTTGGATGTTGTATGAGATTTATAGAGTGTCTAGAATAATGATGAAAGTTTCTAATTTTTCACACTGGGACTCATTCACCAAGGGTGGTGAATTAGTCCTACTGTTGAAAAAGTGTCGAGAACTAATTTCTGACAGTTAGGAGTTGATTTCTAACAAAATGCTGATTTTTTAGATTTCAATTGGGACTCATTCACCAAGGGTGGTGAATAATTCCTCCCCAAGATTTTTGGAAAATTAGGGGGCAACACTGCTATACCAGATCTGGCAATGTCTAAATGTTAGGTTGTCAAGGTCAATTCTCCAAAAAAATGACATAAAACACTCAAAATGCTTGAAAAGATGATGATTTTACTTGAAGAGTCTAGTTCACTTGAATTCCACTTTTCAACACCTTTAAACCTATTAAATCTCCAAAACAAAGATGCAAATACACATGCACAAAGGGGAAAAGTGTTGGAGGGTTAGTGAATAGGGGTTTTTCTTGGTAAAACCCCACTTTGGTAATCAAACTGAATAGAAATGAATGAGATGTAAAGGAAGTGATAAATGAATAGCATGCAAGTATTAAAAACTTAAAAAATCCTTGAATATGAAAATATGAAGTGATGTCAATTGCTACTCCAAAGTGCTTGAATTGATGATGTAGAATGCTTGATTGCTTGAATGACTTAGAAGATTGATTGCTTGAAATCTAGGAGATTGCTTGAATGTGTTAGGAGATGTAAAATGTGGTTAAAATAATGTATTTATACAAATATTGTGCCTTACTATCCTTTCAAACCTCATCATAGGCCGACATGAAGTGAATTTGAGTAAAATCCAAAAAAGAAATTTTGAAATATTTTCAATTTCAGGCCAAGGGGGACTCATTCGCCACCCTTTGTGAATGAGTCCCACCTAGGACCTAGAACCAAGTGTCAGAAATAATTTTTTGTTTCATGTTGTTTTTCAGGATAGGACCCAAAAATAAACTTAATATAAGAATATGAGGGAATAAAGAGACAAAATAAAGCATGAGAAGGGTGTAAATAGTGAAAATATTTGAAATCTTGTTAAAAGACTTTACAACACTTCAAAATAGGACTTGTTAATGAATGAAAAGGTGGTTTTTAGGTGAATTGGATTAAATGGAGTCTATAAGAATGTATAAATTTCTTACAACACTTCACAACACCTTCACAAGGCATCGTTCTTTAAATTTTAGCACCTAAATAAGCATATTCAAGCCAAGATACATCATAAAATTAAAGCAACATAGTTTCAACACTATGAAACAAGACCTAAAAGACCATTACAATGACAAGGGTCCATTTTTTGACAACACAAATATAATGAAATAAATATAATGAAAACTATGTAAACTAAAACAAAAAGTTATCAACAACAAACAAGAGTACATATAAAAAGTTTCAAATTCTAGAAAATACAATGAAGAATCTATTCTGGGGCTAAATCACCCAGAGGGATGTAAGAGTCCTAGTGAGGGTTTTTTCCAAGATTATTTTTTAAAAAATTAAGTGATTTTTATGATTTTTAGTTTGTATGACTTATAACTTAAGTGAAAATGTAGATTTTTTATGATTTGAGATGATTTAAGATGAAAAAATGGAACCTATATTCACTTTCACTAATGCCGAATTTAGAAACCCTAGAATGTCAGTTAACTAATGCAAACCCTAATGCAATGTTAATGCAAGAAATATCTAGGATGATGTGCACTCTAAATTAGAATTATGATTTTCTAAATGTAGGTTCACCAAAATGAAATTACAAAAGAAATGATTTGCTACTTATGGTTTAGGACATAGAGAAAACACACTTCATAATCATTTCATTGAAGGGAAACCCTAAATATCTCAATCGAAAGTATGCAAAGGGGAAAGAGATCTTGCAATAGGCTTGTCCCATGGCTTGATTATTTACTAAAGAGGGGTTCACCACCAAGATAGTGCTTGGAAATACTAATGAAATGCAAGACCTAATTATGAAACTTAATTATATGCAATACATAATTAAATGACCTAGAGATGCAAGTAAATTAGAAAATAAAACAACAAAATTAGAGGTGTGCACTTGAAAATCTAAAAGGACTAGATGACGCTCTGAAATACTAAAAACACTAAATTTAAATTTAACTAGAACTCATATGCTAAAATGGGAAATTTAGTCCCATAATAGGTTTTTTGGGTAGGAATGAGTTTTTGGCACTATAGATCCTAAATATGATTTTTTTTGGAAAAATGTCTATACTGGAACTCATATTCCAAAACTGGTATATCAATCTAGTTAGGGTTTTTGATAAATTCAAAGTATAAATATAATCCTTAATGTTTTCTCTATCCTTTATAATTGATTTTCAGATTTGAAACCTTGATTTGCAACCTGTAGAAGTCTTATAATGATCTCCAATGCAAGGTGAGAACTCTGACAACTTTGAACACTTTGACAATTTTCTCCAAATTTTCTCTTCAATGTGTCTTCAAACTAGACTTTCAAATCAATCACTAAAGAGTATCCAAAATGTTTTTTTCTTAGTGGATAGGGGTTTTCCTTGGTCAAACTTTGTTTTGATAATCAAACCTTGAAATGAAATGAAATAAGAATGGATAATGATGAATGAATAACATGTATGCAATGTTACAACTCACCAAACCTTAGCAATAAAGTTATAAAAACATGTATGAAATGGATCTAATGGATTTAGATCTTGACTCTTAGTTGAATAGGATATATCTTTAATTGGATGCTAGATTGAATCGTAAAACCCTATATCACAATTGTTAGCTCAAAAACAAACATGATACATAATGAATTTGACATGATGTTTGATGCTTTAATAATTCCCTAAATCATTTGATAATCAGCCCTTGAATGCTCTTGTTATCTCAACTTTTCTATAAGGATTCCTATTCAACTTGTTAGGTCACTTGATTTATTGTTAGGATGCTTGTGAACTTGTTAGGAGAAAATGAGCGAAATAGCCTTGTATTTATGTTTTTTTATGCTCAATTTCCTAGAATTACAAAACTACAAGTTGAAATCAGATCTAGGAGAATAAAACCATGCCAAAAATTTGAATTAATTTTTATTTTGGGGCACATAAAAATCATACGCTAGAAGTGGCGTCTGAGTCCCATTAGGCATTAATTATGAGACAATTTTCAAAAATGCTTAGAAAGGTGCAAAATCTAGATTGGGACTGAAGAACCTAGGGGGGACTCATATGCCCAAGGTGGAATATGAGTCCTAGATCACTAATTTTGGGACACACAATGTAGAAGCACCTGAAGTATGATGAGATGCTGATTTATATTCAAATTAACCTCGAAAAGATGCATTAAACATGGCTTGTGGATGAAACATATGGCCAATTAAAGCATTATTAAGCCAAATTATTTAATAAAAACATAGAAAAGTGTGAAAGTGTGTTACAACACTTTACAACACTCCAAATAAGGCACCAATAAGCTCATTTAGTTCACAAGGGCCCAATACATAATTTGAATATGTTAGAAATATTACAATACTAAATCAAGGCCATGTAGGGAGTACATTTCCATAATTACAAAGGTATGTTGTCCACATCTAAAGCTTTATCATATATAGACATGAAAGGTAGTCAACTAGGTGAAAAGAGACAATGAAAAGTGACATATAAGGACAAGGCTACCTAACCCCTTGCCCCAACTTAGTGTAGGATAATGATGAGACCAAATGATTGATGAGAAACATGTTAGAGTGAAAATAATTATCAATTAGAAGAATTGGGTGCCCCAACATAAGGAAGAGCACCATACTCCTTAAGATATTGAATTTTATCACTTAGAACCTTACATTCATTAAGATAATGACCATGAACTATATGATGTATACAAAATGAATTCTTTTAGTAAAATTTATTTCATGTTCTTAGAGGGAGAGATACCAAACAATTTTGGGGGAGTCTTGACCAGATACCCTCTTGATAAATAGTAGACATTGCTTTAGTTTGTGACAAAGATATCTCTTGCTTAGTACAAGGTGTTATACTTACACAAGACTCTTTAAATTGCTAGATTTTGTACTTTCCTTTAGAGGAGGTTGTAAAATCTAATTAATTCAAATCATTAGTGTTTTGTGTGATGACATTTATGTAAAGAAAACATTTCTCTATTTCTTTTATTTCTTTCAAAGGATAATACTCAAGACCACTAGTGTCTATCAATTTTGGATGCACTAATGTTAAAGTTGGATTAGAAGAATCTTTTGTCAGAGTGTTGATATTAAAGAAGGCTTGCTTGTTTCTTTCCAAGGATGATAACCAAGACCGCTAGTCTTTTCCTATGCGTTAGGCTAGTATTTTCTCTAGCAACGCATCCTTTTCCATTGTAATAGATTTATTTCATAATTTTCTAACCTCTTCCATAAATATTTTTCATTTATTTTGGAGTTGGTGGTTGTTTATAATCAACTTCATCAAAGTTTGTTGAATAATTTATTTTTTCTTCTAAAGTGGTTGAAATGGATGATTTCGAAGGGTCTTTCAAATTTTGTGTTGACATTATCACGTGCTCTTTTCCCTTTTTAGATTCTTTGTTTATGATCTTGTTTTCACCCATAAATGATATGAAATCTAAGGAACCCAAATAATCTCCTAATTGCTTCATGACTTCTTCAATATGCTTTCTTTGGACCTTTCTCTTGCATAGGTTCTACTTGTATAGTTGGTGTCAATGTTTTCAAAGGATTTTCCTTGTTTTTCTCAATGTTCAAACAACTATTTGGTTTAGGGTCAGCCTCAAGTATGTATAATTTTTTGTTGTAGGCATAACATGGATTGGTGTTTCTAATGTGGCCTTTCTAGCTATAATAGGTAAAGTTTTCACACCTAGTGGTTGTTTTCCTACATTGTCAAATCTTAAATAGATAAAGAGTCAGGTTGAATTTTTTATTTATCCACACCCATTCTATCCAAAAGGGTCACACTACACACATTAAGGGTGGAGCCATTGTTAATGAGGGTTATTTTAAGTACGAACCTATTATAGATAGCTATTATAATCAAAGCATCATTTTTTTTGCACTTCCAAAGGAGGCATCTCACTTTGGTAGGAAACAATGTTGACATTAATTTCTTGAATCATGGCTACTATGTCATTTGGTTGCACATTATAAGGGATAGGAACTTGTTGTAAATAAATTTGAATTAGGTTTTGATAATGAGGGGATGCTTGAATAAGGTCCCATAAGGATATATTAGGAGTATTCTTTAGTTGGTCAACAAGATCATACTCCTTTCCACTTTGTGAAGTCAAATGAGGAGGACTAGGAAAGACATGGTGAGGAAATGGGAGGGATGTTGAATGTGTTTCTGTTGGTTGTGGATTATTTCTAGTGTTATATGTATGGGCAATGGTATTATAATTTGATCGCTATGAAACATTAGTTTGAGGTTGGTAAAGGATAAGTTTAGGTTTTTTTTGAGTTTGTGGTCATTGTGAGGGTGGGTAAAAAATTAGAGAATTCTTAGGTTGTACCATAAGTTATGTAGGAGGTCATTAATCAAGAGGGATATAATGGAAACTTGCACATTCAATACCTCAACATTTCAGTTTCATTTCTTTCTAATGAAGGGGAATCTAGTATCATCTTTTAACCATCATTTAAGGAAGTCACATTACTATTATTGTCATATTCTTGCACCATGATATCCTCCCTAGGAGGAGAGATTTGAGGAGAACCACAAACTAGATGTTCAATACATTCAAATGTTGGTTCTTCTAAAATTACTTCATTGCAAGTAAGTAAGTTATCAATGGTTGGATTTTCTTGTTTAGCAGTAATGTTTTCCCTAGGGTAAGATAGACACATAATATTCTCACGACTTTCATCAATTGTATTTTCTAACATCGAAACATCTTATTCACAACTAGGAGAGATACTAGGATAAGAACAAATGTGTTTGTCAATATTTTCCATAATTTCATTCCTTTGTCTCATAATTTCCTCTAAAATAGGATAGGTAGGGGAAGAATCATAAGGAGGGTTTTCATAAATATTAAAGATTTGATCATCTAACACTAATATATATTCCTCACTTACAATTTCATCTTCTAAAACTTATCAAAATAGGGGAAAGTGATGGGAGATGAATGTAGACTAGTTGAAGTGTTATGTCGATAGGTTTTAGTGGTCTCTTGTTTTATCATGCTATCATCATGATCACCTTTTCTTTTTTCCTCTTTTTTAGTAATGTATTTTCTACAAGGATAGGTAGGAGGAGAGAAACAACTAGAGTTCTCAAAACTTTAATTGATCAACTCTTCTAACACCAAAATATCTTCTTCACAACTAGGAGAGATATTAGGAGAAGAAAGAATAGGATTGTTATTATTACTCAAGGTTGTATTCTCTTTCACTAGGCTAACCTCACTCATAGAAGGGATTCTAGGAAAGGGATCAATGAAAAAAAAAAAGAGAGGGGAGAAGACCTCATATTCATATGCACTTAATAAAACTTTCTTAAAACACTCAACAAGAGCTGAAAAGAGAACATGAAGTATGATAACTATAGATTTTTACAATTTAAACATGATGTAATGACTATCCTACAACTTGAAATGAAACAATGATAAAGAAAATGTGCAAAAGGATAATTAAATTTTCAGATTTGGAACATGATAATTGATTGATTATGCTATGTACCAATCTAAAAACTGAAATGTTGTAAATACCAATTTGAAATTAACTAATGCATGAAATGAACTAAATTAAGCTAGATCTAATGTAATGCATGTAAGTAATGCATGAACTAAATTAAGCAAGATCTAATGAAATTAAGTAATGCATGATAACTAATGACAACATACATAAGTTCAAAAACAAGGTTTTCAATGTTGTAAAAGGAAGTTTTAGGGCTCATTTGAGACTAATTTTCCTAGAGGGGAATATGAGTCCCAGTTAGGTTTTTTGGAGCTGTAAATTTTGATAAATAGTCACAATAGAATTCCTAGAAACTAGGAAAAACAACCTATACTAGGAATAAATCATTGAGAGGGGCATATGAGTCACAGATTAGGGTTTTTACATCATTTTTAGTAAATTACTTGTGAATTTTATGTTTTCTATTTTGGATGATGTCTAGACTAAGTGCAAATACATATTTCAATGATGCAAGATGCAAAAATTCAACCTATATGCACTTTCAATAATACCAAATTTAGAAACCATAGAATTAAAATTAACTAATACAAACCCTAATTCAATGTTAATGAAAGATAGATCTAGGATGATGATGCAATAAAAATCATAATTAGGATGTTCTAAATGAAGGTTCACCAAAATGAAAGGAGAAAAATTGTTATTTGCTATGATTTAGGACATACAACAACAATATTCTACACCTCTCATTCAAGGAAACCCTGGAGATCTCAATCCAAGGATGAAGTAAAGGAAAAATATGTTGCAATAGGATGTGCTAGGGTATGATTAATGACTAAAAGGTAGTTCAACATCAATCTAGGGCTTAGAAAGACAATTAACATGCAATACCTAATGACAAAATCTAATAATATGTAAAGCTTGACTAAATGACCTACAAATGAAACTAAAATGTAGAATAACAAACTAAGAATGAACAGAGGTGCACTTGGAAGAAGGATGAGTTTACAACAAGTTTCAAAACCCTGAAAACCTAATATTTAATGCTCACTAGGACTCATACACTAGTCTGGATGATTTAGTCCTAGAGTAGGGTTTCTAGGTGGAAATAGGAATCTAATAGTGGTGAGTCTAAATCTATTGAAATATAGTAAAATCCTTGTATAGGACTCATATGCCACACATGGAATATCTGGCCCACTCTACTTTTTTGAAGGGTTAAGATCTAAACTATGTCTCCATTATCTATTCTTCCTTCCATGCTTTGTTTCTGGGTCTAAAACCTTGATTTGCAACCTATAGGTGAATTTTTTGTGGAGATAAAAACTTTGTGACAACCTGATTACTTTTCCAACTTTGCAACCTAATCTTCAAAGGATCTTCAAGCCCCAAGATACCTAGATCTATAATCACACATGTAAAGAGAAGGAAAAACTTTTTGAGTGTTATGAAATGGGAGTTTTCCTTGATCATACCCCATTTAGGTAATTAAACCTTGTGAAGAAACAATGGAATATGAACATGGACCATGAAATAGGAAAAATGAATAATAATACCTTAAAATATGTCTTGAAATATAAATAAAAAATATAACATGAAGTAGCTATGTATAATGTAGATCTTGATCTTGATTTTTGATATGAAACAATGCTTGTAAGTGGATCTTCGATGCTACATCACAACACTAGCTCAACAACATTCCTAATGCTTGATGATATTAACATGATGATGTATCTTAAACTACTACAAGAAATTATGAAGAATTCAACCCTTGAATGCCTTAGAAATGATCTTGTAAACTCTCCTTACACTATTTTGAAGTATTGGAATTTTTAAATTTTGATTTCTTAGGTGAAATAATGATTTGATACCTTTTTTATATAGGAAATCTATACAATTTACCAATTATTAGATCTTGAAGGATGAAATTCATGAAATATGAACTTAAAACCCTAATTTCTTGCTAAAAACTCTACAAGAGGGATGAAATGGGACTCATCCACCACTTGTGGCATATAGGTTCCATCTAGATGGGACTCATCAGCCCAATGTTGTGTATATGTCCCACTGTCCCTTTTAGCTTGAGAAAATGTCAGGGAGTTGACAAATTAAGTATACTTGTTGATCTTGTCAAAATTTCAATTGAAATATGCCTCAACATGCATAATATAGGATCTTAGGGGACTATTAATGATTATAGGGTATGTGTAGGATCATGATGGGCTAAAAAAGGGCAATATTATGGGTATTTGTAGGGTATGTGGCTGATGACCTTTTTTTTTATCCCAAATTGATGAAACAAAAAGGGTTTTTAGAGGAGATTCTCAGCTTTCCACCAATATAAATTATGCTTTAATTTGAATTTAATAATTAATTATTATTCATTTTCAATTAGAATTACGACTAAATTCCTAATCGATAGGCTGATTGAAAATCATCTATATCTTTCAAATGTTGTCACATTTTTTGAATTTGAAACATGTGCCACATTCTATGCTTCACATACTATAGGATTAAAAAAAGAAAAAAAATAAATTTCATGAAGTTTTGACCAAGTTAAGGTGGTTAGACATACGAGTTTTTATATGTTTTAAAAGTTGTAATAAAAAAATCATAATTTATTATTTACTTCGGAAAAAATTACAAAAAATTATGTATCACATCTGGACATGAGTCCTCTACTTATATGTAAGATCTTGTTAAAAAATATTATCATTTTATTATGGTTAGGGTGGTCAGACAGACACCTACTTCTATTTTTCCCTAAAATTTAAGTACTACTTCATTGAAATTTCAAATTTTCACCAAATAGATTTAAAAAAAAAAAGACCTAGTAGTTTAGAAACTACATTCAATTTTCTAAAAATTCTATTCTTACATATTTTTACAATAATATAGATATGTTATTCAAAATTTTATGTGAAGTTGCCTAACACTAATTTTTCCAAATTTTTTGCCACTTAAGGGCCGGTTTTTTCCATGATGATCTTACATATACCCTATGAGAAGGTCATAAATGTAAGAGGGCATAAAAATCAATGTGGAAGTGTAAATAAATATACTTTACAAAATTAAATTAAGAAAAAATTAGGTCCATTTAGCTTAAAAGGGCCATAAACCTCATTTGAATGTGTAAAACACACTACAACACTAGATCAAGGTGACATTAGGTCTATTTTAATGTTAATCATTCAAAAATTAAGTCATAAATTAGGTTTATTTAGTTCAGAAGGGCCAAAATAAGTACGAAAATGTAACAAATGACATTTTTTGATACTACAATGACTATGTGGTTTGATATGATGATTAGTGGTGCTTGAAGGTGTTATATCTAGAGTTTTAGTTTTTTCATTATACAACATTAGAACTATTAATTTGATAGTCTCTGACCTATTTAGAAGGATGTTTTGGAGAAATGGAATTTCTCTACATTTCTTTGTGCTAAATTTAAATTTCTTATGGATTTGGGAATATGCTAATGATACTTGTATCTATCTTCCCTTGGATGGTTTGGTGTTCACCTATTATGTAATCTTGGTTTATGTGTTGTGTCTCATTGGTAGTTTGACTATTTGCATAGCATGATTGTATTCATAGTTGCGTGTGTTTACACCAGTGTGATTGAATATTTTGTTGGTGTTTGAATATTTTTTAATATTATGTGATGTTTCCATGTGGTCAACAATTTTTTTATAGACTTGGTGAAATGTGATTTTTTTTGCTTGGTAGTGTTAATGTTATTTTAGCCAACTTTACATGTTAGTGCTATTTTTGGATGTTCTTCATGGTTTTTGGAAGATTAGTGTAACATATCTATGTAAATTTGGGTCATGTTTAACCGTTGGTGTGCTTTTCCTTCACTTATTTTCCACTATGAAAGTATTTTGTTTTGACCTATTTGGTGATTGCATGTTTGAGGTGCATATTTTTCATTGAGATTGACCTAGAGAAGGTTATTGAGGTTGCAGAGGATATATGCAATATCAATTGTAGGAGAATAATTTTTATTATGGATTCTTCTATTTTTCTAAGGTAGTGAACCTCCCTATAATAGTTTACTTTCTATCCTCTTGTATTATAGAGAAGTGATCTTCCTAGGCTGTGATCCATTGATAGTGAACCTTTCTTTCTTTTGGAAAGTAAGTCATTCTTTTAGTAAACTCTTGTGATAGTGAGAAATTTTTAATTGATGATACTTTTATGTGAGTTAATCATCACTATGGCTTTTCCCTAATTATGGTTTTCTTGGTAAAATCTAGTATTCTATTTTGTATGGTTGTTGATGTATTGATATTTCATTTCTTTACATTCATGCCAATGCTTTATAAGGGTTTAAAGGTTCTAATGCACAATTGATTCACCCCCCTCTCAGTTTTTTTTGTGTTCTAACAAAGGAAATTGGTGAATTCTCATAAGGAGGACATTGTGATATGAAGGAAATAGGGTGTCTCCACCTTTTAGGAGATGGACAATTTAGGGAACCCTATTTGGGCTCTTGGTTAATTGAGGGAAACCCTAGATATCTTAATATAATGATTCAATTGAGAGAAGGGTTTTGTTGTAAGGTCTCATTGGATGTGATTAAATAAAGGGGGTTCACCACTAAGAAAATCCTTAGAAAGAAGGAAATAAAAATATGAAAAATCTAATTAATTGACCTAGAAATTAGAATTTGAAAGCATGTAATTAGACTGATAAAAAAAATAAAATAGATAAGTACCTAGATAAATGAATATGGCCAAGAAAGGCCTAAAAGCCCTAAAAATTGTTTCTTTTAAGGTGTATTGGGACTCATACTCTAGACTAGGTGAATTAGTCCCAATATAGGGTTTCTAGGAAGGATCTAGAATTTCTTAGTGACTAATTTGAATCCACTAAAATCTAGTAAAAGTGTTATACTAGGACACATACATCCAAGGTGGAAATTTAGTCCCATTTTTCTTTTCTAGAAAATTATGATCTAAAAATGTTCTCCTATATCTGATGTTCCTTCTTATGTTTTCAAAAAAATTCTTCTAGATCCAAACCTACTAAAATATGTGTTGGCCTCCTACAATGATTTAAAATGAAGCCCTTATAGTTGTGATTTAAAGATTGGACATCTAAACTAAATATCCATTCAATCATGATGAAGGTGCATTTAAATTGTCAACCCAAGGATGTGAACTTGAAATGGGCCAACAAAGTATGTACACTAAGGATCCCAAGTAGCCATATCCATTCTACAACTAAGAAAAACATAATGCTAAAATGTAAATTGCTTAGAAAGAAACAACACATGTGTTGAACATCAACCAACAACTATGCTAAGCTGAAATGTATGACATAAATGAAAATATGAGCAAACAAATAGGAAACTACTCTATCAGCCTTGGCTGCAAGAATAGTCATAGAATGGAATTCTAGTGGATGGAAGAACAATTAGTGCTAGATACTTAACTAATTACTAAACATTAAAAAATAACTAAACTAATAATGGAATCTCACCAATTTGGCTCCCTTGGATGAGTATCCTCTAAAACTAATATAAAATTAGATGCAAAAACTTATGACTTCATCTTATTCATTGGAAAACATAAGTACAATAGAGCATTGTAATTGTATTGTTGAAAACTAAGAATGCAAGTATATCATCAGATTGTGCAACCTTTTGAGAAGGAGCATCCAAATCTTATTTATATAAAAAGAAGCTACTAACTAAAAAAGGTGGTAAACTCCAAAAATTGGGAGGATGCCATTTTAGGGAAAGTAGAGAAAGTGGAGATGCGGTTACGCATCCATGGAATCTGGTTAGATGTGCTTTCCTCAATTCATATTTAGCATAGCAATAACACTTATATTCACTTAACATCAATAAAGATCATTTACAAGGTGGTTACAACTTTGTTTGCATGATGAATCTTCCACCATTGACCTCTTTGAATGATTCCTTTCATTGACCTTTACATGACCAATTTGTTATCCATTATGGTGAATGACCAACTAGTAAAATATTCTCAATTTAATGACCTCAAATCATATCTACATGTCAATTTTAGTATGGATAATAATCACATATCTATAACTATCTTAAATAACATTCATTAATCCACATGTAGAATTAACAGAGATAGTCCATATAACATGTCAATGTCATTAAAGATTTACAAAGATAAAATTAGGCACAATGTCTATGGTTTTGAGGAAATATCAATATTTAAACATCAAGGTTCATGAAAATTTTAGAAAATAGATCATAAAATCTACCAAAATTAAATCATAAACTAGACTCTTCACCCCCCCCCCAACCTAAGGTTTTGTTGGTCCCCCAGTAGGGGAAGGGTTGTTCTTCTACTTAGTCAAAGCCCTAAAATTTGCAACTTCCAACTATCCTACATCAGTGGTTGTTGTGCATGAATCAAGATCCCAATATAACCCTTGTTGTCTATCCAATCAGTTCCATCTTTGTCTCTCTGCAACAATATCATAGTTGTAAAACTTGTAATTTGGCATGAGCCACATCAAGATGGGAGGCTAAAAAGTTAGTGGAAGCCAGAATCATCCTTTTTTCCTTCCAATTTGTATATATCTATAAATTCTTTCAAGTGATGCAACATAGTTCTATATAGAGTGGGGTTCAGATTTCTTTAGTTCATCAGTTAGGCTCTTCCATCTTTGTGATGGATATCTCATCATAGTTTCCTCTTTTGATTTTTCCACCACCTCATATTCACTATAAACTACTTCTATCCAAGGCATAATCCTATTACCATAGCTAGGTCTAAGAAGCATCATAT